>CM060959.1:15982119-16004619 GCA_030765055.1 Mantis religiosa | reverse complement strand
CCCGCTTTAACATTAGACGTTCATTTGTCTTGACTCTCTAAATAAAACATCAATTTCTCTATGTTTGTTACTGCTTGTGTGTGGGTCATAACCACAGCTGGTTCATCAACACTGTCTCAATCTGAATGCTCTTTATTTTCATTTTCATTTTCAGTAACACTGCATGATGTAACAATGTCTTCCTCTGTAATCGGTTTATAACCTCCGTCATTGGCTATGTCTTCATTAACATTGGAACTGCCATCGATATTAAAAAAAAGTCTGTAAAATCCTTCTTCCACATTTTTTTTTCATTCTTGTTTTGTCAGGTCACACACAGACACACACACACACACACACACACACACACACACACACACACACACACACACACACACACACACACACACATACACACATGTAACCAGGTTTTACTGTACATGGAATACTTTAACAGACGTTTCTCCGCTGCCCTAGCTTTGATGACCTATACATATCGGTGACAGACGTAAAAGTATAATTTCATTGAAAGAACAGAACGATCCATCAGGGAATTTTGGGGGGAGGGGGGTTAACAAATTAGTTGCCTGTGGGGATAATTCTCTGTGCTCCATCAAACTAGTCAATTAGCGAAACAAAACGAGTTTTCACGTGTAAACAATTACCCTTACAACTGCATGCGGTGTCTCCTGGGGTTTGTATTTGTTGTCCAATGCCACACCGTGTGCCTTAAAGGGGTCTCCGCATTAAAGAGAATACATTTAACGGCCGGAATACAGATCGCGTAATGATTTTTGTGTGGTTAATCATTGATGCGGTTGTCATGGAGACCGGAGTGAAGTGATTGCATGTGGCAGTCGCGATACTGTGCCGATAGCGACTGTCATATTTTTTTCTATTTTCTTTAACTTTTTCGCATCGTTACAAAATACCTCGGATTCAGTGCTCCGAAACACGGAAGAAGCACGATATGTTCCACTGTGATTCCTACGCTACACGAGGGAGGGTGAAATGAGTGAGACCAAGTGTGCAATGAGGATGGGGTCCCTAACAATATCGGACTGAACGCATCAGTTTTGGCTACGAGGTGCGTTCAAATTCTAACACGAAGTATTTTTTTCAGTCCTGCGACCTGATAGGAACTTCTGCTTTTTTTTAAATATACGTGGACTCTTTGTGTATACGTCACAGAGAAGGCAGCACTGTACAGTGCATAGAACTCTGGTGGCAGCGATGAGAGTTAGGGTACTTAAAATGGCGATGTTTTCATTGCAAGAACAGTGTGTGATCATTTGTTTTATCCTATTTCGTGGTGTGACACCTATTGAAATTGATCGCCAGTTGAGTGAGGCATGTGGTGATGGTACCATGGATGTGTCTAATGTACGTTCCTGGGTGCGACAGTTCAATGCAGGCAGAAAATCGTGTGACAACAAATCAAGTCAGTTAAAGACATCGCCAGTTGAGTGAGGCATGTGGTGATGGTACCATGGATGCGTCTAATGTGCGTTCCTGGGTGCGACAGTTCAATGCAGGCAGAAAATCGTGAGACAACAAATCAAGTCAGTTAAAGACATCGCCAGTTTACTGAGGCATGTGGTGATGGTACCATGGATGTGTCTAATGTATGTTCCTGGATGTGACAGTTCAATGAAGGCAGAACATCGTGTGACAACAAACCAAGACAGTTCAGTGAGGCATGTGGTGATGGTACCATGGATGTGTCTAATGTATGTTCCTGGATGTGACAGTTCAATGAAGACAGAACATCGTGTGACAACAAACCAAGACAGTTGAGTGAGGCATGTGGTGATGGTACCATGGATGTGTCTAATGTATGTTCCTGGATGTGACAGTTCAATGAAGACAGAACATCGTGTGACAACAAACTAAGACAGTTTAGTGAGGCATGTAGTGATGGTACATGGATGTGTCTAATGTATGTTCCTGGATGTGACAGTTCAATGAAGACAGAGCATCGTGTGACAACAAACCAAGACAGTTGAGTGAGGCATGTGGTGATGGTACCATGGATGTGTCTAATGTATGTTCCTGGATGTGACAGTTCAATGAAGACAGAACATCGTGTGACAACAAACTAAGACAGTTTAGTGAGGCATGTAGTGATGGTACATGGATGTGTCTAATGTATGTTCCTGGATGTGACAGTTCAATGAAGACAGAACATCGTGTGACAACAAACTAAGACAGTTTAGTGAGGCATGTAGTGATGGTACATGGATGTGTCTAATGTATGTTCCTGGGTGCGACAGTTCAATGAAGACAGAACATCATGTGACAACAAACCAAGACAGTTTAGTGAGGCATGTGGTGATGGTACATGGATGTGTCTAATGTACGTTCCTAGGTGTGACAGTTCAATGAAGACAGAACATCGTGTGACAACAAACCAAGACAGTTTAGTGAGGCATGTGGTGATGGTACATGGATGTGTCTAATGTACGTTCCTAGGTGTGACAGTTCAATGAAGACAGAACATCGTGTGACAACAAACCAAGACAGTTTAGTGAGGCATGTGGTGATGGTACCATGGATGCGTCTAATGTATGTTCCTAGGTGTGACAGTTCAATGAAGACAGAACATCGTGTGACAACAAACCAAGACAGTTTAGTGAGGCATGTGGTGATGGTACATGGATGTGTCTAATGTACGTTCCTAGGTGTGACAGTTCAATGAAGACAGAACATCGTGTGACAACAAACCAAGACAGTTTAGTGAGGCATGTGGTGATGGTACATGGATGTGTCTAATGTACGTTCCTAGGTGTGACAGTTCAATGAAGACAGAACATCGTGTGACAACAAACCAAGACAGCTAAGTGAGGCATGTGGTGATGGTACCATGGATGTGTCTAATGTATGTTCCTAGGTGTGACAGTTCAATGAAGACAGAACATCCTGTGACAACAAACCAAGACAGTTTAGTGAGGCATGTAGTGATGGTACCATGGATGTGTCTAATGTACGTTACTGGGTGTGGCAGTTCAATGAAGACAGAACATCGTGTGACAACAAACCAAGACAGTTTAGTGAGGCATGTGGTGATGGTAACATGGATGTGTCTAATGTACGTTCCTGGGTGTGGCAGTTCAATGAAGACAGAACATCGTGTGACAACAAACCAAGACAGTTTAGTGAGGCATGTAGTGATGGTACATGGATGTGTCTAATGTATGTTCCTGGATGTGACAGTTCAATGAAGACAGAACATCGTGTGACAACAAACCAAGACAGTTAAGTGAGGCATGTGGTGATGGTACCATGGATGTGTCTAATGTACGTTACTGGGTGCCACAGTTCAATGAAGACAGAACATCTTGTGCCCGCCTCGGTACCGTAGATGGTAGCGTGTCCGCCTCACGTTCACGAGGTCCCGAGTTCGAATCTCGGTCAGGGTGAGTTACCTGGATAAGGCTTTTTCAGGGTTTTTCCCATATCCTGAAATACGAATGTCAGGTAGCGCTGAGCTCCATGTACCCTGGACACCTTTGAGCATCATTTCATCCATTCCATTCATCGTGCGATATGACAACGTTGGAGGACGTAAAATTACAAAATAAATTGAAGGTCGTGAGACAAACCAAGTCAGTGACGGCCTCGCACCAGCCGGTCTGACGACATGATCCAGCGAGCGGAGTACGTTGATTTGGAGGATTGCCGATTGAGCGTTGCAGACATTGTCTCCAAAACTGGCATTTCCGTGAGATCTGTGCACACAATTCTACAGGAAAATATGAAAATCCGAAGTGTTTTGCCTTCATTGAATTGCCGCATTCAGGAACGTACATTAGACACATCCATGGTATCCTCACCACATGCCTCATTCAACTGTCTTGGTTTGTTGTCACACGATGTTCTGTCTTCATTGAACTGTCGCACCCAGGAACGTACATTAGACACATCCATGGTATCCTCATCACATGCCTCATTCAACTGTCTTGGTTTGTTGTCACACGATGTTCTGTCTTCATTGAACTGTCGCACCCAGGAACGTACATTAGACACATCTATGATACTATCACCACATGCCTCACTAAACTGTCTTGGTTTGTTGTCACACGATGTTCTGTCTTCATTGAACTGTCGCACCCAGGAACGTACACTAGACACATCCATGGTATCATCACCACATACCTCACTAAACTGCCTTGGTTTGTTTTCGCATGATGTTCTGTCTTCATTGAACTGTAACACCCAGGAATGTACATTAGACACATCCATGGTACCATCACCACATGCCGCACTCAACTGTCTTGGTTTGTTGTCACACGATGCTCAGTCTTCATTGAACTGTCGCACCCAGGAACGTACATTAGACACATCCATGGTACCATCACCACATGCCTCACTAAACTGTCTTGGTTTGTTATCACACGATGTTCTGTCTTCATTGAACTGTCACACCCAGGAACGTATATTAGACACATCCATGGTATCATTACCACATGCCTCACTCAACTGTCTTGGTTTGTTGTCACACGATGTTCTGTCTTCATTGAACTGTCCCACCCAGGAACGTACATTAGACACATCCATGGTACCATCACCACATGCCTCACTAAACTGTCTTGGTTTGTTGTGTCATGATGTTCTGCCTTCATTGAACTGTCACACCCAGGAACGCACATTAGACACATCCATGGTACTATCACCACATGCCTCACTAAACTGTCTTGGTTTGTTGTCAGACGATGTTCTGTCTTCACTGAACTGTCACACCCAGGAATGTACATTAGACACATCCATGGTACCATCACCACATGCCTCACTCAACTGGCGATCAATTTCAATAAGTTTCACGCCACGAAAATGGAGAAAACGACTGATTACACGTTGTTCTTGAAAAGAAAACATTGCCATTTTAAGTATAAAAAGCAGTCGTAACTGTTGTCGCTGCCACTAGAGTCATATGTACCATACAGTGCTGCCATCTCTGTCACGCATTCACAATGGGTCCACGTGTATTTAAAAAAACAGAAGTTCCTATCTAGTCCCAGTCCTGAAAAAATAATTGCTGTTAGAATTTGAACGCACCTCTTACAACCCTAGGCCTCCTTTGGGAATCCATTAAAGGAACAACAGATGGCAGTTGCAACCTTCACAAAGCATGCCATAACAGTTTAACAAAGAAATAGATAATTATATGTGTAGAAAAATCCTGACAGTGCAGGAAGTACACCAGTATTTGCTTACCAACTTGGAAAATCAGAAAATTTGTGCAGTCATACGGAATGTAACCCGGTACCAGCCTTTTCGCTGTTTAAGAGATACAGAAAGAGGTTAAGGGCGAAACTACATCAGACTTCATTTGTTCGGATTGAGTTTTATAGCACACAAGTCTGTCGACTTGAGTCGGAAGATCTACACAGAAGATATGTTATCCTTGAGCGATGTCTATTTAGGGGGACCTTAGAAGTAAGCCAATAGAATCACTCGTATACCCTGAATGAACCATAATACTGAACTGGCTCCGATTTGATAAGAATTAATGAGAGTTATTGCAAATTATCTTAAAGTTGACACATCTGTAAAACTACATTTACGACATTAATAGAAGATATCGCGTTTCAACTTTTGTGACCAAAACTTATGAAAATTACTCTGGAAGAAAAATCTTAATTTATAAAAGGAATAATAATTTAAAATAGGAAGGAATTAGTTGTAAATGTAAAAAATTGAATTATAAATCGTATATTTTGCAACATCAAGAAAGAAATTCACATTTAATTTTATTTAAGTAGCAAAAATTAATTCAATTTTCTCATTCCCTTATTTTTAAACTTCAATGACAATTTTTATTCATTTATTTTGAAGATTGCATCATGGGTAACAGTTTGAAGATGTACATGTACTTAGTAGTGAAAACGTTTGAACTGGCACGTATAAATACCGGATTCATACTACATAAACTCACTATTTGCTATTTTGACAGTTTTTCACGAGCCTGGCTTCCTCCTGCCCGGGAGCGATGGATAACTCCGGGACCCTTTCCAAAGGGCAATATCTGACTACTTAAAAAGCCCCCCATCGACAACGTCAAGACGGGATGGATACGCCTCTTACACCCGTCAACCCCGCAGGGAAGACTACCGATCAACCTCGGTGGAGCTACCTGGTGATCTAGCACACCTTCCACTAGCTATGCAGGCTAGTAAAGTCTGTCTACCCAACGCAAGTGCACGGCGGCCGCTTTCTTTGAGGAACCCTCATAATCGTTTTACAACATTGACCCTCCTCCTGACGGTCCTCTCTACAAGGTTGCAACATTTTAACATCACCGTCTTGCACCTAATGAAACAGAACAACTGGAAGTTGGAAATTTGGCAACTGAGACTCCACGCGGAGTAGACATGCAACTGTCATTTTCAACAAATGGGGGCTGCTATTGGTCCCCACCGTCAGTGTTCCATTTCTGAAGTGTGGAGATAGATTTATGACGGTCATTAGTGGGCGGGGAGGTCCCGTCCTTTGAGGTCCCTTTGACTGGGAACTGCACACACGTTGGCTAAACAGACTTTACCCGGGACTTATGAGACATTCTACCCCCTCCGGACTTTCACGAGTTCTGTTAAGAATTCGGAACTCTACCGTAAAAATCTCGGTGAATTTTTTAGACGGCTTATTACTTGGATACATCGCTCCCAGATCTCGCAAATGCTCAGTCGGGGATACAATTTTGTTTTTACTTGGACCCCAGGCCATATGGGCATTTCCGGGAACGAGGAGGCGGATGCGGCTGCTAAGTCCGCTTGCCGTTTGCCCCGGAGTTTAACAACTACGGTGCCATACCAGGATGTGCAACGTTTTTTCCGTCGCCAACTCCTATCTGCTTGGCAGCACTCCTGGACAGCTTTGGAAGGCACACAACTCCGAGCAATAAAGGAGAGCGTACAACCCTGGCTAACTTCCTGCAGGGATAACCGGCGAGCCGAGGTGATACTCACCCGGCTGAGAATTGGACACACACGAGCGACTCATGGCCACCTGTTAAGAGGGGAACCGGCACCTCTGTGTGCTCCATGTGCAGTACGCCTCACTGTGCGGCACGTACTGCTTGATTGCCCGCAGTACGCCCGCGTTCGCCAGTCAGTAGGCTTGGGGACTAACTTACTGGGTGTTTTAGGGGACGACCCAGTGGCCGTGGTTAAGGCACTGCGGTTTGTTGCCCAAATCGGTTTTAATAAACAAGTCTAACTTGCATTTTATATTTATTAATTTTAGAGATTTTAAATTATTAGTCTTTAGATGGTTTTTTATGTCATTTTAACAGTTGAGTGTTTTTATTATAT
Organism: Mantis religiosa; assembly: GCA_030765055.1. Taxonomy (NCBI): domain Eukaryota; kingdom Metazoa; phylum Arthropoda; class Insecta; order Mantodea; family Mantidae; genus Mantis; species Mantis religiosa. Next base: position 15,997,330 of record CM060959.1, on the reverse strand, counting down.
TTTACCTTTTTAGCTAATTTTTATAGCTTTTAGGTTTTAGTGTTGACTTCGGGCCCAAATGACCTTGTTGTCGACGGGCCCTAGAACACCACACACTCACTCGCTACACAGTAAATCGCAGTCAAAACAGTGGACTGCGTCAGATGAATCAACTCCAACATAAGCAAACTCAATTTTGGTAGCTAACAAGGTTGTGACGAGTGTTTTCTGGGATGCATAGGGAATTATGTTTATTAATTACTTGGAAAAGGATGAAACAATCACTGGTGACTACTACGCAAGCTTACTACAACGTTTGAGTGATGAGTTGAAAAGAAAAAGACCTCATTTGGCAAAGTAAAAACGTTTGGGCAACCTGCACACCTTCTCCATGAATCCACAGGTGCATATAGCGGTACTGCTGGAATTCCTCTCCTGACTACTCTCCGGTGGAGGTTTTTTTAGTGGGTAGTACCTTCGGGTGAAGCTCACACTCCCGACTGTGTCATCGCAGCTCAGTCGGGGTCAGTGCATAATGGCTTTTTCTTCCACTTGGGGAAAAAAAAAGAAAAAGAAAAAGCTTCTTCACGTCCCATCGTTCAGTCATTGCAATGAGAAAAATGTGCGGATTAAAGTTAGAATTGCTTGAACATTTGCCAGATCTAGCACCCAGTGACTATCACCTGTTCCCGAACCTCAGAATTCTCTTGAAGGACGAAGACTTGACAGCAACAAGGAGGTCATCGATACGGTAAACAGCTATTTTAAGGACCTTGATATATCGTACTACAGTCCCATCAGACTTAAACTGCGGGTGTATCGTACGATCGTTCCGCCTCTGATACTGTACGGATGCGAGGTCTGGGGTTTGGTGGCTCATACCATCCTCCGCAGGCTGCAGACCTTACGGAACAGGGCTTTAAGGATGATATATGGTACCTACCGCAGGTTCATATCACACTTCCTACAACCCAGTCCGGCATACGCTGAGTTGAGGACGTCGTGCGTGAACGAACGTGTACGTCGTATACCAAGATCGCTCCTCACCCAAACCAGCTGGTGAACTCACTGGGTCAATATGACCACCGTCTCCCTAGGAGACGGAGGAGCTACCGCCTCCCAAAGGATGCCCTTGGGTGGTAAAGTCTGCCCCTCCTCTTTCATTCCCAAACACCGCCAGGTTATGCCACACGTAGGTCGTGGATGGAAGGGTGACAGGAGCTGCACCCGAGAGCGTGCGGCCGACCTGGGCAGTTGAGTTGAGTCCAGAGGTTCTACTCCCATCAGTCCTTGACCCGTAGGACCAAGACCCGGGCCTCTAAAAACCAGCTGTCCCCAAAGGGTGCCCGTCGGCTTTCGTGGGACTTTCCGTAGGACAAGACCTGGGCTACTAACAAACCCCCCCATCTGGTCCAAGGACACAACACGGGATGGAAGTGGATACGCCAATTACGCGCGACGACACCAAAGGTGAAGACTACCGATATGACCTCGGTGGGGCCGCCTGGCATCTAGCACACCTTCTACTAGCTTTGCAGGCTAGTACCCGGGAATATTGATGGCTTCCCTCAAACCCGTCCGGAGAAATACCCGATTCCCACGGATATCGGGAACCACAGACCCCCCGAGACCAACCCAATCCGAACAACTACCAGAGGGAGGGGCTCGAATGTTCGGCTCGATGTTCATCTAGTAACGTCAGAGGTACCACGAGTGCTAAGGGTCCGCAGCGTCTGCACCACGGCAGCTGAAGGGGACGGATCCTCTATGGCCGACCTGGACACATCAACTCCCAAAAAGCGAACTCCATCTGGCCTCTCGCTTCTGGTTACCTCTCTGCTTGACGGATCGCTAGCGACCGTCCTAAGCGGGGCGGATCGGGCTCTGTCCCCCTTCATCGGAGGTTCACCCCGGCACCAGAAGCATCAGTACAGACCAACCGCGCCCTCCGCCCGGGAGAACCCGAGCGACCTGCTCTTGGCTCTTGGTACTACAGAGAGGGTTTAATTAATTCAGAAAACCGATATGACAAGTGTATTAACCTCTGTGGAGATTATGTTGAGAAATAGAAGAAAAATCTTAATTTTTTTATTATGAGGCCAGAGACTTATCACCAATCTTCGTTTTAAATTTCTATTACTAAAAGTGTTGACAATTCCTCATACTCAAAGTCTGAAAGCATGAGTGAGAGAGTAAATCTGTGTGTATATATTTAATTTAAACACAGTACAGGCGAAACACAAAAGCGTTATTCATGAATACGTATAGAGAAAGTTGAAATAACGTCAAATGTTAAAATAAACAGTTCTTGGGCACGTTATAATGTGTTTGGAATATCCTAATAACTATGCAAACAAATGCACAATGGAGTTTGTGTCTATACACTGTTATATTGTAACAACTAATGCATATTTATAGCTTACAGGATTTGGGTGAAATTTTGCAACGGCCTGCTAAATTAAAATCCTTCATCTACAATCACCGCCACTATATTATAACGTTGGTACACTTGACAACAAAACAGCTTCATCTCTCGAGGATATATACGTCTCTGTAACGTGGTGATAGTGTCACGAGGTCCCTACTTCTAATCTGTCAGGGTGATAAGGTTCTCCCTTATCCTGAAAGGTGAATGTCTGGTAACTCTAAGCTATATGTACCCTGTACTCATTTGACCATTATTTCACTTTTCGCCCGATATGAGTTAACGCTAATGGACGTAAATTATATAAAAAAGAATGCTGCAAGAGTTTTCAAGAAAAATATTTGTTTAAAGGAAATATTTTCATTTAAATAATACACTTGGTAAAAATTATGTTTTGTATAACATGAGAATTCCGCGTATTCTCAACGATTTGCGTATCTATTAAACCGAAAGATAAGGCAAAAGCAATGTCTCATAGAAGTAGATATTTTTTAAAAATATATTATCACGGGACATCCGCTCGTAAGCGAACGCCTAGAGAGAAGCGGGGAGTGAAAGAGATTGATAGCGCTCAAGCCACGCTGAGAGAGGGGGGGAGAGGAAAAGCGGGAGAGAGAGGGGAGATGGAGGGGGAGGGAAGGGGAGGGGAAGAAAAGGGGAGGGGAGGGAGGGGAGAGAGGGGAGAGTGTGTGAGAGTGAGAGAGAACTATTCTCGCTCCACCGCAAGGCTCCGTGAGGCTTCGTGAGGATTCGTGTGGCTTCTTCCTGTTTCGGGAAACCTCGAGAACAGCTCCTCGTGTATAAATAAGAGTTCGGAGGCAGCAGACGGAACTACCCTATTCAACGTCTTTATGGCAGACTTCGCAACAGAGCCACGAGTCGAAATGGCACAATACGCTGACAACGTGCTTCTGTTCTGCAAAGACAAACACATCCTTAGAGCCTTCAACCCCTTACAAAGACATCTCCGTCTCACACAGCAGAGGTGTAGGCGTTGGCGGATGTCCGTTAATCCGGACAAAAGCCACGCCATACTTTTTACAAAGCGCCACACCCCCGCAGACTGCCCCAACTTCAGCTACCGAGGTCGAAGGACAGAGTGGACTAACTTTGTCCAGTACATAGGTGTTAACTTGGACAAGGGTCTAACTTTTCGCCAACACATCAGGGACCGATCGGCGAAGGTACAGGGAGCAATTGCTTCACTGTATCCAATGCTGGGGTCAACCTCGATGCCAGTTGGCATGAAGTTATACCTCTTCCAAGCGCTGGTAATCCCTGTTATGCTTTACGCCTGCGAGATCTGGGGCATGGCCGCAGACAGCGTGCTAGCACGGCTCCAACGTGCAAAGAATAGAGGGCTCAGGTCTATATATTCTGTGGGATGTTATTTGCCTACCAGGTTGCTTCACGAGGCCTCGAGTCTTCCGTACGTGGAGGATGAAATTAGGCGCCGGGCATCAAAATTGTACGCAAGTTTACCCAACCACAGAAGCGCCCTTGCCAGATCCTTGGGAGATTATGACCCCACTAGACGTCGTTCTAGACAGCACCGGTTACCCCGCATGGCTTACGGGCATCCGAGATAACCTAGGAGCTAATCCGAACAGCAGCTAAAGCTGAGCTCCAAATAATCCTTCCAAGCTGCTTAGCATCAAAATTATTCCCCAAAGCAAAAACAAATAAAAACACCAGGGTGCAAGGTGTTGCATCCTGTCCTTCAAACCCCAGGTACATACTAGTAACCTCATAAAAATTCATCATCCTAAAAATCAACATTTCACCCTACAATATCCCGATATTTACCTTATCTGCGGTAAAACCCTTAACGGGTGGGCACGCAGCAAAAACCTTCTGGCTTTATACAGCCAGTCAGCACCACATGGCATGGCATAGCATGGCAGACGGAAGTGCAGAGAAGCAGTTCGTGAGTTGCGATTTTGCAGGGTAGATGTGTGGTAGACGGACTTGAAGATTGCGTTCGTGTGTGTTTCGTCATTCTACTGATATCAAGAGTTGTACAAGTGTCTTTCTACGAAAATAAAGAGCGTTTTTGTTTTCTGCAAGCAGGACTTAATTTGACGAACCCACAAAGTTGCAATATATTCTTTTTGGAGCTAAGAAATGCCGAGGAATTTTAAAGACCGTCACCTAGACAACCAGTTTTAAACATTTGACTATCACTTAGTATACTATATTCCCATATTCCCTTATCGTCATTCATTGTTTATCTCTCGGACATACAAATAGAACGTAATGTCAAAGACCGTCACCTAGACAACCAGTTTTAAAACATTTGACTATCACTTAATGTCTACTGTATTCCCATATTCCCTTAACGTTATTCATTTTTTATCTCTTAGACATACAAATAGAACGTAATGTCAAAGGCCGTCATCTACACAACCAGTTTAACAGTTGACTATCGCTTAGTGCACTATATTGTTATATTTATACAATAAAATTAATAAGATAATGTTTATGTTGTAATAGACAGAGCAGTAAGTGTATTTACAGGAGCAGAGAGAAATATGTGAGTGGAAACGTTAGTTTTTCCCTCAAAGCGGCGAATTGTGACTTTATGGGCTCGTAGAATTAAGTCTATTTTGTAGAAATTCAAACTGCTTGTTATTTCAAGTAAAAAGACACGTTGTAGAGCCCTGGCAGTAGCAGAATTACGTAACATACACAAACGCAACCTTCAAGGTCGTCTGCCACACGTCCACAAACAGAAGAATTGAGTTTCATATCACTACACAGGTGCACACACACGATTATTCGTTCTCAACTCAACTCCATGCTGGCAGGCTGTTTGGAACAGCCCGAAGGGTGGTCAGATCGTGTACCTGCTCTGGGAAGAGCTTAACCACTTAGTGGCGGGATGTGGAAGTTGCAGAATGACGGGTGTAGTTTAAGTGGGCGTAGTGTAGGGAGGTAGCTTGTTGCTCCTCAGGGAATGATGAACCGGGTGCTACAGACAGCGTGCACCGTTTGTGGAATAGTTAATAAACTAGGAAGAAGATATGTATAATTTTGAGTTTTCCAGAATAAATTTTGGTTAGCTGAAATTTAATTTAGGCTGGAATGGGGATCATGTGGTTACCGGTAGTGACCGCAAGACATGCGGGGTAACCGGTATCGCTTTAAGCGACGCTCACGAGGTACATAATCCCCAAAGGATCTGACTAGGGCGCTCTGATGTTGAGGCAAACTCTCAAAGAATTTTGTCGCCCGGCGCCTAACTTCATCCTTCACATAGCGGAGGGATGGAGCCTCGTGAAGTAATCTCACGGGGAACCTTGTGCAAACAGAATAAATAATCCGAAGACATATATTCTGTGCACGTTGGAGCAGAACTAGGTTTGAGCCTGCGGCCATACCCCAGACTTCGCACGCATAGAGCATGATAGGGAGGACCAGAGCCATAAAGAGGCGCAACTTTAGGGGAACAGACATCGCAGACCGAAGCACAGGGTATAGTGATGCCACGGCAGCACACGACCGATGAGCTTGCTCCTGGATGTGCTCCCGAAAAGTTAGGCCCTTGTCCAGCTTGACTCCCAAGTACTTGATTGAATTCTCCCACGTGATCCCTTGCCCAAAGTAGGTAAATGTGGGGAAATTGGCGGGAAATTCGTTCTCGACTCGGCGCAGCCTTTTTGTACCTCCACCCATTGTTCTAAAAATTACTGGAACGCTCTGTAAGAATCAAGACGGCATCGGAAAAGAAGAAATTTTCAGCTATGTGTCTCTTTCTCTCTTTCAGCAAGCGTCAAACACTCGTCTACGCATGTCTTTCGTAGGCGCTGGCCGCGGCTCAACAATGCCTAGCGACAATGTTATGCGAATGACATGTAGCTTTTAGTAATAAATATTTGAAGAAAACCTGTTAACATCATTTTGACTTCCTGATGCCATTTTTTTTAGATAAGCGGACATCTTGATGTGTAAAAGTGGGTAGCCATGAACCAAAGCGTAAAACCAAACTTCCCATGGAAACTACAACAATATAAAGCTATAAATTTTCTGATACAGGAAAATTTATATAATTTAGTTAGGTAAACAAAGAAGAACTGTTTTGTCTAGTTTAGCGTCGTGAATGGTATAAGAATGTCCTGTAAATTTACCGTTATAGTTAATTGCTGGGCGATGTTTAGCCGTTCTATTGATCCCACTTTGATTCCGGCATAACACAAATTTTTGCCACAAGGGAATTTTAATTACGCTCACTCAAATGGAATTTAAACAGCTGTTCAGTAGCGCGTTCTGCACTACATTTGTTTCCACGGTTCATTCCAACGCAAACACACGGAAAAAAAACTGACGCTTGCATTTTATCGCTGAAATATTTAATTGCATTTTTTCCCTCGTAATTTTACTTCCATTATTTACCTAAAGCTGTAATAAACCACACGATTAAATATTATTACGGTTATAGTAAAAAAAGCACAGATGTTCTGTAAAGGAAAATAAATATCGATGACAGACTAACAAAAAACATCGTTGTACAGTTAGTAAAATGATTTCTTGTTAATGGAACTAAGTTATTGCTACTTGTATATTCGGGCTGCCTTGTTGCTATTTATAGAGAAACAACAAACTGTAGCACTATTGAGATTTTGAGCCTTGACAATCCTAAATGTTGTAGGTGCCATCCGACAATTCAAATAGTTGTAACTGTTTTGATTTATATTGAAAAAGGGTTTGAAAAATTTATAAATTTATAAAACAAAAACAAAGAAAACTGTGAAAAAATATATGTAATTTTGTGATGCGTAATGTGGTGACGTAGTAGTAAATCTGTGTAGAAACCGAAAGAAAATTCGTTTTTATTTCTGGATCGCCGAAAATATTGGAATTGCTCAAAAATATTTAAGTATTAGTTCAATTTGAAGCATTAGATTGATTCCGATCACAGTATAAAGTTTTGTGATAAGAATTGTAATGGATTTAGTGTTAAAAGAAATAAACAAAAGATTGATTTCTTATAGAAATTCAAATTAAAAATCTTAATGATTTCTTCACTTGTTACCATTCTTGTAACTTAGAGTTTTCATTGCTCGTAAGTAAGAATATAACAAAAGAATATTAAAAGCTAGCCGAGGCATAATTAAGGATTTTCCTGATAACTTCGGGGAGCATCTTCTTCATCAAGTCATAATATTTTGGACGAAGGTAAGAACGACGAAGTGAGACCAACGACAGTAAACGAGATACCAGCACGAATCTTGCTATTTATGTTGCTGCAACTTTGGGGCATCGAAACCCACAACAACGGACGAATCCTGCTACACAGTTTAGCATTGTTGACCGTAATCTACTTCAGTTATTTCCTCAATAGAGCCTCTTTTGTTTTGTTTACATTAATTTGAAAATTGTCTCAACAAACACATGGAATTAACTCTTGTAACTGTTCTTCTGTATTCCCATTTTCCCTTGTCGTTATTCCTCTATTTATCTCTTGGACATACAAATCGAACGTAATGTCAAAGACCGTCACCTCGACAACCAGTTTTAAAACATTTGACTATCACTTAAAGTCTACTGTATTCCCACATTCCCTTGTCGTTATTCATTTTTTATCTCTTGGACATAATAATAGAACGTAATGTCAAAGACCGTCACCTAGACAACCAGTTTTAAAACACTTGACTATCACTTAAAGTCTACTGTATTCCCACATTCCCTTGTCGTTATTCATTTTTTATCTCTTGGACATACTAATAGAACGTAATGTCAAAGACCGTCATCTAGACAACCAGTTTTAAAACATTTGACTATCACTTAAAGTCTACTGTATTCCCACATTCCCTTGTCGTTATTCATTTTTTATCTCTTGGACATACTAATAGAACGTAATGTCAAAGACCGTCACCTAGACAACCAGTTTTAAAACATTTGACTATCACCTAAAGTCTACTGTATTCCCATATTCCCTTGTCGTTATTCATTTTTTATCTCTTGCACATACAAATAGAACGTAATGTCAAAGACCGTCATCTAGACAATCAGTTTTAAAACATTTGACTATCACTTAAGGTCTACTGTATTCCCATATTCCCCTGTCGTTATTCATTTTTTATCTCTTGGACATACTAATAGAACGTAATGTCAAAGACCGTCATCTAGACAACCAGTTTTAAAACATTTGACTATCATTTAAAGTCTACTGTATTCCCACATTCCCTTGTCGTTATTCATTTTTTATCTCTTGGACATACTAATAGAACGTAATGTCAAAGACCGTCACCTAGACAACCAGTTTTAAAACATTTGACTATCACCTAAAGTCTACTGTATTCCCATATTCCCTTGTCGTTATTCATTTTTTATCTCTTGCACATACAAATAGAACGTAATGTCAAAGACCGTCACCTAGACAACCAGTTTTAAAACATTTGACTATCACCTAAAGTCTACTGTATTCCCACATTCCCTTGTCGTTATTCATTTTTTATCTCTTGGACATACAAATAGAACGTAATGTCAAAGACCGTCATCTAGACAATCAGTTTTAAAACATTTGACTATCACTTAAAGTCTACTGTATTCCCATATTCCCCTGTCGTTATTCATTTTTTATATCTTGGACATACAAATAGAACGTAATGTCAAAGACTGTCATCTAGACAATCAGTTTTAAAACATTTGACTATCACTTAAAGTCTACTGTATTCCCATATTCCCTTGTCGTTATTCATTTTTTATCTCTTGGACATACAAATAGAACGTAATGTCAAAGACCGTCATCTAGACAACCAGTTTTAAAACATTTGACTATCACTTAAAGTCTACTGTATTCCCATATTCCCTTGTCGTTATTCATTTTTTATCTCTTGGACATACAAATAGAACGTAATGTCAAAGACCGTCACCTAGACAACCAGTTTTAAAACATTTGACTATCACTTAAAGTCTACTGTATTCCCATATTCCCTTGTCGTTATTCATTTTTATCTCTTGGACATACAAATAGAACGTAATGTCAAAGACCGTCACCTAGACAACCAGTTTTAAAACATTTGACTATCACTTAAAGTCTACTGTATTCCCATATTCCCTTGTCGTTATTCATTTTTTATCTCTTGGACATACAAATAGAACGTAATGTCAAAGACCGTCACCTAGACAACCAGTTTTAAAACATTTGACTATCACTTAAAGTCTACTGTATTCCCATATTCCCTTGTCGTTATTCATTTTTTATCTCTTGGACATACAAATAGAACGTAATGTCAAAGACCGTCATCTAGACAACCAGTTTTAAAACATTTGACTATCACTTAAAGTCTACTGTATTCCCATATTCCCTTGTCGTTATTCATTTTTTATCTCTTGGACATACAAATAGAACGTAATGTCAAAGACCGTCACCTAGACAACCAGTTTTAAAACATTTGACTATCACTTAAAGTCTACTGTATTCCCATATTCCCTTGTCGTTATTCATTTTTTATCTCTTGGACATACAAATAGAACGTAATGTCAAAGACCGTCACCTAGACAACCAGTTTTAAAACATTTGACTATCACTTAAAGTCTACTGTCTACTGTCAAGTGTTTGTAAATCAGAAGTTTTACTCATATATTAATTTGTTGTACTTTTATGTATATTTTAAAGAAATATTTTTGAGCCATTTGATAATTATGTAAGCCTTTAAACGTTTTACGTTGCTTTCGTCTTCATTTGTTTTTTCTACATTCTTTTATTTGGTGAAAGAGAGTGAACAAACCGCACTATCTGTTTCCGAACACGATCTCTTTTTGAGGGCGCATTTCCCGTTCTCGTTTATCTATTTTTGTATAGTAATAATGGTACACAAACAGATCGCAGCTGCGTCCAGAGAGGCCATGCTCTCTACGTCCGGCCAATTTCCTTTTTATGTCCATTCTGTGTCCCGTTCAATCTTTCATGTTGGTTCGGGTCGAAATCTCCTGCTCTCCCGCGTTTTATCCGGGATACTGCTGCTCCTGCTGCTGTTTGAAGCAGATGTTCCTTCCGGCGACGTGGAGCCACACACTCGCGTAGTCTGGTTAAGTCTGGATGGTAGTACAATTAAATTTAGTCAGCAAGGCTTACAAATGAACGATTTTGCAGGTATGTACAGTCACATACAAAAAATATTGTGGATGCTCTAAGCGTGTAAGTCTTATCATTTGGGCTACGAAGTCGAGGAAAGATTATTTTTTACCCTTAGTGTCTCAAGATGAGGCCCAACATAATTTATACTAAATATGGACAACTATATGGCAGAAAATGAAGGAATTTATCTGTCCATTTTTTGGAATTTTTTTATTCAAAGATCCTTTTCCTGTTTTTTTATTTCACCTTTTGCCTTTTGAACGATTTTTTATTCAAAGACCCTTTTACTGTATTTTTATTTCTCCTTTTGCCTTTTTAGCAATTTTTTTATTCAAAGACCCTCCTTCAGTATTTTTATTTCTCCTTTAGCCTTTTTAGCAATTTTTTTTATTCAAAGACCCTTTTCCTGTATTTTTATTTCTCCTTTTGCCTTTTTAACGATTTTTTAATTCAAAAAACCTTCTTCAGTATTTTTATTTCTCCTTTTGCCTTTCTCGCAATTTTTTTTATTCAAATATCCTTCTTCAGTATTTTTATTTCTCCTTTTGCCTTTTTAGCAATTTTTTTATTCAAAGACCCTTCTTCAGTATTTTTATTTCTCCTTTTGCCTTTTTAGCAACTTTTTTTTTTTATTCAAAGACCCTTCTTCAGTATTTTTATTTCTCCTTTTGCCTTTTTAACAGTTTTTTATTCAAAGACCCTTCTTCAGTATTTTTATTTCTCCTTTTGCCTTTTTAAGGATTTTTTTATTCAAAAAACCTTCTTCAGTATTTTTATTTCTCCTTTTACCTTTTTAGCAATTTTTTTATTCAAAGACCCTTTCTCAGTATTTTTATTTCTCCTTTTGCCTTTCTGGCAATTTTTTTATTCAAAGACCCTTCTTCAGTATTTTTATTTTTCCTTTTGCCTTTCTGGCAATTTTTTATTCAAAGACCCTTCTTCAGTATTTTTATTTCTGCTTTTGCCTTTTTAGCATTTTTTTATTCAAAGACCCTTCTTCAGTATTTTTATTTCTCCTTTTGCCTTTTTAGCATTTTTTTTAAATTCAAAAAACCTTCTTCAGTATTTTTATTTCTCCTTTTGCCTTTCTGGCATTTGTTTTATTCAAAGACCCTTCTTCAGTATTTTTATTTCTCCTTTTGCCTTTTTAGCAGTTTTTTATTCAAAGACCCTTCTTCAGTATTTTTATTTCTCCTTTTGCCTTTTTAGCATTTTTTATTCAAAGACCCTTCTTCAGTATTTTTATTTCTCCTTTTGCCTTTTTAGCATTTTTTTTTAAATTCAAAAAACCTTCTTCAGTATTTTTATTTCTCCTTTTGCCTTTCTGGCATTTGTTTTATTCAAAGACCCTTTTTCAGTATTTTTATTTCATCCTTTTGCCTTTTTAGCAGTTTTTTATTCAAAGACCCTTCTTCAGTATTTTTATTTCTCCTTTTGCCTTTGTAGCAGTTTTTTATTCAAAGACCCTTCTTCAGTATTTTTATTTCTCCTTTTGCCTTTTTAGCAATTTTTTTATTCAAAGACCCTTCTTCAGTATTTTTATTTCTCCTTTTGCCTTTCTGGCAATTTTTTAATTCAAAGATCCATTTTCAGTATTTTCATTTGTCCCTTTTGTCAATATTTTTATAGAATTTTTGTTTCATTTAACTGTTTTCTTTTTGTAGCTACAGCCTCTTATGATCATCTTTTTCCTGCTCAACAGTTTAACGTAAATTCTAATATTCTTTAACTAATACGCAGCCCCAGGTCTGGCTAACAGTGAGAGGATCCTTTCTATTGTATTAAAGTCAATAGCATCACCAGAGAACCTAGTAAATCATCTCTGAATATTCCGTTATTTTTCTCCATAAGACTTCACTTGATATTTTTCAATGATTACTGAATCAATAGCAGCATTTCTTAGAAGTACCAGATGTATTCAAGTTATAACACCTACTTTTTCAGGACGTGGACCCTTTGTGAATACGTGATAGAGATGGCAGCACTGTGTAATGAACTGTTATAGAGAGACATTAAATATAAAATAACTTTTGTATATCAGATATTTTAAGCACAAAATAGGGACTGGACTATGCTACGGAAAACATCTTAGTCTATTAGACCTATGACCCAAATGGGGCATTCCTGGGAGGAGGGCAGGGGCGAGAGGAAACAGAGCAGCGGCCTTTGGAAGTCTAGGTCGTTTTTTGTAATTTTACGTTCTCCAACGTCAAGTCATATCGGACGATGAATGAAATGGGCGAAATGCTGCTCAAATGAGCCCAGGGTCCTTAGAGCTTAGTTACCCAACATTCGTCTTTCAGGATAAGGGAAAACTCCGAAAAAAAACCTTATCGAGGTAACTCACCCTGACCGAGATTCAAACTCGGGACCTCTTGAACGTGAGGTAGACATTCTACCGAGGCTTCGTTTTTGAGCTACGATTTCATTTTCAATTTCTTTTTTATTTTGAAAGTTCAATACTCTCAAATGCTATAGATTTCGTCTGAAATCTGATTATAGAATTCCTCTGCTGAAGTCAAGTACGTGGTTAAAAATAAGATTGCGCCCCTTGCGGATAAAATGTGAACTATGTAATTATTATTGACACAGTATTACCAGGAATGTGAAACAATATTTTGGTTTTATTATCCAGTATTCTGGTTAATGAAACTCACATTTCCGTAATTAGCAGAATGACTTGATGTGGAGTCAAGATTATAACTCCAGTGTGTTCTTACTGAGGTCTGGAGTAACGAAGAAAAGTTCATTAAATTGAAATGCAAATTAGAAAATGAAACGCAACCCCGAGAGACCATCAACATATGTTCCGAGATGAATCCTGGCAAGCTTTAATTAGCCAGCCGGCTTTTGTTTCGTGTACAACTTGGTAATAATTCAAAGTAATTCCATAAAACAACAAGCGGGTCTTGGGATGCTGTGAGAGGACCAGCTGCAGCTTCTGAAGATATTGTACTCTTTGTATCACATCCATATTACTTTCTGTACTCTCCGTTCAACCATCTATTCCTATAAACATTTGTTCCTCTATCTACTTTAAGATAAAAATTATCTTGCTGTTAATTTTATTGTAGCAATATGGGAATACAGTCGACTTTAAGTGATAGTCAAATGTTTTAAAACTGGTTGTCTAGGTGACGGTCTTTGACATTACGTTCTATTTGTATGTCCAAGAGATAAAAAATGAATAACGACAAGGGAATATGGGAATACAGTAGACTTTAAGTGATAGTCAAATGTTTTAGAACTGGTTGTCTAGGTGACGGTCTTTGACATTACGTTCTATTTGTATGTCCAAGAGATAAAAAATGAATAACGACAAGGGAATATGGGAATACAGTAGACTTTAAGTGATAGTCAAATGTTTTAAAACTGATTGTCTAGGTGTCGGTCTTTGACGTTACGTTCTATTTGTATGTCCAAGAGATAAAAAATGAATAACGACAAGGGAATATGGGAATACAGTAGACTTTAAGTGATAGTCAAATGTTTTAAAACTGATTGTCTAGGTGTCGGTCTTTGACGTTACGTTCTATTTGTATGTCCAAGAGATAAAAAATGAATAACGACAAGGGAATATGGGAATACAGTAGACTTTAAGTGATAGTCAAATGTTTTAAAACTGGTTGTCTAGATGACGGTCTTTGACATTACGTTCTATTTGTATGTCCAAGAGATAAAAAATGAATAACGACAAGGGAATATGGGAATACAGTAGACTTTAAGTGATAGTCAAATGTTTTAAAACTGGTTGTCTAGGTGACGGTCTTTGACATTACGTTCTATTTGTATATCCAGGAGATAAAAAATGAATAACGACAAGGGAATATGGGAATACAGTAGACTTTAAGTGATACTCAAATGTTTTAAAACTGGTTGTCTAGGTGACGGTCTTTGACATTACGTTCTATTTGTATGTCCAAGAGCTTTTCTTCAGAACACCAAAAATACATTTTAGTGTTAAAATATCTGCAGCATAGAGTAATTTAATAAAGGTGGTTAGCTGATATGGTGTCAAGTACCTAAAGTTGAACTCAGATACCATGTTTTGTTTTTGACAGAAATATACTCAGCGACACTTCTAAAAATTCTTTTTATTATGGTATAATACTTCATTGACTTGCTAAGCATGCATATTGGAAAAAGTTAAAAGAATTATGAAATTAAGAACATTTGCACAAACACTAAAAATTTCGTTTTGACAAAGTTTTCCCTTAAAAATTTAAGAGCCTACGGAGAACTAGTTAATTACAAATTATAAAATCTTGAGAAATTTATGTCATCTACACTTCCAACTTTATTTAAACTTTATTTTCTTAAAAGGTTTTTTTGTGTTGAACTGTAGATTTTCGTAAGGCTGTATGGACCAGTAAATGTAAATATAAACGGACTCGACCATCTAGAACACTCAAGCGACCTCCACTGATGGTGTCTGTTTTTTGTTTTCTTCGAAATGCGGCTCTTTGAAGGACTTCAGTTCGATCCTAGGTTTTGAAGTAGTAAGCTGCAATGAAGAGAGAAGTTATCTGGTGCATTCAATGCTGCTTTTCTCTCCTCCAAGCGCACAAAGATTTCCTTTTCGCTGTTAAGAGGGTTCTTTTCTGGGATATGATCGCCATTTCCTTTATACGGCTTTTCCTTTAAATCTTCCTTTTCCTAGAAAAAGCATCAACTTTCGTACTTCGTTTTTGTTAAGGGAAGAAGCAAAGACGAAGACTATCTTA
>CM060959.1:15975421-15981119 GCA_030765055.1 Mantis religiosa | reverse complement strand
CAACCAGTTTTAAAACATTTAACTATCACTTAAAGTCTACTGTATTCCCATATTCCCATGTCGTTATTCATTTTTTATCTCTTGGCCATACAAATAAAACGTAATGTCAAAGATCGTCATCTAGACAACTAGTTTTAAAACATTTGACTATCACTTAAAGTCTACTGTATTCCCATATTCCCTTGCCGTTATTCATTTTTTATCTCTTGGACATACAAATAGAACGTAATGTGAAAGACCGTCACCTAGACAACCAGTTTTAAAACATTTGACTGTCACTTAAAAGTCTACTGTATTCCCATGTTCGTAAGGTAAAATTAGCAATGAAGTAACTTTTATGTTGAAGTACCAAAATAGTAAGAAAGTTTCATTTACAGAATTGTGCGACAGCACATTTCGGAAGGCGTAAGTTCTTGATTTCCACATAGATGAATTGGTGGAGGGGTCTAATTCCATGGCCTGCTGTACGAGTTGATTTGCATCCAATGTATTCCTCTGTCTGCGATCACTTAATTATCTGGTTTAAGTGATCCTTTATCGTGTAATGAAGCGTGTTATTAGAGGTAGCAGATAAGTAGGAGCAGGGTTTTGCTTGGAAAACCTTCTGCAAGGTTCAATCTTCTCTTGAGTGAATGCTTTTCAGAAATTATGTTCATATGGCTACTATTATTTTTTATTTACTCATTTTATGAAAGCGGAGGGCCACAATTAAGTAATAACAAGAAAAGGTGCAGCCTCAATCGTCCTTTGTTCACTTGGGCGGAGCTGATGCGATTCTGACAATTGAACGTCGTTATTTTGTTTTACGTATGTTGGACGTGAATAGCCACTTCAGCTTTTCTCATTATATTCAGCATCTCCATTGAATTTAATCCATTTGTTGCTGAGCCGATTAGGAAATACATGAAAGAAACAGCTGGGATAAAAGTGTCTGATAAAAGCAACAGTGGATACAGTGAGAGAGAAAAACAAAATCCGGTGTAATTTTCCAGCCCTTCATTTCCAATCCATTTTATTTCTGCGACAACCAAAAAGGCGCGGGATTAAAAATTAATTCCTTGATAATTTGATTGAGTAAAGGAACGATCTGTGTGCTTTGTTTGACGAAGTCGTGATTGAAAGTGATGTGATTACAGTCGCAGATTGAAACAGAGATATTAATTGAAATAGGTAGATCTGTTTGGAATTAAGTACCTGATCATGCGTGCTCGACTGTCTTCTGTTTCATAGAGAATTAAATCACGTTCGGTGGGAAGGACTAAAGAGCAAAGCCCCATGTGATTCCACGTCGTGATACAGGTGCGATTTGATGTAATCTACCTATACCCAAGTTTGTTCAATAGAAACAGTCTCATAGAGAGCTCTGTCCGTCTCTGTAGCGTGGTGGTAGTGGCACGTTCAAGAGGTCCCTAGTTCTAATCTCATTCGGGGTGATAAGGTTTTCCCTTATCCTGAAAGATGAATGTGTGATAACTTTAAGCTCTGAGTACCCTGTACTCATTTAAACATCATTTCATTCGTCGTTCAATATGACTTAACGTTGGAGGACATTGGCCCGTCTCTGTAGCGTGGTGGTAGTGTCACGTTCAAAAGGTCCCTTGTTCTAGTCTCGGTCAAGATTATAAGATTTTCCCTTATACTGAAAGATGAATGTCTGGTAAATCTAAGCTTTATGTACCCTGTACTCATTTAAACATCATTTCATTCATCGTCCGATATGACTTAACGTTGGAGAACATTGGCCCGTCTCAGTAGCGTGGTGGTAGTGTCACGTTCAAGAGGTCCCTAGTTCTAATCTATGTCAAGGTGATTAGGTTTTCTCTTATTCTGAGCTAAGCTCTATGTATCCTGGACTCATTTGAACATCATATCATTAATCAACCGAGACTTAAAATTGGAGGACGTAAATTTAAAATTTGTAAGTTCTCAAAAAATATATCAAAGGATGTGTAAAAATGAACAGCTATGGTTATATTTTTTACATTTCGTCGAACTACAAACAACAGTACAATTTTCATTTTTTGAGTGTGTATTTTGCACTTTGGAAACTCAATTGATTTAAGAGCAGGAAAGTGGCTGAAGTCCCTTGTCGTTATTCATTTTTTATCTCTTGGACATACAAATAGAACGTAATGTCAAAGACCGTCATCTAGACAACCAGTTTTAGAACATTTGACTATCACTTAAAGTCTACTGTATTCCCATATTCCCTTGACGTTATTTATTTTTTATCTCTTGGACATACAAATAGAACGTAATGTCAAAGACCGTCATCTACACAAACCAGTTTTAAAACATTTGACTATCACTTAAAGTCTACTGTATTCCTATATTCCCTTGTCGTTATTCATTTTTTATCTCTTGGACTTACAAATAGAACGTAATGTCAAAGACCGTCACCTAGACAACCAGTTTTAAAACATTTTACTATCACTTAAAGTCTACTGTATTCCCATATTCCCTTGTCGTTATTCATTTTTTATCTCTTGGACATACAAATAGAACGTAATGTCAAAGACCGTCACCTAGACAACCACTTTTAAAACATCTGACTATCACATAGTCTACTGCATTCCGATATTCTTAAAATAAAATTAACAATAAGATAATGATAATCTTGAAGTAGATAGAATAATATGTTTTTGTACAAGAGTAGGGTCATTTGAGTTCATATGTTTGAAAAGTTCTATTATGCAGGTAATAGAGAAAGCAAAACCGATAAATTTGTCTGCAATATCATTTACAAAGTACCGTAGGGTAACTGCTATATATACCCGCGTCTCGTAAGAATGTCTGCTTGCCTCAGACGTCACTACCTGTAAAGTGCACAACTTTCTCGTATAATGCTGATGCTCGTGTGTTTTTTTCTTTTTTTTAGTTTTTTTTTTTCTTTTTCTGCTTGCTGCACAGCGATCGTATTCTAGCTTCCGGTGTCTTGTATTTTTCCTTCTTCCACCCCCTCTACGACCTTTGCGTCTCACCGCTAGAGGCGCTAGGGTAGGTGGGGGGAGGGGCGTCCTGTGTTTGATCCGAAACGAACAACCCTGTTGTCTTTTGTCCCTCTTCCGACGCTCTGTGCACACCAACTTTTTGTTATTTCCATAGGGTGTTTCGGAACAACTGTTCCTGTTCGTTTTAAGCCGCTCTCTGAATGTTGGAATAGAGTGAATTAGACACCTGCAGGAATATCTCCTAACCTAGCTTCCCCCATTCTTCAGTCATTTTCTCCTAGTTGCTTTACCGGTTATACAGAATGAAGAGGACTTCAGAGGTACTCCCAGAACAATTCAATATGGAATTTTATTTGTCAAGAAATTATTTTAATGAAATAAATTCCAGCCATTTTTGAAAAAAAAAAAAAAATAGAAACATGTTCTCTGTAGATGGAGAAATTTTCTTCAAATTCTCCGGGTCGTTTCCTCGGAAGATGTGGGACCTAAATACAAAATTTGGTGTTTAATGCAGTTTTAATTTTACCCCAAGTTAAAGAACACACCTACATACACGTTTTTTTGTTTCCAAAATTGAAATAAACTTTTTTCCCGTAAATACAACGAAAACTATTTTTTGAAAATTATGATATTTTTAATAAAAAGATTATGGATTCTGGTAATAAATTTGAAAATAAGACACATCTTTAATTAGTCCGGAAATGCTTTAGGAATCCCTTTCACTCCGGTTGGCACAAAATAGACAAACTCCTACTACACACAAATTGTTGATCTCCTTAAAATGCACATTTTGTCAATACATTTTTTGTATTGAATGAAACATTTACGAAATATTGGCTTTAATTTTCTTATACAGGAAATCGTAACTCATCTTTTTTGTCTTTCTTGGACATACAAATAGAACGTAATGCCAAAGACCGTCACCTAGACAACCAGTTTTAAAAGATTTGACTATCACTTAAAGTTTACCGTATTCCCATATTCCCTTGTCGTTATTTATTTTTTATCTCTTGGACATTCAAATAGAACGTAATTTCAAAGACCGTCACCTAGACAACCAGTTTTAAAACATTTGACTATCACTTAAAGTCTACTGTATGCCCATATTCCCTTGTCGTTATTCATTTTTTATCTCTTGGGCATACAAATAGAACGTAATGTCAAAGACCGTCATCTAGACAACCAGTTTTAAAACATTTGACTATCACTTAAAGACTACTGTATTCCCATATTCCCTTGTCGTTATTCGTTTTTTATCTCTTGGACATACAAATAGAACGTAATGTCAAAGACCGTCATTTAGACAACCAGTTTAAAACATTTGACTATCACTTAAAGTGTACTGTATTCCCATATTCCCTTGTCTTTATTCATTTTTTGTCTCTTGGACATACAAATACAACGTAGTGTCAAAGACCGTCACCTAGACATGACCGTCACTTAATGTATTCCCATATTCTATAAATAAAGTAACAATAAGATACTTTACTTGAAGTAGATGGACGAATAGTTATTTGTAGGAATAGTTCATAGAAAGAAAGTGGTGTGAAAGTAACATATGATATTCTGTATAACAATTTTTTTGGACTCAGTAGTTCCCCAAACAACATTGAAGTATTACGTAGTTACGCAGTTGCTATACAATGTGGGGGAATAACTGACGTAATAAAGCCGGGAATAAACAAATCTGTCTGTATCACGTGGTTGAAGCCAGAGGACAGGTGAATGTAATAGCTTCACATTTTAATTTGAGGGAGAGTAGTGTCGATAATGGCTGTTATATTAAAAGTCTGCGAGCTGAGTGCGCATCGATCGCTTTTTGTTTGTAGGGCGCACTTGAGCGGCTTTATGAAGTTGATAATTAAATTATTTTTATGCATATATCACTGTAATAAAGCAATATGCTGCTACTGCAAAAAAAAAATTCCATTGAATATTTTGTATTCTTTTTCAATTTCGCTCTGCGACATACCTGGGCCGAATTTTTCTCGATATTTTATTGAGTTTTGTTACGTATTGGGAAGGGCATTCCAGATCGTGTTATCGAGGGGGATGGCTCTGGTGGTTGCTTCTGAGGAGCGTTTTCGGAGGCCTGTGTTCAATTCCCTTGACTGACCTACCGGATACATGGGTTTTTATGGGGTTTTTCCAGGATCCGGTAGATTAATTATATTCTCCGAATTTAATATCCCTCAATTTCATCTCTCATCTGATGGTCTCTTTCAGAGCGGAAGTGTCGACGGTGTCTCGGCATTGCATGGCAAGATGACGTGCTCCTAGTTACGGGAGTTCCTCAAGGATCTATTTTGGGTCCTTTTCTATTTATCGTAGCTATTAATGACTTGCCTGCTGCTATTCCTGGTAGTTATTTCTTATGCAGATTATACTACAGTTCATAATACTCTTTCTGCAAGTACCTTCATTTGGTCTAATACTTTGGATCTACTGTCTGACTGGTTTGGGGCAAAAGGTCGGCATATTAACAAAGGAAAAAAACCATACTATTTTATTTAGTTTAAAAGATAAACATAGTCATTATTGGACAACAAGCTTTGTTGGAAATTCCACATAAGATATATGGAAAATATTGTCAAGTGTTGTATATCTCTTAAGGAGACTTAAAATGTGTGTTTCCACTAATATTTTATTAAGTGTTTAATATAGTTTATTTCACTGTCACTTGAATTATGGCATTTTGCTATGGTATAGCAGTGGACAAGCCTTCCAGGTATTTTTACTCCAGAAAA
>CM060959.1:15670421-15972921 GCA_030765055.1 Mantis religiosa | reverse complement strand
TTCTCCCAGCGATTTCCATTTCCTCCTCCGGAAGGGTGAGCTACCGGTTGTGCTGTCCTGCCAGGGGTTTCCAACTGGTAAAGTTGCTTTCTGCGCTGAGATGGCTCCTTGAGACGGCCGCCCGCGTCTACTCTCGCCTCATCTTTCCTCCCGGGAATGCCTCACTTGAGACATATGTATGTATGTATGTATGTATGTATGTATGTATGTATGTATGTATGTATGTATGTATGTATGTATGTATGTATGTATGTATGTATGTATGTATGTATGTATGTATGTATGTATGTATGTATGTATGTATGTATGTATGTATGTATGTATGTATGTATGTATGTATGTATGTATGTATGTATGTATGTATGTATGTATGTATGTATGTATGTATGTATGTATGTATGTATGTATGTATGTATGTATGTATGTATGTATGTATGTATGTATGTATGTATGTATGTATGTATGTATGTATGTATGTATGTATGTATGTATGTATGTATGTATGTATGTATGTATGTATGTATGTATGTATGTATGTATGTATGTATGTATGTATGTATGTATGTATGTATGTATGTATGTATGTATGTATGTATGTATGTATGTATGTATGTATGTATGTATGTATGTATGTATGTATGTATGTATGTATGTATGTATGTATGTATGTATGTATGTATGTATGTATGTATGTATGTATGTATGTATGTATGTATGTATGTATGTATGTATGTATGTATGTATGTATGTATGTATGTATGTATGTATGTATGTATGTATGTATGTATGTATGTATGTATGTATGTATGTATGTATGTATGTATGTATGTATGTATGTATTTATTTATTCACTGCAATTGGGTACTACCCGGTGACAGAGTTAAGAATACAGATCAAATTACAAATACTAGATTTACAACAATAACACAATAAACAATACAAACATGATATTATTTTACTTTAGTCACTTAAAACATATCTAATTAATTCTCTATTTACATATTATATACCATTATAATTCAAAAGTTAAACTATAAACCATCTAGATTTTTTCTAAATTTCTTCAGCGACAGGGGACAGCCCTGAAAGACTGCTACAGGCAATTCATTCCATTCTTCAATGGTTCTATTAACAAAAGAAAATTTTCCTACGTCGGTTCTGTATCTTCTACCCTTAATTTTATACCTATGATCGTTTCGTCCATAATAATCCGGATTATCTAACCTTACACTAACGTCCACCCATGCCTTTACACCAGCATTAGCTTTGAATAATGCTACCAACCTATGTTTTTTACGCCTAATTCTTAATTCCTCCCATTTAGTCTCATCTCCTTTTATAGGCCCAAAATACTTGCCTCTTTTTATGAATTTTATTGCCCTCTTCTGTATTTTTTCTAATGGATCGATTTGGTTAGCTCTATACGGGTCCCAGCTTGCTACTCCATAACCGGCCGCACTAAGGCCTTGTAGGCAATTTCCCTGGACCTAGCGCTCCCCTTTTTCAATATTCTCATTACGAAATGTAATGCCTTACACGCATTCCTAGATGTGGAAATTACTTGTTCGTCCCATCCAGCATTACTTGCCAGGTACACTCGCAAGTATTTGCAGCTGTCCACCTGTGGAACTTGCACCCCTCCCATGTGATAGTTAACAAAAAATTTGCCCTTAGTTCTACTAAAAACAATGAACTTAAATGTTCAATATTTGAAGACTGGTTACAAAGCCAAATGCCTTCCGTAGAATAATCAATCCAATCCAAGTACCCGTGCTTCAAAAGAGACGGCGCTGTTACCAGGTTTTTGTCATGCTCTACTGTCATTTGTTACCCATAAACAAACCAATTTTGGTTCTGATTTATGGGCAGTTTGGATTTGTTAGCTGTTCAAGGTGTTTTCGCTAAAACTGAGAATGTACAGCATGATTTTAAACGAACATGTGAATGAAGTTAAAAGTAAAATAAGATATGGGAACGATCGTCCGTTAATCAACTTAACGTTGGATAACATTAATTAAAAATATCAGACATTTCTATTTTTAAATAACAAGAAAACAAGAGAAGCAGCTAAACAAATGAATGGTATTTATTAATAATTTTTTTGAAACAGATTCAAATACAAGAGCAGTTAAATGTACTAAATTACAGGATTTTTAGTACCTTACCCAGCAGGCCCAATAAATAATCTAAAGGTTTCGAAAATTACTCCTCAGTAACGTGAATGTTAACGTGTCTGCTCACGTTAAAGGGGTCCCGAGTTCGAATCTCGGTCAGGGTGAGTTTCCTGGAAAAAGTTTGACGAATGTCGGGTAACTCTAAACTCTATGGACCCTGGGCTCATTTGATCATTTCGTGTCTTCCACTCGTCGTCCGTTATGACTAAACGTTGGAGGACGTAAATGACACACACACACACACACACACACAAGTTTCAAACAGACCGCACCGTGGCTCAGTTGTTAGACCGCTTGGCTCTCACCAAGGCGGCCCGGGTTCGATCCCAGGCGACCGCAAAGTGAGATTAGTGGTGGACAACACGGCTGGGGCGGGTTTTCTCCGGGACCACCGGTTTCTCCCGCCATCTCATTCCACCGGTGCTCCATCTTCATCTCATGTACCATCAGTGTCATCGCCTGCGGTGTCGTATGTAGTAAAAGCGGGCGATAAACACTACACACACACAAGTTTCAAACGCGTGTACACACTTATATCTGATAGATTCTAAGCTCCCTTCGCCGGCGACAGACATAGTACGACATGCAAGTCCCAATTAATTTTACTTCTATCTCCAAATGAAATAATTAAGACGAAAGAAATTTTGTAGGAAATGCGAAGACGACGTCTATGCCCAAGGGGTCGAAAGGTTTCTCGCAATTAAATTCTTGCAGACGAATATTGAAGGAATTCAAATTGCTGTCGACGAGAATTTGCACCTTAAGGGACCGTCGAGCTCTAAATGTAAACTAAAGCTTTTAACGGAGATGCGAGCAAGAGCGGTCCATCCTTCGTGACGTCAGTTCACGCTAGAACATTCCACTTTCAACAAACTTCACCTTCTCTAACCTTGTACAAATGTCTCACAAACACTTTCCTGTATCTTATTGTTAATTTTATTATAGGAACATCGGAGTAAAGTAGACTAAGTGATAGTCAAATGTTTTAAAACTGGTTGTCTAGATGACGGTCTTTGTCATTACGTTCTATTTGTATGTCCAAGAGATCAAAAATGAATAACGACAAGGGAATATGGGAATACAGTAGACTTTAAGTGATAGTCAGATGTTTTAAAACTGGTTGTCTAGATGACGGTCTTTGTCATTACGTTCTATTTGTATGTCCAAGAGATCAAAAATGAATAACGACAAGGGAATATGGGAATACAGTAGACTTTAAGTGATAGTCAAATGTTTTAAAACTGCTTGTCTAGGTGACGGTCTTTGATATTACGTTCTATTTGTATGTCCAAGAGATAAAAAATGAATAACGACAAGGGAATATGGGAATACAGTAGACTTTAAGTGATAGTCAAATGTTTTAAAACTGCTTGTCTAGGTGACGGTCTTTGACATTGCGTTCTATTTGTATATCCAAGAGATAAAAAATGAATAACGACAAGGGAATATGGGAATACAGTAGACTTTAAGTGATAGTCAAATGTTTTAAAACTGTCTAGGTGACGGTCTTTGACATTGCGTTCTATTTGTATATCCAAGAGATAAAAAATGAATAACGACAAGGGAATATGGGAATACAGTAGACTTTAAGTGATAGTCAAATGTTTTAAAACTGCTTGTCTAGGTGACGGTCTTTGATATTACGTTCTATTTGTATGTCCAACAGATAAAAAATGAATAACGACAAGGGAATATGGGAATACAGTAGACTTTAAGTGATAGTCAAATGTTTTAAAACTGCTTGTCTAGGTGACGGTCTTTGACATTACGTTCTATTTGTATGTCCAAGAGATAAAAAATGAATAACGACAAGGGAATATGGGAATACAGTAGACTTTAAGTGATAGTCAAATGTTTTAAAACTGGTTGTCTAGATGACGGTCTTTAACATTACGTTCTATTTGTATATCCAAGAGATAAAAAATGAATAACGACAAGGGAATATGGGAATACAGTAGACTTTAAGTGATAGTCAAATGTTTTAAAACTGGTTGTCTAGATGACGGTCTTTAACATTACGTTCTATTTGTATATCCAAGAGATAAAAAATGAATAACGACAAGGGAATATGGGAATACAGTAGACTTTAAGTGATAGTCAAATGTTTTAAAACTGGTTGTCTAGATGACGGTCTTTAACATTACGTTCTATTTGTATATCCAAGAGATAAAAAATGAATAACGACAAGGGAATATGGGAATACAGTAGACTTTAAGTGATAGTCAAATGTTTTAAAACTGGTTGTCTAGGTGACGGTCTTTGACATTACATTCTATTTGTATGTCCAAGAGATAAAAAATGAATAACGACAAGGGAATATGGGAATACAGTAGACTTTAAGTGATAATCAAATGTTTTAAAACTGGTTGTCTAGATGACGGTCTTTAACATTACGTTCTATTTGTATATCCAAGAGATAAAAAATGAATAACGACAAGGGAATATGGGAATACAGTAGACTTTAAGTGATAGTCAAATGTTTTAAAACTGGTTGTCTAGGTGACGGTCTTTGACATTACATTCTATTTGTATGTCCAAGAGATAAAAAATGAATAACGACAAGGGAATATGGGAATACAGTAGACTTTAAGTGATAATCAAATGTTTTAAAACTGGTTGTCTAGATGACGGTCTTTAACATTACGTTCTATTTGTATATCCAAGAGATAAAAAATGAATAACGACAAGGGAATATGGGAATACAGTAGACTTTAAGTGATAGTCAAATGTTTTAAAACTGCTTGTCTAGGTGACGGTCTTTGATATTACGTTCTATTTGTATGTCCAAGAGATAAAAAATGAATAACGACAAGGGAATATGGGAATACAGTAGACTTTAAGTGATAGTCAAATGTTTTAAAACTGGTTGTCTAGGTGACGGTCTTTGACATTACGTTATATTTGTATGTCCAAGAGATAAAAAAATGAAGCTGGATGAAAATCTCGAAAAAGTTGAGAACAGTTTGTATTATGCTTTTTAATGTAATTTAATTTAGTAGTTTTAATTTACTAATATCGCCAATACTTTTCACTGTGCGCAGACTTTGAGTAACTTCTGAACACATTACTCTGATGAACTTTCCAATTCATTGTAAATTGTTGTAAATTGTTGTAAACCTCTTTTCTAGTACTTTTAACACTTTTTAATTTGAGCGAAGCTTTAGAAGTAATTAATTAATAGACTCAGTCGTTTTGGAAGGATTATGATTACTAATTTTATTGAATACTTTTATAATCTCATATTCATAAAATCGAATACGTGTATTTTTGGAGTTTTACGATTTGTTAAACGGAAGATAAAATCTGACATTCTTAGAAGAGTAACATTTAGATATTTTTAATTAACTTAGTTTCATTAAATCCTAATTAAAGGTATTGATATGTCAAAAGTAAATGCAGAAATATAAATATAATATTATGGGTAATTATTGTTAGGTTTCCTAAATCTTCACTTTAGGTTTATTTTATGATTAAAATATTTTTTTGTGCAATTTTGATTTGTAAATCTGTGCAGACAGCAATAATATTTTTATTCATTTTGTGAGCTTTATTTACGAACTTTTTATTTTATTTTATTTTTTACAGAAAGTTCACTTTATCAAATGTATCCGTCAAAAACTAACGAGAATAAATTTTGGATTTACCTTTTTTTGTATTATAGTAGATGGGAACCAAAATTATCCAGTTGTTACGTATCTCATTTTTATATGCAGAAGCGGTTCTTTCATGACGTCGTAGGAGAGTACGGTATAGATGTAGATGTAGCTGTTATAGGTAATTTTAATTTTGACTTTAAATCCTCAAAACTAGATTGTGTTCAAGAATCTTAACTCCCAGTTATTTATTTTCTGTATGCATCGCAGGGATATTACAGGCTTGCCCTTAGCAGTTTCTGATAACAAAAGAATGTCTTAGTATAAACAAGGTCGACCATGGTGGTTGTGTGGTTGTTCTTGCAACTGTCTCGATCTCGGCGTGTCCCGAAGCGACCCAGGTTGCGGTGACCTGGACGGGGAGTCCTGATTTATGGCTAATTAATTATTTAATTATCCCGAATTAATTACTGACTCACTCAAAGCTAACCCTGTTTGTCAATCTGTCTCACGAAAGAGGGTTCCTCTCGGAGGTCCTCAAGAGACCAGACCTGGTACTCCATGTTTCTTAAGGGAGAAAATACGGTATCAAGTGAAAAGGCAATAAATCAACCAATTTTACAGAGACCTGAGGTGCTACAGAAAAATATAGAAACATGAGACGTGACCTGTGTTTCTAACATTTACAAAAGGCCGCGCCGTGACTTAGTGATTAGGCCGCACGACTCTCACCAAGACGGCCCTGATTCGATCCCAGACGATCTCAAAATGAGATGTGATGGACAACACAGCGCTGGGGCGGGTTTTCTTCGGGATCTCTGGGTTCCCCCGCCATGTAATCCCGCCGTGTTCCATCTTCACCTCGTATATCATTAGTGTCACCGCCTGCAGTGCTGTGTGCAGTAAAATCGGACGTTAAACTCCACACGTCGTTCGAGAGGGAGGTGTGAGGGAGTATCTAAGAAGGTACGAGGGTAGGTAAAAAAGTAATGCCTCCTGCTTTTTTTTCTCTTCTAATTGCCAAGAAAATTGAAACTACAATATTGTCGATTTATTTGTCACTATTCAATTGAATCTCCGTCCTTTTCCACAGTTTTGGTCCACCTTTTAACTAGGGCATGTATTCCAGTGTGGTAAAACACACGGTCTTGCTTCCTAAGCCATTGACGCACGGACGTTTTCACAGCCTCCTCATCTTCAAAATGAATCCCACGATGAGCTTCCTTTAGTGGCCCGAACAGATGGAAGTCTGATGGTGCCAGGACAGTGAGGTAAGACTTGCCATCCCAATTTCTCAATTTCTGCAGTGGTGTAACGGCTGGTGTGTGGTCTTGCATTGTCATGCAAAAGAAGAACATCCGCCATAGTTTTTGTTGGGCGAACTCGGCGAAGACGTGCTTTCAGCTTTTTGAGAGTTCTGACGTATTGGACAGAATTTATTGTGCATCCCTGCCCCAAAAATTCAATCATAAGCACACCCTCTGCATCCCAAAACAATGTCGCCACAACTTTCCCTGCCGACCGCTGAGTTTTGAATTTTTTTTTCTTCTTGACGTTGTGTGATGCCATTCCATTGACTGCCTCTTTGATTCAGGTTCAAAAAAATGAACTCATGTTTCGTCTCCAGTAACAATTTTTTCCCATAAACTCTTCTCCCTTCAAATTGAAGAGCTGGAAGTGTTCGAGGCTATTGTTTTCCTTGTTTCTTTGTTTTGGGTGGCTAACATTCTTGGTACCCAACGTGACCAAACTTTTGAGTAACCCAGTTGTTGAATAATCGTCACCACACTGCCTTTACTGAGGGAGGTAATGCGATACAATTCACCTGTTGTTACCCGGCGATCACCACGAATGATGTCGACTCGCTGAATGTTGCATGGAGTCACTGCAGTCACCGGGCTGCCGCTTCGCTTTTCATCTGCCAATGACGTTTGCCCTTCATCTTCGTTACAGCGACGAACCCATCGTCTAACAGTGCTGACATCCACCGTTGCATCACCATACACATTTTTTTAGCCTTTCGTGAATGCGAATTGGCGTTTCACCTTCCGCGGTCCAAAATTCAATCACAGAACGCTGTCTAATACGAATGTCGATGTCAGCCACTTTGCAAGAGGATGCAGTGCTGCCACCTGCTGACTTAGGAAGTTACTACTGCAGGGGATTGGAGACGAAGGTTTGAGGAATTGCGCCAAATGCAAAGTTTTCACATAACTTACTTATTCAAGGAAAAAAAGCAGGCATTACTTTCTGACCCACCCTCGTAATTCGTAATTTAGTTATCTTTACTTTTATATCATCAAACGGAAATTCAAAATCAAAATTACAATTATAAAATCCAAACAGGAAAATACCATATATTCCTAAATCCTGAAATTCCTACCATGTTGCTTGCCATTGTCCCCGTACACCTAACCCTAGGTTTCGCCATTTCACCTATCCTGATCTATATTTTTCTCTCAATTGTTCTTAGCCATTTCTCTTTGACTTTGCCTAAATAATTCCCTATATTTCTCCTGTTCTTTTCTCCTTTTACTGACAACATTTTTCTAATTACTACTTCTTCCCCCAAATTGTCCCATTTACGTAGCCAGACTTGCTCTCTCCATATCTTTGTTTGACTACAATATAATATACAACGGAAGTCTACATTCTCTTCTCCACAAAATGGACATTTATCTAGCTCCAATCTTGACCTATACCTTTCTGTCCCATTTACGTAGCCTGACCTGCTCTCTCCATATCTTTGTTTGACTACAATATAATATACAATGGAAGTCTACATTCTCTTCTCCACAAAATGGACATTTATCTAGCTCCAATCTTGACCTATACCTTTCTGTCCCATTTACGTAGCCTGACCTGCTCTCTCCATATCTTTGTTTGACTACAATATAATATACAATGACAGTCTACATTCTCTTCTCCACACAATGGACATTTATCTAGCTCCCTCTCTTGACCTATACCTTTCTGTCCCATTTACGTAGCCTGACCTGCTCTCTCCATATCTTTGTTTGACTACAATATAATATACAATGGAAGTCTGCATTCTCTTCTCCACACAATGGACATTTATCTAGCTCCCTCTCTTGACCTATAACTTTCTGTCCCATTTACATAGCCAGACCTGCTCTCTCCATATCTTTGTATGACTACAATATAATATACAATGGAAGTCTACATTCTCTTCTCCACACAATGGACATTTATCTAGCTCCCTCTCTTGACCTATACCTTTCTGTCCCATTTACATAGCCAGACCTACTCTCTCCATATCTTTGTTTGACTACAATATAATATACAATGGAAGTCTGCATTCTCTTCTCCACACAATGGACATTTATCTAGCTCCCTCTCTTGACCTATACCTTTGTGTCCCATTTACATAGCCAGACCTACTCTCTCCATATCTTTGTTTGACTACAATATAATATACAATGGAAGTCTACATTCTCTTCTCCACACAATGGACATTTATCTAGCTCCCTCTCTTGACCTATGTACTGTATAAGAATTTGTATGTTGTACATAATGATCTAACTAGATGTAACTTTAGAACTGTCTTATAGATCATTTTTTATCTGTGGGAAACCGGTTTCAATGCCCCTCCGTTGTGTGTTTCTTATCTGACTTGTTTTGGATGCCGCAACCTGCATAAGGAACGGCAGTGATAGTTCACTTATGAGCTTACTGCCATTGAGAAAAAAGTTGATTTCGCAGACTTTTAGCATAAAATTGAAGGTATACATTTCTTTTGAAAGGTAGAGTCAGACTGAATACTTCAATCTCATAGACGAAATTTTAATCATTGATTTCCCGTGAAATATGTTTCAATGTCTTTTGCGTGGAATACATCTTTTCTACATTCGCACCTGATAGAAGAAGAAATAACCTAAGGATTGATTAAACATTACATGATTGTCGTCAGTTCGTTAGGGTTAGAGCTGCAGTTACCCCATTTTAAATCGCCATGCGTGCGTGCTGCAATCTAATTGCATTTGACAGCGAAACAGCCACCAGACTGCGTTATAATCCAATCAAGCAGCTGTTATGATTTCATTTACCCGTGTTGATTCAATTGTGCCAACATGTTGTTAGGGAGAGAAAAAAGTAGATTTATACGTTCATAAACCTGATAGAAAGCCCGTTAAAAACCCATAACCGCCAATTGGCCAACAGATTCTCTCACAGGAGTTTGTCTCATGGTGTGCACCAATTTTTGATGAATGCGCTGTCAGCTGCTGCAGTGGTCAATTACTCAGGGCAATACGTGTGGCATCAGTTAAATTGACTGATGTAGACTAATAAATTAACTATAGCAAAACCTCGTTAATCCGGGCCAGTTTTGCAAAAACGAAATATTTAAAGTAATAAATGAAACCTTGGAAATTAATTGTTCTTTCACACAAACCGCACTGTGAAAGGGTAGAGGCAGACTGAAAAATTCAATGCCATAGCCGGGATTTGAACCACGGATCTTCTGGTCTCCGTCCAGCCACTCTAACCATTCATACTGCGTCCTACACACGGCTATTGTGAAAGAACAATTAATTTCCATTAATTATACCTAATAGTGGTCTGAACTATAAAGCTCGGGCCTTAAAATACTTACAGCATAGTAAGTCGCCATTAAGGTAGTTGTCTCATGTGTTTGTGTTAAATGTCAAAGACCGTCACTTAGACAACCAGTTTTAAAACATTTGACTATCACTTAAAGTCTACTGTATTCCCATATCCCCTTGTAGTTATTCATTTTTTACCTCTTGGACATACAAATAGAACGTAATGTCAAAGACCATCACCTAGACAATCAGTTTTAAAACATTTGACTATCACTTAAAGTCTACTGTATTCACATATTGCCTTGTCGTTATTCATTTTTTATCTCTTGGACATACAAATAGAACGTAATGTCAAAGACCGTCATCTAGACAACCAGTTTTAAAACATTTGACTATCATTATTAATAATAACTAAACACTAGTAACACAACTTCACTTATCTTATTTAAACCCTGGGGACCGGTTTCAAAGCAAACATCTGCTTTATCCTCAGCCACTCAGCTTGACATACACCCACTAACTGACTGACTGACCTTGACCACTACTGGAGTTTGAAGGACAGCTCCTTATCTAACTGCCATCTACCGGGGACAACACAAACTTATTGATGATGTCTATAGGAGGGATATCAAAATTCATTACGCGATCCTTATTTTTCAAAATAAATATCTTCTCCCAAACCATTAAATCTATCGGTTCCTTCAATTGTTTCAATAATTTAACTTCTGGATTTACTTCATGATTATATGACCAAAAATGATCCGCCACTGCCGATTTCTCGGTCTGTCTATATTTAATATTTCTAAAATGTTCTTTCGCTCTGGTTTCCAAATTACGCTTAGTTCTGCCAATATAGATCTTATCGCATTCTAAACAGTTAACTTGATAAATACCAGATTTTTTGTTGTCTGAAATTTTGTCTTTTTTAGAAAACTGTAGCAAATTCTTTATACTGTAATTATTATGAGGTGCTAGTATTATACCCACTTCTTTGAAAATTTTTTGGAACTTTTTATTTGCCCACGGATGATGAGTAAATTTTTTGAAAATATAATCCTCTTTTACTTTTTTAAGAGTGGAAACATCATTAACATTTTTTTGATATTTAAATTTTTCCATTCTTCTGATTATAAAATCTTTATTAAAGCCGTTAATTAAAGCAGTGTTTACAATATGTTTATATTCCGCATTAAATTCTTCTTCATTTAGAGGTATGTTTATCAATCTGTAAATCAAACTATTAAAAACAGCAAATTTGTGTGCCATAGGGTTAAAACTTTTATTTTTGATATAATTATCCGTGTGAGTTGACTTTCTATAGATGCCAAAACTTAATTTATTGTTATTTTTCATTATTTTTAGATCTAGAAAGGGGATGTAGCCATTGTTTTCAATTTCTATTGTGAACTTGATAGCTTTATCCTGTGAATTTAGAATATTTAAAGCCTCATCTATATATCTTTCAGGAACTATGGCAAAAATGTCATCTACGTATCTATACCATATTTTAAAAATTGAATTTGCTACAGTTTTCTATATAAAGAATTTGCTACAGTTTTCTTAAAAAAAAAAAAAAAAAAAAAAAAAAAAAAAAAAAAAAAAAAACATAAACCTGGCAATAAAATGAGACCGATTGTAAATTTTATAAATTCACCCACGTATAATTTGGCCAAATGGCTAAACAAAAAGTTTAATACTTTTGATAGATTTAACAGCTTAAGTATAAAAAACTCATTTGAGTTAGTAAACAAGATCAGCAATATAGTATTGTCAAAAAATGATAGGCTTGTTTCCTTTGACGTAACTGCCCTATTTCCCAGTATTCCCAAGGAAAAACTTCTAACGTTTTTAAGAAAATGGTTGAGTTCTAATGAGTTGGATAAGGAGTCAATAGAAGATTTTATGAAACTTACTAATCTGTGTTTAGATCAAAATTTCTTTACTTTCAATGGAAATGTTTTTCAACAAATTTCAGGAGTAGCCATGGGTAGTCCCCTTTCACCCTTTCTTGCTGATCTATTTATGAGTTTTTTTGAAATAGAAGTCACTAAAGCTTTTCCTTCAATTTTTAAAATATGGTATAGATACGTAGATGACATTTTTGCCATAGTTCCTGAAAGATATATAGATGAGGCTTTAAATATTCTAAATTCACAGGATAAAGCTATCAAGTTCACAATAGAAATTGAAAACAATGGCTACATCCCCTTTCTAGATCTAAAAATAATGAAAAATAACTTAAATTAAGTTTTGGCATCTATAGAAAGTCAACTCACACGGATAATTATATCAAAAATAAAAGTTTTAACCCTATGGCACACAAATTTGCTGTTTTTAATAGTTTGATTTACAGATTGATAAACATACCTCTAAATGAAGAAGAATTTAATGCGGAATATAAACATATTGTAAACACTGCTTTAATTAACGGCTTTAATAAAGATTTTATAATCAGAAGAATGGAAAAATTTAAATATCAAAAAAATGTTAATGATGTTTCCACTCTTAAAAAAGTAAAAGAGGATTATATTTTCAAAAAATTTACTTATCATCCGTGGGCAAATAAAAAGTTCCAAAAAATTTTCAAAGAAGTGGGTATAATACTAGCACCTCATAATAATTACAGTATAAAGAATTTGCTACAGTTTTCTAAAAAAGACAAAATTTCAGACAACAAAAAATCTGGTATTTATCAAGTTAACTGTTTAGAATGCGATAAGATCTATATTGGCAGAACTAAGCGTAATTTGGAAACCAGAGCGAAAGAACATTTTAGATATATTAAATATAGACAGACCGAGAAATCGGCAGTGGCGGATCATTTTTGGTCATATAATCATGAAGTAAATCCAGAAGTTAAATTATTGAAACAATTGAAGGAACCGATAGATTTAATGGTTTGGGAGAAGATATTTATTTTGAAAAATAAGGATCGCGTAATGAATTTTGATATCCTTCCTATAGACATCATCAATAAGTTTGTGTTGTCCCCGGTAGATGGCAGTTAGATAAGGAGTTATCCTTCAAACTCCAGTAGTGGTCAAGGTCAGTCAGTCAGTTAGTGGGTGTATGTCAAGCTGAGTGGCTGAGGATAAAGCAGATGTTTGCTTTGAAACCGGTCCCCAGGGTTTAAATAAGATAAGTGAAGTTGTGTTACTAGTGTTTAGTTATTATTGATAACCTAGTTTACTTCACTGTCAGCAGCTTCAGTTTTTTACATAACTATTTGACTATCACTTAAAGTCTACTGTATTCCCATATCCCCTTGTCGTTATTCATTTTTTATCTCTTGGACATACAAATAGAACGTAATGTCAAAGACCGTCATCTAGACAACCAGTTTTAAAACATTTGACTATCACTTAAAGTCTACTGTATTCCCATATCCCCTTGTAGTTATTCATTTTTTATCTCTTGGACATACAAATAGAACGTAATGTCAAAGACCGTCATCTAGACAACCAGTTTTAAAACATTTGACTATCACTTAAAGTCTACTGTATTCCCATATCCCCTTGTAGTTATTCATTTTTTATCTCTTGGACATACAAATAGAACGTAATGTCAAAGACCGTCATCTAGACAACCAGTTTTAAAACATTTGACTATCACTTAAAGTCTACTGTACTACCATAGTACTACAATAAAATTAACAATAATGTAAGGTTTTTCTTGAAGTAGGTAGAGGAATAAAGATCAGTAAGGATGGTTTGTAAAAGGATAGAAAATATAATTGAGTAAAACAATTTTTTATATCTAAAGGAATACGGCTTCCATATTAAGTGAGTCAAAATCTAACAAACCTTTGTCCAAATTGCCATAATTTGTTTGGGCATTTTCAGTAATTTTCTGTGATTGTTCCCTGGATACATAGAAATAACCGAATATAGCATTGCATTGTTAAAACTCGTACAGTTCTGTGTTCCTCAGTCCTTTTGTATGTACAGGCTCTCGCAATTGTTTCGTTCACATCCCAGTCTCCCTCTCGTTACCTGCTATTGACATTTTTTTCCTCCCCCATTGCCGTTCCAAAACATAATTCAAGCACATATTAATCGGTTACCATGGCAACCAGGTGAGGTAATTTGCCTGGGAATGTGCGCACTTCGTTTGAAGTGGTTTATGAAACAATGTATCGATTGTTCAAACCGTAAGCGTTGTCAGATCCGAGGCCACTGATTGGTCTCTGCCTGCGTCTCGTATCTCATTATTATCCGCGGGTTTTGTGGTCACCGGTCGCCTTTCCCTTTAAGGAATGAAACGAATCAGGATTTTAAAGTGAGTGAGTGAGTGTATGGCGTTTAAGGGCCCGTCGACAACGAGGTCATTTGGGCCCCGATTTTAAAGTGATAAAGTGTAGTTTGGTCTGGGATTATGTACCATCTTTAAAATATCCTAAAGTATTTTCTTACTGAGTTTGGTTTAAACCAATTTTTCCTTTTTCGTTGAATGTGAGTTCTAACAGTTTAGAGTAGTCGTGAGTTGAGTTCAGTACGTTCCAGAGCTGTGTAAAAGTGAACAGTTCTGTGTGCGTCGGAGAAATTACGTGCTGCGCAAGATGTTGCGTGTTACATATACGAAAGGTGATTAAACCTACGTTCTACAGTGTAATTCTAAAAAGTGAAAGAATTTGATTCTGGTGACAAAGTGAGCTAAGGTGAACATGGTTTGATATTGAAATGACTTAACTTCTGAGTTAACCTGTTCTTAGATATATACGAGGATTTTTCAATAAAGAATGATAATTTTCTTACTGTCATAATTTTTCTTACTAATCTTAGTAAAACAAACACGCCGTAGTAGTTTCATTGTTGGTACTCCTGATTTACGCCTGTCAGAACCAGGCAAATTCAGACATGATCAGTATCGCCTACCACCGCAATGGAGGTAACACGCGAGGAACAATATGCGGCTTTGAAATTATGCTTTCGTCTCAATAAATCTTCAGTTGAGGCCTATGCAATGTTACAGGAGGCCTACGGAGAGTCTGTTCTTCCCTACAGCACAGCTCGAAGGTGATTTAAAATGTTTAAAGAGGGGAGACAGTCAATTTCAAAGGAAAGTGGACCCGGTGCTCCAGTTACTGCTCTTACGGAACAAAACATCAACACTGCTGCTGCCATTGTTAGAGAGGATCGACGAATTACCTTAGGATAACTTTCTGAAATACTGAACATTTCATTGGGTGCCACCCACACGTTGGTGACAGAAACATTACACATGAGACGTGTTTGTGCGCGATGTGTTCCAAGACTGTTGATTCCCGAACAAAAGGACATTCGCATGCAGGTCTGCATGCAGTTAAAGTTGATGTTAGAGGAAGATCCGGAGTTTATTTCAAACGTAATCACTGTTGATGAAGGTTGGCTACATCATTTTGATCCTGAGAGCAAACAGCAAAGCTCAGTGTGGAAATCTCCTTCATGACCAACCCCCCAAAAAGCAAAATGGTTGCTTCTGCTGGGAAAGTTATGGCATCTCATTCTTTGTAAATTAATTGTTCTTTCACACTAGCCGTTTGTGGGATGCACTATGAAAGGGTAGATCCAGACTGAAACATTCAATGCCATAGCCGGGATTTGAACCACGGATCTTCTGGTTTCCATTAATTGTACCTAATAGTGGTCCGAACTATAAAGCCCGGGCCTTAAAGTACTTAGAGCATACCAAGTCGTCATTAAGGTAGGAAAAACACGAGTCAGTTGGAGAATTTAATGTCATGTCGACACGTTGGCCATAGTACCTCAATGGTTTAGAGCGGCTGGACGGAGACCAGATGATCTGTGGTTCAAATCCCGGCTATGGTATTGAATTTTTCAGTCTGGCTTTACCCTTTCATCTCATTCTTTGATATTCATGGAATGGTTCATCAGCAAGTTGTACCTGCACACACATCAGTAACTGGACAATACTACAGGGATGTCCTGAAAACATTGCAAGTCCATATCAGGCGCAGAAAGACCACATTTCCGTGAAGCAGGCTGGATGCTGCACCACGATAATGCGCGGCCGCATATTGCCAATGTTGTTGCTGAATTTCTTGCAAAAATCATCGTGAAGTGCATCCCTCACCCTCCCTATAGTCCGGATTTAGCCTCATGTCACCTTTTCCTATTCCCTAACTTGAAGAAACGCCTTCGTGGGAGGCATTATCCATCATGAGAAGCAGTGGTGAAGGCTGTGGAGGCGATTTTGAAGGATCTCTCAAAAATGGTTTCCGGCATGTCTTTGAAGACTGGCAGAAACGCTGGTACAAGTACATCGCATTCAGGGGAGACTATTTTGAGAAGGATCATCAAAATAATAAGGATGAATAAAGGTACGT
Source organism: Mantis religiosa (assembly GCA_030765055.1). NCBI lineage: Eukaryota > Metazoa > Arthropoda > Insecta > Mantodea > Mantidae > Mantis > Mantis religiosa. The sequence continues at coordinate 15,956,264 of CM060959.1, read as the reverse complement.
TGTCAAAGAAATTGTGATCATTCTTTGTTGAACAGCCCTCGTTTATTAAAGAAACAAGTGAAAAAAAGAAAGGGCAGGGAAGTTGCGTAAATGCAGCACATAAAATTTTATTTCCCTACGTAGGGCAATATTTTATGGAATACCTATAATATGTTAGGTGTTTCGATAGCGGTGCAAATTCCAGTGAGAGGCCACGTGCTTCTTGCAGGTCGTAAAACTGCGCCTAGCTTTTCACGGGCGCGCTGCGTCTATCGATAGTGAAATGGTCGATGAGGAATCCAATAACCAGGGTCCTGTGAGAGTCATTTCGGGCATAGAAAGACACTCCTTGGAACAAAACCCGCTCGACAAACAATTAATATTAATAAGAGCCGTAAGGTCCGTGTTATAAATACCCGATAATTAATTAAAAGCCATCTGTGAAACATCCCTTAAAGGGAATGACGTATACGGCGTGCTTTCCTGAAAGGGAAACAATAAATAGTTGCTGAGCTCTATGTATACACGTGATGAAGTAAAATTGTATGATACAGAGATGAGATCTGTTATGTGTTTCAGATTTTGCCAAAAGTGATTCATGTGGAAGGTAGAGAGTAATGTATCTAACATAACCATAAAAACCCATATGTTTAGCTCAAATAGTTTTTCTAATACAAATAAATAAACCACTATTACCTGTATTATAACAATAAATCGCGACGTAAGCACTGTATGAATTTGGCATGTATGCGTGTACGTATATTTATAATTACTCAAAACTGAAACGTAAATGTTTGACATGACGTGATAAAAGAATTACTTTGAATAATCCAATTCAAGCGAGAGGAAATAATAAATTTCCTGCTGCCCTGGCAGAACGTGCCTGGTCACATATCTTTGCTTATGAATGGTTCGTAATCTCTATTTACTCTAAAGAGTTCAAAGTGGTTGGTGTGTATATATGTACATACACTTTTAATTACTCAGAACTGAAATTTAAACTACTGACATGGCGTGATAAAAGAATTACTGTGAATAAGTCAAGGTGTTAAATTCGAGAACGAGCAAACACTTCATTTCCTATTAGCCTGTGGAATGCTGCATGCTTATGTTTATGAATGAATGCTGGATAAGAAGTGTTTATTTACTCTGGAGAGTTCAGATCAATATCATTCAGTTGTTCTTTACACAACAGTAAAGTAAGAGTTAAATACTGCAATGGCTTCTTGCGCTGAATTTAGTGGCAAGTCAAAAAGGCAGGTATTGCGAATTCAGGCTTGCATTATTTTTAAGGTGTACAGGATCCTCAAAACTTTTTCGGTAACAGAAACTAAAAATTAGTTATTACAAAGAGTACTTCCGTTTAAAAACACGGGAAAAGTAAATCAGCTGGATCAACTTAGAATTGAAACGGGACACGAGGTAATTCGCCTCCCACCTTACCACTGCCAATATAATCCAATTGAGTTGGTGTGGGCTCAAATAAACTGACGAGCGTTGGACGACTTGTTCACGAAAAAATTGACAAGGTAACACAACAGGACTGAGAAAACTGCGTGAGATATGCAGAAAACCTTCAAGAAGACGATTTTAAGAAACAAATAGTACGTGACGAGACTTTGGAACCTATAATAATAAATTTTCAAGACTCAGACGATGACGACATTGGCAATGACGAATTGTCTCTTAACGGAAGTGAAATTGACACCGATATGGATGAGCCACTGGCAGCTCCATTGGAATACGAAAACAGGTAATTCATAAGCTATAATTATATTTATAGTATTTTAAAATATACATAATTAGCGAAAATGCCTTTTCCAATTTTGATTTTGGCAACTGCATCATTCTAAAAGTTTGTAAAATATAATTTGTTTACTCTCACGTCTGCGACAAGCAGACCTGCATGTTGTATTAGTGTGCGAGAGAGAGAGAGGGAGAGAGAGAGAGGGAGAGAGATAGAGGGGGAGAGAGAGGGAGAGAGAGAGGGAGAGAGAGAGGGAGAGAGGGAGAGAGGAGAGAGGGGGAGAGGGGGAGAGGGGGAGGGGGAGGGGGAGGGAGAGGGGGAGAGGGGGAGGGGGAGAGAAATATAAAAGGAGTGGGGTAAGAAGCTGGCAACGCTGAGCGTGATACGATATCTGATTTGCTGGAATCCAGAACTCTTCCCATTTGAAACACATAATAGAAAGTTAACTGCCTAATACACACCGAGTCACGAGGTGTCCACTAAAACTAAGGTCTCTGTATACACGTAAGGTATGATATGATACAGAGATTAGATATAGAAAGTTAACTGCCTACCACATACCGAGGTCAATGACCATTGTATATAATACGCGTCTCAGGGTTAACCTGGATGAGACAGATAATTCCGAAAAGAAAGGCGACCGAGTTATTTTTATCCTGAGCGAAATCAAAAGGCGGGAGAAGAATGTGAAGACAATAGACAAAACGTCAGAAGCACGAGGTGAGAATTGAAGCACGGGTACGTCGATAAATCCATTCTACACTCGCTGCTTCAAGTGTTAGCATCTGAGATGGTTGATTTAAGAGTACTTCTCAAGTGTAGGACCAGACTCCTCCAAGGGAAATGCGTTGCATAGAGAAATCTTGGATTTGAAAACAACTGAAGCGTAAAGAAAACCTTTGAACATGAAAGCAGAATGTTTCTGACATTCAAAGTGTTATACCACACTGGTAAGGCAACGACATACAATCTCTATCAATTAATGACCATTTAATCCGTTCCATAAGTAAGGACTATCTATTTTGTTATTATACCTGCAAGAATCTTATCCCATAGTCGCATAACTTTCTCTGCTCTTGTAGAAACACCTGTTCCTCTCTCTACTTCAAGACAAACATTGTTATTATAGTTACAAAGGAATACAGCAGACTTTAAATGATAGTCAAATGTTTTAAAACTGGTTGTCTAGCTGACAGTCTTTGACATTACGTTCTATTTGTATGTCCAAGAGATAAAAAATGAATGACAAGGGAATATGGGAATACAGTAGACTTTAAGTGATAGTCAAATGTTTTAAAACTGGTTGTCTAGATGAGGGTCTTTGACATTACGTTCTATTTGTATGTCCAAGAGATAAAAAATGAATAACGACAAGGGAATATGAGAATACAGTAGACTTTAAGTGATAGTCAAATGTTTTAAAACTGGTTGTCTAGGTGACGGTCTTTGACATTACGTTCTATTTGTATGTCCAAGAAATAAAAAATGAATAACGACAAGGGAATATGAGAATACAGTAGACTTTAAGTGATAGTCAAATGTTTTAAAACTGGTTGTCTAGATGAGGGTCTTTGACATTACGTTCTATTTGTATGTCCAAGAGATAAAAAATGAATAACGACAAGGTAATATGAGAATACAGTAGACTTTAAGTGATAGTCAAATGTTTTAAAACTGGTTGTCTAGATGACGGTCTTTGACATTACGTTCTATTTGTATGTCCAAGAGATAAAAAATGAATAACGACAAGGGAATATGAGAATACAGTAGACTTTAAGTGATAGTCAAATGTTTTAAAACTGGTTGTCTAGATGACGGTCTTTGACATTACGTTCTATTTGTATGTCCAAGAAATAAAAAATGAATAACGACAAGGGAATATGAGAATACAGTAGACTTTAAGTGATAGTCAAATGTTTTAAAACTGGTTGTCTAGGTGACGGTCTTTGACATTACGTTCTATTTGTATGTCCAAGAAATAAAAAATGAATAACGACAAGGGAATATGGGAATACAGTAGACTTTAAGTGATAGTCAGATGTTTTAAAACTGGTTGTCTAGGTGACGGTCTTTGACATTACGTTCTATTTGTATGTCCAAGAGATAAAAAACGAATAACGACAAGGGAATATGGGAATACAATAGACTTTAAGTGATAGTCAAATGTTTTAAAACTGGTTGTCTAGGTGACGGTCTTTGACATTACGTTCTATTTGTATGTCCAAGAGATAAAAAATGAATAACGACAAGGGAATATGGGAATACAGTAGACTTTAAGTGATAGTCAAATGTTTTAAAACTGGTTGTCAAGGTGACGGTCTTTGATATTACATTCTACTTGTATGTCCAAAAGATAAAAAATGAATAACGACAAGGGAATATGGGAATACAGTAGACTTTAAGTGATAGTCAAATGTTTTAAAACTGGTTGTCTAGGTGACGTTCTTTGACATTACGTTCTATTTGTATGTCCAAGAGATAAAAATGAATAACGACAAGGGAATTTGGGAATACGGTAGACTTTAAGTGATAGCAGAATGTTTTAAGACTGGAATATGACGGAAGTGGTTTGGTTGGTCAGTTATGTAAAGGGAATTCAGAATGAAGTAAAATTCAGAGTTTCATAGGAAATTGAAGATATAGGAGCACTTTCATTTGTTATAAATATTAAAATGTATTGTTTTAATAACAATGTTTATGTTTATGAAATTTAAGGGGGACTTTGAAAGTGGTGTATTTTCGAGAAAATCTCTATTTAAGATGCTGAACTCAAATACCAGATTTACTATTTCAGCAAGGTTCTGTTTGAGTTAACGCTGTTTCTGATGTGCATATATTCACACACAAATACATGCACAAACAAATATATTTTTTATTTCCTTTGTTTTATCCAGGAGGTCCCAAAACATGCATTTTCCGGCACAATTTCGGTCTATACTTTTGTGTTATGGTAGAAAGCGTCCTTTTATTAGATAGTGCAAATACAATTAAGACATTACATTTGATAAAAGTTAAAGTTTAAAAGGTAAAGGAAGAAGGAATGTCTCGGAAATAGTAAATGCTACGAAAGTGTCCTTTAACAAAATCAACATATTTGGTCTAATAAGCTATTACGCCGAAGTAATCAAAATGAAAATGACTTAGTTATGTACATGATAAAGCTTGTAATTATTATATCGAGTGAAGTAAGGGACTTCTAAAAAGATGGGAGTTCGGTAGAAAGCAGCAGGTGTTTGCAGTTCCTTTCAGAAGCGTGCTTTTGTTAGGTCACGACCGGCGATTGCTTATTAAGTCTAGCAACAGCGACAAAACCTGTAGCGTCAGGAACTTCTTACGTCGGTGAGCCCAGGATCTTAAGATTGTCCGGAAACAAAACACTGCCGGTATAGTATAACAGACGGCCGTAGCTGCAAAACATTTTCCAAAAATAAGGTCTATAACATTCACGGCGTTTTATTTTGGTAAGATATTCCGTTTATCCAAGGAAAAATATTTTATATGCATAAGTAAATGTATAAAATTTATATAGGGATATTTTCACATCAGATTAGAGTTCATGCCATTCTAAACCTGTGATATATATTCTTTAAAATGATAAATTTGATATATTTAGTGTGCATAATCCAATATTTTACAATTTACAACTTTAGGCTACGTTTATTTGTCTTTAGCTTGTCGCTACCTTGTCTTACATGACACCCTGGTCTTCTGCTCTGCCAGGTAGCTCTTAACTTCCATGTCTCCTTTTTACTTAATAAGTACCTATCTTCCCCCTCATCTTCCTTTCACATATTCTTTACATTTATTTGTCTTTACCTTGTTGCTACCTTGGCTTACATGACACCCTGGTCTTCTGATCTGTCAGGTAGCTCTTAACCTCCATACCTCCTTGTTACTTAATTAGTCTCTTTCTTCCCCCTCATCTTCCTTTCTTATACTCTTTACATTTATTTGTCTTTACCTTGATGCTACCTTGGCTTACATGACACCCTGGTCTTCTGCTCTGTCAGGTAGCTCTTAACCTCCATGTCTCCTTGTTACTTAATTAGCCCCTTTCTTCCTCTGAACTTCCTTTCTTATATTATTTACATTTATTTGTGTTTACCTTGTTGCTACCTTGTCTTACATGACACCCTGGTCCTCTGCTCTGTCAGGTAGCTCTTAACCTGCATGTCTCCTTGTTACTTAATTAGTCCCATTCTTCCTCTGATCTTCCTTTCTTAAATTCTTTACATTTATTTGTCTTTACCTTGACTTACATGACACCCTGGTCTTCTGCTCTGTCAGGTAGCTCTTGACCTCCATGTTTCCTTGTTACTTAATTAGTCCCATTCTTACCCCTCATCTTCCTTTCTTATATTCTTTACATTTATTTGTCTTTACCTTGTTGCTACATTGGCTTACATGACACCCTGGTCTTCTGCTCTGTCAGGTAGCTCTTGAACTACATGCCTCCTTGAAATTTAATTAGTCCCTTTCTTTCCCCTCATCTTCCTTTCTTATACTCTTTACATTTATTTGTCTTTACCTTGTTGCTACCTTGGCTTACATGACACCCTGGTCTTCTGCTCTGCCAGGTAGCTCTTAACCTCCATACCTCTGTTACTTAATTAGTCCTATTCTTCTTCCTCATCTTCCTTTCTTATATTCTTTACATTTCTTGCCCATTTTTATTTTACTTTCTGCAAGAACTCACCAATAGTTCTTACCTTCTTTTCCCCCCTGCCCATTAACATTTTTATAGCTACTATCCTCTTCTCTACTCTCTCCCACCTTTCCTCCTAAACCTTTTTTCTCCATATTGCAACCTCCTCGCATTCTGTTACATAGTGTTCTATGCTTTCTTTTCCCCAACACAATTCACAAATTCCCTTTTCCCTACCTCTTATCCCTCTTAGGAATATTATTCCTGTTCTCATCTAAGCTAGCCCTTCTCTCTCTTGCCTATTGCAGCAATCTATGCATGCTTCTCGTCCCCAATTTTGTTTTATTTGTTCGTAAAATTGTAATGATTTCATATTATGGTGTGTTCATTTATTTGTTGTCCATTTCTTCACTATCAGGATGGCTGAGGCAATTCGTCTTTTGGGTCGGATTTGACAATCTGATTTCGAATCCAGGGTAGGCGTGCCTGACCCATGGGCTTTTTTTTGGGAGGGGGGTTCCAGGTCTCCGAATTTCCTGTCCCGCCATTTCCCCAATAGGGGAGGGGATCCGTTGCGGTGGTGTGAGCGCTGCGGCACCTCTCATGTTACTAGAGAAACTTCGGACCGAACTTTCGAGCCCCCTCCCCGTTGGGAGGGATTGGGTTAGACTTGTGTTCCCGACACCCGCGAGAGATATACTTTGTAATCATTTAACCTAAAACTTTAACTTTCATTAATGTAAATGCCATACAGTTATTTAAAATATTATTTTATGTCAATTGAAATGTATATATTCAGTTTAAATCTATTTTATACAAACCATTTATGTGAAATAAGTTTCTTCTTGTGGAGGAAGCATTTAAGAGGTGTTCTTCACTGTAGGTTTTAATTTTGCAATACCTATAACTTTGTCAAATAAATCGTTATTTATTTTTTATCTCTTGGACATACAAATAGAACGTAATGTCAAAGACCGTCATCTAGACAACCAGTTTTAAAACATTTGACTATCACTTAAAGTCTACTGTATTCCCATATTCCCTTGTCGTTATTCATTTTTTATCTCTTGGACATACAAATAGAACGTAATGTCAAAGACCGTCATCTAGACAACCAGTTTTAAAACATTTGACTATCACTTAAAGTCTACTGTATTCCCATATTCCCTTGTCGTTATTCATTTTTATCTCTTGGACATACAAATAGAACGTGATGTCAAAGGCCGTCATCTAGACAACCAGTTTTCCCATTTCGCTACAAGTAGATAGATGTTTGTACAAGAGTGGAGACTGTGTATCGCTTTAAGCCCAACAAGGTTAGGTACATTAAGAAGGAAGTGGGAGAGTTCGTCTTTAAGGATGGCGAGTGAGGTCGCAGGTTTGTTTTGATCAATGCGGCTGCTGTATCATGCTTGAGAAGACCTAACAAGAGAAAAGCGCAGTCTGAGGCTTGAGGCAACTAATTGGACACTGCATTGTTATCGAGTCTCCAGGGAGACTTTTCCTTCCGACGCTAATGGTTTAACCGTCGTAGCAGCAGCACCAGTCTTTTTTTCCTAACGCCTTTTCAACAGTCTGCTAAGCTGCTAGGCCGCTGAAATCGTTAATCCGCTTCAACTCCCATCACATCACCTTTACCAGTCACTTGTCTACAAATCGCTATAGGTGCAGGGAAACTGGTCAGTAGGTCAAATGTGTCACAGGAACAACGCCGGTGTGCTGTTATTTTGTCCAGCAGGATCTGTTTCACCTACAGGTTGTTTCCTGCGGTGTTGTCGTATTGCATTGCCCCTAAGTGGTGTGTGACGACGGCAAAATAATCAATCTCTAATAAATACAATTCGCACGAAGACAAAAAAGTCTTAAAAAAACTTATCCACGTGGAAAGAGAAAGTAATATATTTAACATAACCGTAAAAACCCCATATTTTTAGCTCAAATAGTTTTCCTAGCACAAATAAGTAAATTAGATACCATTATATTACAACAATGCATTGTGACGTAATCACTGTAATGAACATCATTATTGGTTGGCATGTATGCGTGAACGTATATTTGAAATTACTCAGAACTGAAACGTAAACATTTGACATGACGTGACAAAAGAAATATGTACTTTGAATAAGCCAAGGTGTTTGTTAAATTCGATGAGAGGAAACGATACACTTCTTGCTAGTCTGGCAGAACGTGTCTGGTCACATTATATCTTTGTTTATGAATGGTTCGTAATCTCTATTTACTCTAGAGAGTTCAAAGCAGCATTATTCAGTTACTCTTACATGAAAAAGTGTATCAGCTGTATCAATGAGACACGATCCACCTTCTCCCCCCTTACTACTGCTAGAACAATCCAAATAGAGTTAATGTGAGCTCAAATTATGTGGCATACAGGAATAATATTTTTAAACTGACTGACGTTGAACGATATATTCATGAAGAAACTGACAAGGAACACAACAAGACTGGGAAAACTACGTGAGACATCAGATAAACTACAAGAAGACGACTTTTGGAGAGAAATAGCACGTAACGAGATTTTGGAACCTATCATCATAAATTTGCAGTACTCAGATGTTGAAGACAATGACAAATGACGAATTATCTCTTAACGTAAGTAACATTCACAGCTATACGGATGTACCGCTGGTATTTTCGTTGGATTAGAGAAATAAGTAATTCATAAACTATAATTATTTTTAAAGCATATACTTCAAACACGTGCTTCAAACTATCATGTTGTAGTTGTGATTTCAACAACTGTATTATTATAAAACTTTGGAAAATTCAGTTTGCTTCCTCTTACATTTAGCGCCAAGACGACTCGCAAGTGAGAGAGCCCGCCTCGGTAGCGTGGTGGTAGCGTGTCTGCCTCAGTGTCTGCCTCACGCTCAAGAGGTCCCGAGTTCGAATCTCTGTCAGGGTGAGTTACTGTATGAGGTTTTTTACAGGGTTTTACCTTATCCTGAAAGACGAATGTCGGTTAACTGTAAGCTCTATGGACCCCGGGCTCATTTGAGCATTTCATTCATAGTCCGATATGACTTAACGTTAGAGAACGTAAATTACAAACAAACAATTGAGAGAGAGAGAGAGAGAGAGAGAGAGAGAGAGAGAGAGAGAGAGAGAGAGAGAGAGAGAGAGAGAGAGAGAGAGAGAGAGAGAGAGAGAGAGAGAGAGAGAGAGAGAGAGAGAGAGAGAGAGAGAGAGAGAGAGAGAGAGAGAGAGAGAGAGAGAGAGAGAGAGAGAGAGAGAGAGAGAGAGAGAGAGAGAGAGGGGGGGGACATTAAACAGTGGAGGTTATGAGGTGGTAACGCTGAAGGCTCTAAGGCATGTAATTCGCTGCAGGCGAGAACTCTTCCCATTTGAAACACTTAAATAGTCCGGATTTTGGTGTCGCAGCAAAGAAATTCTCTTAGGTATTAATTTATGCAGCATTAAATATTACATTATTTTGTGATTAGGCAGTGCAGGAGTCACTGGTGCGCAAACCTCGAAAGTTATTGTTGGGACGCACTAGCCACGAAAACAAAAACATTACTACTTGCTCTTTATCAGTGATCCTAGCCTCACTTTCAAGTAATGAGGCAAAAGACAGTTACTTTTGAAAAAGTTGACAAAGGACCCGGACAGTTGCAAGGTTGCTCATTTTGCTATGATCTATGTACAGTGCTTTCAACCAGTTACTGTAAAATAAACAGCTTCTGTTTATTTTAGTTAATTGATGGAAATTAATCATTTCTCCACACTAGCCATATTTAGGCTAAGATGTTTGATGGATAGAGTCAACATGAAAAACTCAATGCCATGGCCGGGATTTGAACCACGGATCTCCTGGTTTCCGTCCAGTCGCTCTTAACCTTTGAGCTACCATGGCCAACGTGCCTTCCTGACATTAAATTCTCCAGTTGACTCGTAGCTAGTGTGGAGAAATGATTAATTTCCATCAATTAACTAAAATAATAAGAGTTAAATGATGAAGCCTGGGACTTAAGTACTTACAATAGTAAGTCGCCACAAACGGTGTATCTCGGATACGAGAGCCCCTAGTGGTCTACCGGGGAAAATATACGAGTCAACTGGTACCATTTCGAAGCATCCTGTATCACTAAATCTACTGATCTGATACTGTTGCTTTTAACTGCAATGAAAATCCATCGACTTGGCCCAGATTTGAACACGCGCCTTGTTATCATTAGGCACTAAAAAAAGAAATAAAAGAAAATGCAGGTCACTGTCTGATGGACTTAAAACGACGAGCGCTTTGCATAATCACGAGCAAAAACAAATGACTATTCACTTGGTAACTTTCTCAACTCATTCAACTGTTTAAACCGAATAGATTATTCCACTGTACGTCAGCTAAGATCACAGCTGTGGAAGCGCTGTTATTACGTACTATCATGTAGACTCAATGGCAAAATAGGAATAAAAGTCAGTAAAATATATCAAGGCTTCCTTACTATATAACTGCTTGAAATTCAGTTATTTTTGCAAGATGCAGAAAAGCTGGGTCACTCGTATAGAAAAATATGGTACTTAAAAATTTAAACCAGGAGTACTTGGAAAATGTTTACTCTCACAAAAAGGATGTAACCTGTGAATTTTTTTTGCAGCCAGATATAAATTCCTCTAAAACACTATAAATATGTCAATAGACTTACAAAAACTACATACACGTAAAAAGAACTATAAAAACAGTAGAAATATAATCTAAAAAGCCATAAATTCTATTCACTAAATCCTAAAATCTAATCTGGAAAAGAATCTAAAAACCTTCTCCAATATTGCGTTATCGTCCGCTAGCATTTGACCGGCTGCTGCAGAGACGTCCTAAGGTCTGCTAGGTGAAAACACTAGCAGCACGTGTCGTACAGATAACGCTTCATTGCAAAACTGACACAGTGGAGAAGGCTCCTTTTTAAAAAGAAAACTATAAGTAAAAAAGCACAGCCCAATACGTAACCGAGCCAAGCTCACCTCCTCGCGACGAGATGACCGTGAAGCAGAAACCTCAGGTTCCAAGAGGGAAAAGATAACTAGAAATTAATACAACAGTAGAGATCATAAATAAGCATAATGGGAATAAAAAGGGAATAAATTATATAAGAAATAAAGTTAAAAAGAATATTCGAAATAGCAATATAGTGTAAATGAAGGAAAAATCGGACAGGAGTTGCTTCTGAGCACAAAGACAAGGCAGGAAACAGAATAATAGAACAAAAACCCTCGAAGGTTACCCCGACATCGAGACGCCAGTAAGGTATGCGAAGCTTAAGGGAAATTCAGCCAAGCATGATAGAATACCGTTATGACGCTGAGAGGTCATACAACCCAAAGGGGTGGAAAATATTACTGCCGCATAGGAAAGACAGACGGAGGTGACCAATAAGAGAAAATTAAAGAAATAAACCCTGCCAATAAAATGAAGAGTAAACCACGTGATAGGCGTGAAATAGTAAAGGAATAGAAAATGGGCGGTGATAGGCGAGAAAAGCTAGAATAGAAGCTGGGAATACGACGGGGGAAAGAGCGTCACTCTCGTACTTAATACGACGGGAAGAAGACGTGTTATTGGGAGAGAAGTAGGATCCGATGTTGCAGTCCGAATTAGAATTATGGTCTTGAAGACAGTGCAAATATAGGGAATAAAAGGGAGTTCGCAAAGCAACGTAAAAACATCGTAAAGGGGAAAGGAAAATTAGGGGGACAACGAAAGTGTTAGCAAGAGAGTAAAGAGCGCCAGGTTAAAGAAAAATAAAGAAATTGAGAGACGGTCAGCACGACTTTTCATAACCGAACCCTGAGAAAGAGTTCCCAGCTCACCGACAATTAGACAAAACACCAACCTTTCCATCTCACCGTCAAACCCTTCATACTCCATCCCTAACCAAAAGGACAACGAACAGAAAAGAACCCACACCAACCGACAGGAGGTAACCCAGGGAATCGGAAGTTCTTTCACAGATCTAAGTTTATTATTGCGGAGAGCGGACCACTCTTCCTGCCAGCAGGTTTGCACAGCTCTCCGCAATACGGCCCTAAAGTCTTCCGATGTCACAGATGGTACTCGAACCCTGGGCTTCATGGCAGCCGCCTTGGCTGCCGAATCCGCCATTTCATTCCCCTGCAAGCCTACGTGACCAGGGATCCATGCACACACCACGTTAACGCCAGAAGCGTGTAAAACGTGGAGGACATCCTGTATACGCTGCACAATAGGGTGGTAGTTGTACAGCTGCCGTAGACTTTGAAGTGCACTGAGGGAATCACTCAGGATTAAGCAGTCCCCCAACTTTCGTCGACGTACGTGTAAAATGGCCCGGTATATTGCATAAAGCTCTGCAGTGAAAATGGAAGTGCTAGTGTGGAATCCGAATGTATACGGTTCGGTTCCATACACATAAGACAACCAACACCATTTGAGTTCTTGGAGCCATCAGTATAAATTACAAAATGGTCCTGATATCGCGATAAGAATTCTAAAAAGCAAACATACCTCTGTAGTGTGCTGGTAGCGTCACGTAATCTCGGCCAGTATAATAAGGTTTTCTCTTATCTCTTAGGTGAATGTCTGCTAACTCTCAGCTCTATGGGCGTTGGACTACTTGAACATCATTTCATTCATCGTCCGATATGACTTGACGTTGGAGAACATTGGCCCGTTTCTGTATCGTGGTGGTAGCCTCACGTTCAAGAGGTTCCCAGTTCTAATCTCGGTCAGGGTGATGAGGTTTTCCCTTATACTGAAAGATGAATGTCTGGTAACTCTAACCTGTATGTACCCTGTACTCATTTGAACATTTCATTCATCGTGCGATATGACGTAACGTTGGAGGACATTAGCCCGTCTCTGTATCTGGTGGTAGTGTCACGTTAAAAGGTCCCTAGTTCTACTCTCGGTCAAGGTGATAAGGTTTTCCCTTATCCTGAAAGATTAATGTCTGGTAACCCTAAGCTCTATGTATCCTGTATTCATTTTAGCATTTAACATCATTTCATTCCACTGGAATACGTAAATTGAAAAAGAATATTAGAGGGTATTTTAGAAAATTGTCTATTGTAAAGAGGAATTTAGAAGGGAAATATTTTATTCAAAAGTTTGAAAATGTCTAAAGAGACATTTTGGTGTGGAGATATCTTAAACAAGTGTCAATTTGTTCAAAAGGTTTCAAAGTGTTTTTATTTTTGGATAGAAAACTTTTTGAAACACTTTTTTTTAAATTTGATAGTTGATAGTCTTTTTTTCAGTAAAATTTCAATAGTTAATATTTTGGATGGAGCACCGAATTGACTTAGTTAAGTAGTATTGGGTCTAAAAGTAGTGTAGGAAGTTTGGCATACGATGACGTTAGTGGAACGGGATATCAACTTTCTGGTGTGGATAGAAGTAAATCTAAAATTCCGGGATGTGAAGTAGCGTGTCCGATTTCACTTTGAGAAATGAAATTTCCTGAAGGCGAAGAGTTGTACGGATAAGTACGCAGGCGGAATACGCAATCACTTTCTGTAACTTCCTCTCCTTCTCGGGTTTCTTACCAGATTCTTACGCTGAAGGAAGCCTGCCTTTGTTGACTGGATGTTGTACGGCGCCCACAAACTTGGGTGCCAAACACTTGGTTTTATCTTAAGATAGTTTGGGACTTCTCGGCTGCAGACATATCGATTCTCGAATCATTACGGCCCAGACTTCGCAAGCAGGATGAGTATTTCAAGCGTTTTAATGTGAAGAAAGGAAAATATGACTCCCACGGGAGCCGCCCACGGAGGGAGACATGACGTAAGTTGTGCTAACAGGAAAATATAAGAGGGAAAAAGTACAGATATATTGAAGTAGGTAATAAAAGGAATTGATTACAGCTTCTATGTATTAATAGTTATGCCTTGAACAAATATACATAAGTGGTCTGAAAAATTTCCGACCTAATAAAGATATAAGACAGTTTTTAGGATTCCTTTTTTACATAGTCTCCTTGTAAATTTACACACTTCTCCCAGCAATCTTCCCATCTCTGTAACCCGTCCAAATAGTACTCGGCGTTTTTCAACATAGTCTCCTTGTAACTCTACACACTTCTCTCAGCGATGATCCCATCTCTGTAACCCGTCCAAATAGTACTCGTCGTTTTCCAACATAGTCTCCTTGTAACTCTACACACTTCTCCCAGTGATGTTCTCATATCTGTAACCCGTCCAAATAGTACTCGGCGTTTTTCAACATAGTCTCCTTGTAACTCTACACACTTCTCCCAGCGATGCTCTCATCTCTGTAACTCGTCCAAATAGTACTCGGCGTTTTTCAACATAGTCTCCTTGTAACTCTACACACTTCTCCCAGCCATGCTCCCATCTCTGTAACACGTCCAAATAGTACTCGGCGTTTTTCAACATAGTCTCCTTGTAACTCTACACACTTCTCTCAGCCATGTTCCCATCTCTGTAACCCGTGCAAATAGTACTCGGCGTTTTTCAACATAGTCTCCTTGTAACTCTACACACTTCTCCCAGCGATGCTCTCATCTCTGTAACCCGTCCAAATAGTACTCGGCGTTTTTCAACATAGTCTCCTTGTAACTCTACACACTTCTCCCAGCGATGCTCTCAACTCTGTAACCCGTCCAAATAGTACTCAGCGTTTTTCAACATAGTCTCCTTGTAACTCTACACACTTCTCTCAGCGATGTTCCCATCTCTGTAACCCGTCCAAATAGTACTCGGCGTTTTTCAACATAGTCTCCTTGTAACTCTACACACTTCTCCCAGCGATGCTCTCATCTCTGTAACACGTCAAAATAGTACTCGGCGTTTTTCAACATAGTCTCCTTGTAACTCTACACACTTCTCCCAGCGATGCTCTCATCTCTATAACCCGTCCAAATAGTACTCGGCGTTTTTCTCTGTAAAATAATTGTTCACGAAGGTGATTGACAAAAATCTGTCCTCCGAGGCTGTTTTCAGATGAGAGAACAAAAAGTTGCTTCGCAATAGATCTAGTGAGTAAAGCGGATGGTCAACAGTTCAAACAGCAATTCGTGGATTTTCGCCATTGCAACCGCTGAGGTGTGAGATGTGCGTTGTCTTAGTAAAACAGGATTTTCTTTTTCTGCAAATGTGGCCCTTTTCCCGCAAGTTTTGGCTTCAGCTTGTCAAGTAATAATGCGTAGCTTTCTCCTGTAATGGGTCCCCCCCCCCAAAAAAAAAAGCGTCGCCATTAGTTTCCCAGCTGAAACATTTTTTTCGTCTATATAAGGCCGGCTGCCCCTTTGCAGTGCATTGTTTGGACTGTATTTTTGTTTTGGACGTATGATTGTGGATGCAAGTTTCATCTATAGTAACTAATCAGCGCCAAAATTCGGATTTATTGCGCCTAAACTGCGCCAACAAAGCATTGGAAAAGTTCATTCGAACACGTTTTTAGTCTAACGTGAATTATAAAATCGCCAAGTTGTTAATACTGGAAGCAAAGGCGAGATCGGCACATTGCTTTCGATGCATGTTCTCACTCAGTATTACGTAAATTTAAAACGAAGAGCGAAGGACAAGTGACGAGTGACTTGAACGTTTCAAGATGGGAGGTGGACAATGTATTACCCATATAATTCAGTGAATTATAAAATCGAAAAGTTATTAATACTTGAAGCAAAGGCGAGATCGTCATATTTCTTTCGATGCATGTTCTAGCCTCTCTTGTACTTCCGCAGTAACCTTCATAGCAACTTGTTTCGACAGACTATAACGCTGTAGAAAATTTTCTTCTGATAGCTCCTGAAAATCATTTCATAGGCCGTACTATTACGAATGCCATTTAGATGTTCTTAAATATAACAAATCGACAACCACAGCTGCGTTCACGCCCGCCATCTTGACTATTTACAAGTGTTAAGGACTTAACAGAAATATGGCTTGTTAATTTAACAAGAGTGTTAACCTAAAACTTGTTGGTGAAATGCTGTTATTATTATAACGATTGCTAAACTCGCGTTAAGTCTTAACATATGTTGGTGAATTCGAGCATAAGTCTGCTTCGTCCATAGACTTAATAACTTATGACTTCTGATTACCCAAAGCTTGAAACTTGGACACCAGTGGGAGATAGAAGCAGGTGACTGTCTTCTACAGTGGGTCTTGCCTTGTTACAGTTATTGCAGTTTTCTTTCTTTTGTTTGTTTACAAAGTTTTAAGCTTCCCGAATAAAAATGAAAGAATGGAGATCTGATAGATCAGAAACTATCAGCAAAACTTGCCCATAGACCAAAGAAAACTACAAAAAAGCTGTCAGATTGGGTGGTTGATATGAAGCGAACCTCGAAGGCCATGAAAATAACATAAGCGGGGGTATCTCTTATTTTTATTTTCTCCTTGTTTACCCTCCAAGTATGCGTAGGCACCTGGAGTGTGGCCCTTTGTCTCATACAGTCCCCTGGCATCGAAGCGGGGCCTTCTTGATAAGAAGCGAGCGGTCCATCCCCTTCACTCGTTAGCACAGAAATTAAATACACCTAAATCTCCTCTTCCTGCAGGCCGTTTCGGTGAATGTTACGCTTTCTCCTCAAACAGATGTCCACCATTCGTTTTGCAGTGCTGAAATTTATACTTGGTAAAGTTGGTATTTGAATACCGTTACTTGAAGCGCACATGAAGAACAATGTAGGGGCCCTCTCTCATCTTCTGTTGCGGATTACTGGACCGTTACAATTTAATGAGAGTTTGTGCAACCGACGAGCAAAGTTGGGAATACAATGAGGTTTCGAGTCCAACTTTGCCTCTTGTTTGTATTGGGAAAAAAGTGCTGTCTGACACTTGCTTCCTGGATGGAATTTATCAACTCTGTTGTTCATACGGAGGCAGAGAAATTAATGCTAATTTGTCTACTAAATATTTACTTGTAAGGTAAATATTGTTTTTTCCAAGGAGATTTACTAAAAATAGTTCTAAGTAGCTTAAGATTAAGATATTTTAGTGATAAACTCGGTTTAGCTTTACAAAGTCTGTTCCCTATGGGACGATAGTGTTTTGTTTCGTTAGAACGAAGAGGCTGACTACCTGAAACAGTTGACTGTTTAATACGATTGTGCTTTTTTTCAGTCTAAGTGAGAAATCGAGTTTCTTTTCCGGAAAGAAGGTATGTAAATGCTACACATCTGGTATTTTGTTATTTTTTAAGTTCGTTTAAGATAGATTTATAAAAAATGCTCATTGTAATTGCTCCAGAAACTTGTACAATAAGGAAACAAAGAATTTCATACACCCACATTACTCCTTTTTGTTATGATAGTTACTTAATCAGTGCTGCCAACGGGCAAAAATAAATACAACTACAACAGCGGGCAAAGCTTATTAAGGTAAGGTGGGAGATTCAATTAAGAGGCATGATTTTTAAGTCAGTACCGTTTTGGAATTAAAAAAAGACGTGCATAAATATCGCAATAATTTTTTTTACATGAAAGCCTGTACTTTAATCTACTTTTCTACATAATTTCCGTGAATATTGAGGCACTTGTCATAACGTGGCACCAGTTTTTGAATACCCTCCTCATAAAACCTGCCGCCTGACGTGTTAACCACTGTATCACAACTGTTTTCACTTCGTTATCGTCTTGAAGACGCTGACCGCCCAGATGTTTCTTCAAGTGCAGGAAGAAATGGTAGTCGCTGGGCGCCAGATCAGGGCTGCATGGAGGGTGATCTAGAGTTTGCCATTGAAAAGATTTGATGAGATCTTTGGTCCGATTAGCCACATGTGGACGGGCATTGTCATACAGCAAAACGATACCCTTACCCAACTTGCCACGTCTTTTGTTCTGGATTGCACGGGGCAGATTGTTCAATGTCTCACAATAAGACGCTGCATTGATTGTCTCATTACGAGGCATAAACTCCACTAGCAATACTCCTTTTCTGTCCCAAAAAACTGTGCACGTGATTTTCCGGGTAAAAATTGTTTGCTTAAACTTCACTTTTGTGGGTGATGATGAATGTCGTCATTCCATGGATTGTTGTTTCGATTTTTGGTGTGACGTAGGCTACCCATGTTTCATCACCAGTAACAATTTGGTCTAGAAAATCTTCACCTTCATTGTGGTATCGCTCAAGGAAAGTCAATGCAATGCCTAAACGTTGGGTTTTGTGCAAATCCGTCAACATTTTCGGAATCCAGCGTGAACACAATTTCCGTTACTTCAAGTTCTCGGTCACAATGCGATACAAAACTACGAGAATATTGAGGAAAATAGTCTCACAATGATGAAATTGTAAAGCGTCTGTTTTCTCTCACCTTTTCGTCCACTTTCTGTACCAAATCTTCAGTAACGACTGAAGGACGCCCACTCAGTTTTTCATCATGCACATTTGTGCGGCCATCTTTAAATGCTCTCACCCATTTCCTTAGCATTCCATCACTCATAATGTTTTGTCCGTAAACTTCACAGATCTAACGATGAATATCGATCGGTTTTACGCCTTTAGCACTAAGAAATCGTATAACAGCCCGTACTTCACAATCGGCGGGACTCACGATTGTCGGAGTCACCTTAAACACTCAGTAACCAACGTATAGAATGAAGAATCAGAAGGTAATGGCGTCAGTGCGTAGGCAAGAGATGTAGGTAACCAGCGCGCATGCTGGCTTCTACATGCGTCGCCACACCGAGGGAGCGCGAAACTTTTGCGCGTGTGGGGCGTAGGCCTCATGAAGGGGCGAATCCAACTTCAGATATGTCACCGCATCGTGTGATAGACATCCAACCCACAAGGAGGGCGGGGAACTGCTCCAAACGTGACACTACCACCACGATACTGAGACGGACCAATGTCCTCCAACTTTAAGTCATATCGGACGGTGAATGAAATGTTATTGGAATGAGCCTTGGTTAAATAGAGCTTAGTTACCAGACATTCGTCTTTCACAATAAGGGAATATCCCGGACAAAAGTTATCCAGGTAACTCACCCTGACCGAGATTCGAACAGGGCATCTCTTGAACGCTAGGCAGAAGCGGTACCATCTGTTCTACCGAGAGGAGCCCATATAGTGTTTAGGAGTTTATAAGTTATCTCCCTTAGAAACTGTGTAAGATTTTGTAAGATTTCTTACAGGTGCACAAAATTCATTTAAAATAAAGAGGACTTCACAGATAATTCACAACATATTAAAGAGAAACATTTTATAGGCCATCAAAATATTGTGGTGAAACAAAATTTATGGCCTTTTTTTTTTAGCAAATTATATTTTTGAATGACATCGTGAATAGTTTGATGCCGAAGATTTTTACTCTAAATCTTCGGTGACTTCCTCCTTGGGATCAAATTGCACTTTTCACCAAATGTCCCTTTTTTGGACTTTTATGTTTGTCATGTACGTAAATAAGTTTTCTTTATTAACTTAAACATATACAGAGCGAAAATAAATTTCGTCGTTAATCCTCCACTCACAAACATTTTTTTAAATATTTTTTTAAGGAGGAAACTTCCTAAAGTCCCATAACTATAGATAAAAACAAAGAAAACTCGATATCAAAGATTCAAGACGTGATTTCTGAACTTCGTATGAAAGTTGAAGATCACCAACACGGTCCAATCTCACAAGAATGAAATTGTTTTCGAACACACGGTATAAATAACAAACCATCACCGAAACAACGCAATTTTGTTTTTAATAATTTAAGGTTGGTTGGTTTCAATGCTGATGGATCGACATTAATTTGGATAACGACAGTCCAGTGAGCTCGGGATTGTCACAAATGTATAAACAGGATATGCTTTATAATAAATAATTCTATTATATGAAAACGTATTACTCAGTAAATCTATTTCGTAGCGCCGTGTTCATAACAATGCTTGTTTATAGTTTACATGCCGTTTTATGCACTGCCATTGTTTTACCAAGTGTGGTGTAAGAACTCTTTGATGATGCGTTCTAAAAACTGTAAGTGACACAGAGAATGCATTTGGGAATACGAGAACAGCAGCGAAACATAAAATTTGTAGAGTTTAACGCCCGCCTTTACTACATACGGCACCGCAGGCGGTGACATTGATGATATGTTACGAGGTACGTCCCGAAAGTAATAACATTAAATTGTCTACAGATACAGAAAAATTATTTACTGCACAAAATTCTACAACTCTTAAACTACTTTTCCACATAACTTCCGCAATTTTGCAGGCATTTGGCATAGCAAGGCACAAGTTTTTGTATACCTTTTTCATAGAAGTTTGCCGCCTGTGTCTTCAGCCAGTTGGAAACATTTTCTTTCAGCTCTTCGTCATTGTTGAAGTGTTGACCGCCAAGGAAAGATGTGAGATGCAAGATCAGATGAAAGTCACTAGGAGCGAGGTCAGGGCTGTAGGGGGGGGGTGGCTAAACACATCCCAGCCAAATCCCTGTAGGATGTTTTTCGTCACATTTACAGTGTGTGCTTCTGCGTTGTCGTGAAGAAACAAGTTTTAACAGCATTCCTCGGCGCTTATTGTGCGGCGCAATTTTCGTAAGTGTCTTGCAATAAACATCTGCTTTCATTGTTTGACCACGCGATAAGAAATCAATGAGTAAGATGCCTTTCCTGTCCCAGAACACTTCCCGAAACCCGTGGGAATCGGGTACGTCTTCGGACGGGGTTGAGAGAAGCCATTAAGTCTCCCGGGTACTAGCCTGCTTAGCTAGTAGAAGGTGTGCTAGATTACCAGTCGGCCCCACCGAGGTTTTTCGGTAGTCTTCACCTTGAGTGTTGACGCGCGTAAGTGGCGTGTCCACTTCAATCCCGTCTTGAGTCCATAGGACCAGATGGGGGGGCTTGTTAGTCTCTAGGTCTTGCCCTATGGAAAGCACCTCGGAGGACGCCGAGCGCCCTTTGGGACAGCTCGGATAACTCCCTGGTTGAAAGAGGCCCGGGTCTTTTTCCTACGGGTTCAAGACTAATGGGAGTAGAACTTCTGGACTCAACTGTCCCAGACCTCTGTGCACATCATTTTTCGAGGTGTCAAGATATGTTTCGGCTTAACCTTTGCTGGGGATGAGGTGTACCTCCATTCTATTGATTGACGCTTACTATTAGGGGTGTCGTAAGAAACCCAAGTTTCATCTCCTGTGACTATCTGTGTCAGAAATTCTTCGTCGCCTGCATCATAACGGGTCAAAAACTGAAGTGCACTACCCATCCGTTTTGTTTTGAGATGCTCAGTAAGAATCTTTGGCACCCAACGTGAGCGAAGTTTACAAAATTTCAGTTTTTCGGAAACAATTTCATGAACTAGTGATCGTGAGATTTGGGGAAATTCAATAGTGAGAGCACTAATTGTAAACTTGCGGTTTTCCTAGCTCTTGTCATCAATCGCGTGAACCAGTTCTTCTGTAACCAAAGATGGACGCCCACTTCGTTCTTAACCGCGCACTTCACTACGTCCTTCACTGAACTGTTGGACGTATCTTCTCACCATTGTATCACTCACCGCATTTAGTCCGTAAACATCGCAAATTTGTGGATACATTTCAATTGGTTTCACTTTCCTAGCATTCAGAAAACGAATTTCCCAAGTGGCGGGATTTTCAATCAACACCGACATTGTAAACAAGCGTACGTGGCTGTCAGCGATCTCACAATGGCACACGTTTCTTCTCCTTGATACAGAGCGTCTACCGGGTATGTGCGGAACTGCGATCGCAGCGCTGCAGCGGAGATAAATTAAAACAGATCTGACTTTCTGGACGCCCCTTGTAAATGAAGATGGAGCAGCGATAGAATGAGATGGCGGGAGAAACTGGAGATCCCGGAGGAAACCTGCAGCACCACCGTGCTGTCTACCAGCAATCCTTGCGGTCGCCTGGAAACGAACCCGGGCCATCTTCGCGATCTATCCACTCAGCCACGGCGCGGTCCTCCAAGGCCGAGATTTGATAAGTACGTGCGTACAAGTTATAACAACAACTTTTTCAGGACTGTGACCAGATAAAAACTTGTATTTTTTTAATACACGAGGTCTCTGTAAATGCGTGACAGTACATAGAACTGTAGTGGCAGCGACGAGAATTAAGACTGTTTTTGACAACAGTCAAACAATGACAACGTTTTCATTGCAAGAACAGCATGTAATCATTCGTTTTCTTCATTTTCGTGGTGTAACATCTATTGAAATTCATCGCTAGTTGAGTGAGACATGTGGTGATGGTACCATGTATGTCTTTCTTTCGTAATGGGGTAAAACTATTTTACAAATTATGTCTCCTTTAACAAGAATAAGCAACTAAATTGCTACTTTCTAATATGTAATACGTAACACGTCAAATTCCTTTATTGATGGGAATTCAACGGACGCAGTCACAGTAAAATCTGATTCAAAATACGTAGTTACGTTCTTTTGGAAGTTATCAAGAATTATGAAGCTGTCAATATAAGGCGGTTAAATGTGACGTCATTGTTAAATTCCGCACAAGTATCTTGCACTATAACATAAATTCTTCACGTATAAAGCAATACTTCTCAATATACAGGCAATTTCCGATCACAGCGAGGTTTGCAGCCCCATTTCACGAAAACAATAGCCTTCATTTGTTATCGTATCACATCAGAAAATGGACGCGAGATTTCATACAGCATCTGACTGCTGAACGCGCAATAAGCCATACAAATAAATGGAAAGCAATTTTCTAAATCACATTCGCAAGGGTGGAGTACTTGGAAGGTTGTAAATAAAGTTGCAACTGCATTCAGCGTTCTGAAAGCTTTTAAATTATATCCCCGAGCTACAAGAAATGATTCAGACGGCTCTCTGATGGGTCCGTCTCTGTAGCGTGATGGTAGTGTCACGTTCAAGAGGTCCCTAGTTCTAATCTCGGTCAGGGTGATAAGGTTTTTGCTTACCTTGAAAGATGAATGTCTGGTAACTCTAAGCTCTATGTACCGTGAACTTATTCGAACATCATTTCATTCATCGTCCGATATGATTTAACGTTGGAGGACATTGGCCCGTCTCTGTAGCGTGGTGGTAGTGTCACGTTCAAGAGGTCCCTAGCTCTAATCTCGGTCACGGTGATAAGGTTTCCTTTATCCTGTTAACTCTAAGTTCTATGTACCCTGTTCTCATTTGCACATCATTTCATTCATCGTCCCATATGACAACGTTCGCAGACATTGGTCCGTCTCTGTGTCTTGATGGTAGTGTCACGTTCAAGAAGTCCCTAGTTCTAATCCCGGTCAGGGTGATAAGGTTTTTGCTTACCTTGAAAGAGGAATGTCTGGTAACTCTAAGCTCTATGTACCGTGAACTTATTCGAACATCATTTCATTCATCGTCCGATATGATTTAACGTTGGAGGACATTGGCCCCTCTCTGTAGCGTGGTGTTAGCGTCACGTTCAAGAGATCTCTAGTTATAATCAAGATGTTTTCCCTCATCCTGAAAGATGAATGTCTAGTAACTCTAAGCTCTATGTACTCTGGACTCATTTGAACATCATTTCATTCATCATACGATATGACTTAACGTTGGAAGACATTAGCCCGTCTCTGTATCGTGGTGGTAGTGTCATATTCAATAGGTCCCTAGTTCTATCTCGGGCATAGAGAGGGAGGGAGGGAGTGGGAGGGCGGGAGAGGGGGAGGGGGAGAGGGAGAAAGGGAGGGAATTCATTTCTTAATTTGAGGTCTGACTAGCTCTTTTCCCAGTTCTGAGAGGAATTCTCTACTAGCATTTTTACCTCTCATATGAGGTACAGGTCGTACGCAATGAGGCATGCTAAGTCAAATATATCAAGAAATAGAGCAAGTGGCCACCTTCTTGTTCCACGTTTCACTGAATAGTGTCTAACCATCTTATCAACGATATCAACACCTGACATTATCAATTCAGTTTTTCTATGTCTTCAAATCCTTTTTCACGCCTAACTTCCACAAAACGTAGTTGCCAAATGAGTTTCAATTTTATAATTATTGGTTACAACAGTGCAAGTGTATGTATTGTCTATGAATTTGTAACAACAATGGACACACAAATGAAGGTTCAGAAGGTGCATTGTTGCCAAGTTTCAATATTTTACCAATATTGTGGTAGATTTTTAATACGAAACGTGTAAAATAAGTTCTCCAAATTTATTCAATAGAGAAAACACATTTTTTGTCAAGGAATGTTACATTGATGGATAGTCGGAACTTACAGCTATTTTTCAACGTAATCACTATTGCGATCGATGTACTTTTGTATCCACGGTGGAAGTTTTTGTATACCCTTGTCATAGCACTCTCCCGCCAAGTTGCTATGGTCGGTCTGGAAATGTGTTCCACCCAAGTGTGACTTCAACTCAGGAAACAGATGATAATCACTAGGTGCTAAGTTTGGACTGTAGGGGGGATGGGTGAGGATGTCCCATCCAAACTGGGCCAGGAGATCAGCTGTTGCATGTGCAGTATGGGAACGAGCGTTGTCGCGATGAAAAATCACTCCCTTCTTCAGCATTACCCTCCTTCGACTTTGAATGCCACGTCGCAATTTTTTTAAAGTCTCACAGTAGCTAGGGGCGTTTATTATTGTGTCCGTAGGCATAAACTCGCACAACAATACACCTTTTCTGTGCCAGAACACACTGGCCATCACTTTGCCGGCAGAAAATGCCTGTTTGAACTTTCGCGGCTTCGGCGAATTCGAATGCCGCCACTGACGAGAACGTTCTTTAGTTTCTGGTGTTGTGTAGTGCACCCAGGTTTCATCGCCAGTGACAATTGTATCCAAAAATTCCTCGCTCTGTTCTGCATAGCACTCCAGGAATCGGTGGACCGCTTCAACACGTTGCCGTGTATGGTCTTCCGTGAGCATTTTGGGGACCCACCTCGCACATACCTTGCGATAATGCAAATGTTCGGTCAAAATCTTGTCAATCGTAGTCTTACTGACTTCAGGGATAAGTTGGCACAGCTCGTCAACTGTCACACGTCGATCTTTAAGCATTTCTTGCTCCACTTTTGCAATTGTATCGTCTGAAACCGAAGGCCGACCAGAACGCTGTTCGTCATGGACGTCTATACGTCTGTCTTTGAACTCTCTGACCCACTTTGATCCGTTTTGACGTCCATGCACTGTGACTTATAGATTTCGCACTCAAAAAGCGGATCACTGCAGGCAACTCGCACTTGGTGGCGGAAGTGATAGGAAGCTTCATCGCAAACAGCTGCCCAGCCAAGACTTATGGTTGCAACGGGTGCGTTAAGGTGGGGATCTGAAGGAGCTACACGCCAGTGTTGCCGGATCTTGCGTAATAACGTTCCTCACGGCTCCAGCACCTTGGAGACATTATTTTACGTACACGCCTCATATAACTCTGACCCTGTTACCAAAAACTACAAATTCTGTGCTACCGAGCGTCATATTACCATATATATTATAATCATTTATAATAAAAAGTACGCAAAAAGCATAGCCGGAAGAGGAGAAGTCTACGTTCACGTTTAGAGTTTCTACATATTTAGAGCAACCTTGGGGTCTGACAGACACCAAGCAAGGGTTAATACCCTCTTCTCTTCTAACTAATTGGTATTCTACTGCCCGATTTCACCAACAAATGTTAAGACTTAACACGAGTTTAGCAATAATTAAAACAAAAATTGCATTTCACCAAAAGGTGTTAGCGTAACACTCGTGTTAAATCGTGCCTTGAAAATAATCTACAATCTACCCTTTAGAACAAACACAAAAACACTCTTCCATGTAACTAACATTTTACCATTACAAGTAAACATAGAGTTGTCCTTGATAATATATCTCCACAAAATAAAAAATAATCTTCTAAAGTCCAATCTAACATTTGAAAGCTCCTCACATATATATAATACAAGAAATAAAGGAAACTTAACAAAACCAACAGTGAACACTTCTACTTATGGCCTGAACAGCTTAACCTCACACGTTATCAACTTATATAATGCACTGCCACTGGAACTGAAAGGCTGCAGGAACATAAAAGGTTTTAAAAGGAAATTTGCTGAAAATTTACTGAAGGCATATATTGATAGCTGATAAAGTGTTACACATTTATAGCTGGTTTGAAAGCTGAACTGTTTAAAAATTAATATCGATTAATGTCCCATAGAATATGTAGCTTCTATTTTTCTGTTAAGTTCTTTGTTACTATTATTTCTTGAGTTATAGTGAATGTCTGTATCTTTGTATGTTTCATATATGTTATTCTTGTACGGTAATTCATTCCTACTCTAAAAATGTAATATAAGTATTGTTAAGGGCTGTTTGCCATCATTTTATATACGAGGGCTGTCCAGAAAGTAGATTACGTTTTCGTCTATTTCCGCTAGGGGCGGGGCTAGCGCGGCCATCTTGGGGTCAGAGCGTTGCGCAGCTCAGTCGGCATCTATCCGTGCTAGTGAGAGGTTCGTGCTGTGCTCCGTTCAGATACCGTGGCGGTTTGAAGTGTCTGCGTTAATTGAAAATCCCGTGAGCTGCGAGGTGCGTGCAGTAATAAGGTTTCTGACTGCAAAAAACTGTAAACCGATAGAAATCTATCGGCAGCTTTGTGAAGTGTATGGGTACAACATTATCACTGAAGGTGGAGTGCGTCAGTGGGTCATCAGATTTAAAAATGACCGAACCAATGTTCACGACGAAGATCGAAGTGCGAGACCCAGCATAGTGACTGCCGAACTTGTCGAAAAAGTCGATGCTAAAGTCCGTGAAAATCGAAGGTTCACAATAACGGAACTTTCTTTGAGTTTTCCACAAATTTCGCGAAGTTTGTTGCACGAAATCATCAGCGAAAAGCTTGGTTACCACAAGTTTTGTGCAAGATGGATTCCAAAAATCTTGACAGAGGACCACAAAAATCAGAGAATGGCTGCAGCGTTGAATTTTTGGAAGTTTACCATAAGGATGGTGACTCTACTCGATCGCATCGTTACTGGTCACGAAACAGGGGTGAAACACGTGAACTGTGAAACGAAATTGCAATCAATGCAGTGGGGGCACACAAGTTCTCCCCAAAAACCCAAGAAATGCATGCAAACAATGTCGGCAAGGAAGATGATGGCGACTGTTTTTTGGGACAGAAAAGGTGTGATTTTGGTGGACTTCCTGGAAAGAGGCACTACAATAAACTCTCAAAGATATTGCCAAACTCTCCAAAAACTCAGAAGAGCCATTCAAAACAAGCGCAGAGGAATGTTGAGCTCTAAGATCTTGTTGATTCACGACAACGCCCGGCCCACACGGCAAATGTCACTCGTGAAGTTCTTGAATCTTTTAAGTGGGAGTTGTTTCCTCATCCGCCGTACAGTCCCGACCTGGCACCGAGCGACTTCCACCTATTCCCAGCAATGAAGAAGTGGCTGGCTATGCAGCGTTTTGATGACGACGCACAGCTGCAAGAAGAGGTAACGAAGTGGTTGAAGGCGCAGGCGGCCGAATTTTTCGACGAAGGAATTTCCAAGCTCGTACATCGCTAGGATAAATGCCTTAATTTGAATGGTGACTATGTCGAAAAGTAGTATTTGAGTGTGGCTTTCATCTGTATGTAATAAAATTTGTTTCCTATACTTTGTTTACTTTTTATTCCAAAACGTAATCTACTTTCTGGATAGTCCTCGTATTTTTGTACTGTCCCCTAGCACGAGCTATGGCTCTGGGAACCTTTTCAGATAACAATAAATAAATAAAATAAATAAATCTCATGTTAAACTAACACCCCAAATTTCTGATGTTAAGTCCTTAACAATTGTAAATAGTCAAGATGGCGACCATGAACTCAGCTGTTGATGTCGATTTGCTATATTTAAGATCGTCTAAATGGCATTCATAATAGAGTACGGCCTATGAGGGGAAATGATTTTAAAAAAACTATCCGAAGAAAATTGTTTTACGGTGGTATAGACTGTCGAAACATGTTGCTATGAAGTTTACTGCGGAAGTACAAGAGAGGTTAGAACATGCATCGAAAGGAATATGCCGATCTCGCCTTAGCTTCAAGTATTAATAACCTTGCGATTTTATAATTCACTGAATTATGTGGATAATACACTGTCCACCTCCCGTCTTGAAACGTTCAAGTCACTTGTCCTTCGCTCCTCGTTTTAAATTTACGTAATACTGAGTTAGAACATGCATCGAAAGGAATATGCCGATCTCGCCTTTGCTTCAAGTATTAATAACCTTGCGATTTTATAATTCACTGAATTATGTGGATAATACACTGTCCACCTCCCGTCTTGAAACGTTCAAGTCACTTGTCCTTCGCTCCTCGTTTTAAATTTACGTAATACTGAGTTAGAACATGCATCGAAAGGAATATGCCGATCTCGCCTTTGCTTCAAGTATTAATAATTTTGCGATTTTATAATTCACTGAATTATGTGGATAATAGATTGTCCACCTCCCGTCTTGAAACATTCAAGTCACTCGTCACTTGTCCTTCGCTCCTCGTTTTAAATTTACGTAATAATGAGTTAGAATATATATCGAAAGGAATATGCCGATCTCGCCTTTGCTTCAAGTATTAATAACTTTGCGATTTTATAATTCACTGAATCATGTGGATAATACATTGTCCATCTCCCGTCTTGAAACGTTCAAGTCACTTGTCCTTCGCACCTCGTTTTAAATTTACGTAATAATGAGTTAGAATATACATCGAAAGGAATATGCCGATCTCGCCTTTGTTTCAAGTATTAATAACATTGCGATTTTATAATTCACTGAATTATGTGGATAATACACTGTCCACCTTCCGTCTTGAAACATTAAAGTCACTTGTCCTTCGCTCCTCGTTTTAAATTTACGTAATACTGAGTTAGAACATGCATCGAAAGGAATATGCCGATCTCGCCTTTGCTTAAAGTATTAATAACTTTGCGATTTTATAATTCACTGAATTATGTGGATAATACATTGTCCACCTCCCGTCTTCAAACGTTCAAGTCACTCGTCACTTGTCCTTCGCACCTCGTTTTAAATTTACGTAATAATGAGTTAGAACATACATCGAAAGGAATATGCCGATCTCGCCTTTGCTTCAAGTATTAATAATTTTGCGATTTTATAATTCACTGAATTATGTGGATAATACATTGTCCACCTCCCGTCTTGAAACGTTCAAGTCACTTGTCCTTCGCACCTCGTTTTAAATTTACGTAATAATGAGTTAGAATATACATCGAAAGGAATATGTCGATCTCGCCTTTGCTTCAAGTATTAGTAACTTTACTATTTTATAATTCACTGAATTATGTGGATAATACATTGTCCACCTCCCGTCTTCAAACGTTCAAGTCACTCGTCACTTATCCTTCGCACCTCGTTTTAAATTTACGTAATAATGAGTTAGAATATACATCGAAAGGAATATGCCGATCTCGCCTTTGCTTCAAGTATTAATAATTTTGCGATTTTATAATTCACTGAATTATGTGGATAATACATTGTCCACCTCCCGTCTTCAAACGTTCAAGTCACTCGTCACTTGTCCTTCGCACCTCGTTTTAAATTTACGTAATAATGAGTTAGAATATACATCGAAAGGAATATGCCGATCTCGCCTTTGCTTCAAGTATTAGTAACCTTGCGATTTTATAATTCACTGAATTATGTGGATAATACATTGTCCACCTCCCGTCTTGAAACGTTCAAGTCACTTGTCCTTCTTCGCACCTCGTTTTAAATTTACGTAATAATGAGTTAGAATATACATCGAAAGGAATATGCCGATCTCGCCTTTGCTTCAAGTATTAGTAACCTTGCGATTTTATAATTCAGTGAATTATGTGGATAATACATTGTCCACCTCCCGTCTTGAAACGTTCAAGTCACTTGTCCTTCGCACCTCGTTTTAAATTTACGTAATAATGAGTTAGAATATACATCGAAAGGAATATGCCGATCTCGACTTTGCTTCAAGTATTAATAACCTTGCGATTTTATAATTCACTGAATTATGTGGATAATACACTGTTCACCTCCCGTCTTGAAACGTTCAAGTCACTCGTCACTTGTCCTTCTTCGCACCTCGTTTTAAATTTACGTAATACTGAGTTAGAATATACATCGAAAGCAATATGCCGATCTCGCCTTTGCTTCAAGTATTAATAACTTTATGATTTTATAATTCACTGAATTATGTGGATAATACATTGTCCACCTCCCGTCTTGAAACGTTCAAGTCACTTGTTATTCGCACCTCGTTTTAAATTTACGTAATAATGAGTTAGAATATACATCGAAAGGAATATGGCGATCTCGCCTTTGCTTCAAGTATTAGTAACCTTGCGATTTTATAATTCACTGAATTATGTGGATAATACATTGTCCACCTCCCGTCTTGAAACGTTCAAGTCACTCGTCACTTGTCCTTCGTACCTCGTTTTAAATTAAGTAATACTGAGTTAGAACATGCATCGAAAGGAATATGCCGATCTCGCCTTTGCTTCAAGTATTAATAACTTTGCGATTTTATAATTCACTGAATTATATGGATAATTCATTGTTCACGAGTAGCAAGACATCTGACAGTTCAGGAGCTATACCGAATAAACGTTTGCAGCTATAAATGAGTAGGGAAACTGATAGGAATGTAAAACAACCTGGTGCTTTTTTCCTTGTATCTCGTATTTGCGTTTGTAATGTCAGGTTCTTATATACTCGCGGAATACATTGAGGTTTTCAATTAATATCGAAAATGGGATGGAGTCATCGATTCAAAAGGTCTGGGGGTAGTAGTATATATAACAGCGATGCTAGGTCAATATTATACCAGCCTTCTCTCTCTCTCTCTCTCTCTCTCTCTCTCTCTCTCTCTCTCTCTCTCTCTCTCTCTCTCTCTCTCTCTCTCTCTCTCTCTCTCTCTCTCTTCTTTCATCCGATTTTCAATCTCGTGCACCGGATACTCCCACGCGAATTCTCTAACTACGTACAATAGACTCTCCTATTTATAGTCTACCAACAGCAGCACTATCTGGTGAGAGAACTTGTGATTAAAAAGGATGCGGAGGGGGCGGAAGTTGTTGAAAATAACGTAGGTCACGTACAGAAACTTTCACGTGACTTAACAAAACACTGTCACACTGTGCTTAGCAGTGTACACCTCCGGAACAAGAGAAAACCGACCAGTGTTGTTGGAGGAAAACCTAAGCTTAAATAATGGTTGATTAAATGCTCACTAATAATTAGTATAAGTAATCCATTCAACCCTAAAATTAGCTACCTAATTACAGTGAAAATAATGCATTTCGGATCCTGTAAAGCACACATATTATGTAAAATTTCTTCGTATAGAAACCATTTCCTTGTTGTTGGTCAACAATTTTAAAATATTTATAGCTTTCCTATATATATAAGGGTGATCTGAAAACTTTCCGAGCTCAACATGAAGATGGCAGTACTCGTAAATAAAAGCTAGTGAACTTCTTTGTTCATCTGTTGAGTTACCAAAATTTAAGCCATTTTGCACGCTCAGTTATGTAGCAGTTGTTTTAAGTGAGCTGATGTGAATGTTTTTATGAAAATGGCCAAAATCAAGTATTAAGCCGTCATTAAATATTTGTTTTAAAGGCAATACGCCTACACAAATAAAAATGAGTTGGGTTCTGTGCATGGGGACTCTGCACCATCATTTACTACAGTGAAATTTTGGGCTACTGAATTTAAACGTGGCCTTAAGAGCTTGGGAGACGATGAAAGTTCGGGACGAACAACGAAGACATCGTACCAAATGGTGCTATACGACCGCCGAATTAAAGTGACAGGGACAACAGAGGCTATGACCATGTCAAAAGAACGTGTTTGTCACATTAAATCAACATTTGGACATGAGAACGCTGTCCGCGCGTTGGGTGCCGCGTTTGCTCACGTTAGACCATAAACGTGTTTGAATGAACATTTCCAACGCTCTGTTGGCGCAGTTTACGCGCAGTGAATCGGAGTTTTGGCGCCGAGTAATGATTGTAGATGAACCTGGATACTCCATTATATGCCCGAAGCAAAAATACAGCCCAAGCAGTGGACTGCAAAGGAGCAACCGGCTCCAAAAAAAGCAAAAAAACTGTTTTTACGGCTGGGAAAGTGATGGTGACTGGTTTTTTGGGATAGTCATGGAGTAATTTTAAATTATTATCTTCAAAAAGCAAAAACCATTACTGGAGCATACTACACATTACTTGACAAGCTGAAGGTAGAACTTGCGGTAAAACGGCCACATTTGAAGAAAAAGAAAATCCTGTTTCACCAAGACAACGCACCGCATCACACCTCAGCGGTTGCAATGGCAAAAATCCATGAATTACGGTTTGAACTGCTTGACTCACCAGATATAGCCCCCAAGCGACTTCATTTTGTTCCCTCAGCTAAAAATTGCGCTCTGAGGACAGATTTTCGTCAAATGAAGAGTTAATCACCTTCGTGAACAATTATTTTGTAGAGAAAAACGCCGAGTACTATTTGAAACACTCGAGCCATGCATGGGAAGCTCTGAAATTGTCTTTGCCTAATTTGCTTGTTGTCCCTAAAGCTTGAGTCTGAGGCAGTGCTCCAGAAATAGGAATTCCTTAAGCGCGTGGACTAACAAACCACTCGAATCTACTCTGTAGATTTGGTGATGCGTTTCACATAACCTGCTGTTCCCATTAAACACTCGCCTGTAATTTTTATTTTGTTATTCAAAATATCGTAAATCTGAGATTTTGCAATTTAAAGAACAGAGTTAATTCTTTAGCTGGAAGTTTGTTCTTTCCGTATTCTTCAATAATCTCAACCTATTCCTCCAATGATAATGTTTTATTTTTATAACTCATTTTATAGAATTTGTGTACACACAAGCTATGGTTTTAGAAATCGTCAAATTTGACAGGTTTCTTCCACTGGTACTTTATCACTTGTAAGAACTAAACTGAAAATCAACACACTACAAAACAGTTGTACGCTTACGATATTTGTTGGAAGTGAGTTGAGAGAGCCGATGGTGTGTTACCCTTTTCCTCGAAAGGATTACAGTTTATGAATTTGATTCATGGGACTTGGGTGCTAGTACAGTCGCCCTCAAAATTATTGCACTTTTTAGAATACTAGTATGTTGTAATCCATTACACATTGTAATCTGCTTCAATCAGATTAATTGGGCAAATGTTTCCGGAAAATTATTTCCTCTCGATGCAGTTTTTATCCAGTTCGTCTGAAATTTTTCATATATTTTCCCGAAACTCAAGCAATTATATCTTTAAGTTTTTATTAAAACTGCTTTTGAGTTGGTAATTTAAATATGAATGAATTGTTTATTATACATATTCCAAAATTGTACAATTTACAGCTTTATGCCACATTTGTCTTTACCTTGTTGCTACCTTGGCTTACATGACACCCTGGTCTTCTGCTCTGCCAGGTAGCTCTTAACCTCCATGTCTCCTTGTTACTTAATTAGCCCCTTTCTTCCCCCTCGTCTTATTTGTTATGTTATTTACATTTCTTGTCCATTTTTATTTTACTTTCTGCAAGAACTCACCAATGCTTCTTACATTCTTTTCCTCCGTTCCCATTAACATTTTTATAACTACTACCCTCTTCTCTACTTTCTCCCATTTTTCCTCGCAAACCCTTTTTCTCCACATTGCAACATTCCCGCATTCTGTTACATAGTATTCTAGGCTTTCTTCCCCCCACACAATTCACAAATTCCTTTTTCCCTACCTCTTATCCCTCTTAGAAATATTGTTCCTGTTCTCATCCAAGCTAACCTTTCTCTCTCTTGCCTATTGCAGTAATCTACATATGGTTCTCGCCCCCAATTTAATTTTATCTTTATAGTTAGGTAAATTACTTTGAATTTATAAAAAATATGTTTTAAATTGTGTGTAATATTGCCTTTGGTATAGGCTACTGAAATGCAGATTTAAAATTTAATAATTGAGGACTATTATGCTGAAGCTAAAACCGGCGAGTTTTCATGTAAGAAAACATTCAGGATTATATTTTCAAAAAATATATGAAAACAGGAATTTACATTTTATTTTAGAATCCCCAAATTATGTCGGCTGTGAGACATCAACACGTACACAGAGAAATATCAGAAATGAAAGAAAAAACCGTGATAAGACAGATACACGTCACTGTGGCATATTTTTATCTAGGAGTGCAAATTTTCCGCACAAAAGTCCTCCAAAAAGGGTTAATGCACACACGTGGCTCAGAAGCGCAGGAAATATAATATGTGTGCAGATACGAGGCAGAATATGGAAATATCGCAACCAAAATACACGCCACTTGAATAATTCATGCTGCATTTCGATTGCAAATGTTTTCTACCAGGGGAAAACGGTCCAGCAACGGAAACAAAGAAATAGAAATAGGTAAGAAATGGAGTTGAAAGTGTGTCCTAACGATTGTCACAGTTTGGTTTCGTCGCAGATTATTATCGACCCTCTTTTTTTTCTCTCCCGTTCCACATCTTGCACCACGACGCAGTGGCGGACTGTGAGAATGGAAGTGCTGCAAAAGACGTGTATGGCTGTATTATATTTCTCCTCAGTGGAGTTCTTTGGACTTTGTAGTTCTCTGCATCTTTAACAAGTGGGACGGCTGATTATTGAAGAATTGCCAGTTGTAGTTGTAATGAAGGAACATTTTAGCTCAATAAATTTTCCACAGGTTTGGCCGACCACTGTGGTCTCTTACAACCTGTCAACAGACCAATAGTGCATATTTTTTAGATTTACTTGGCCATGATTAGTAAGTGTTGCTTCATCAGTGAACAAGATACATGACAAATTTGGAGTATCATGTCTCAATGCCCATGTACAAAAGTTCACACGATTCTCAAAATCATTGCCATGCAGCACTTGATGGAGAGAGATGTGATACGGATGGAACTTATGACGATGGAGGATGCGGATTACACTTCTTTGACTGATGCCGCTTCCTCGTGCGATTGCACGAGAACTAATGTGGGGATCTACTGCAACAGCAGCTAGAACATTAATTTCTCCTTGCTCTCCAGTTGCTCGTTTGTTTCTGGTGCGTTTTCTAGACGTTATACTACAACTTTCACGTAATTGGTTGAAGAGGTTCACAAATAATTGACGAGATGGTTGACGTCTATTCGGATATGT
Organism: Mantis religiosa; assembly: GCA_030765055.1. Taxonomy (NCBI): domain Eukaryota; kingdom Metazoa; phylum Arthropoda; class Insecta; order Mantodea; family Mantidae; genus Mantis; species Mantis religiosa. The sequence goes on along the minus strand of CM060959.1, from coordinate 15,920,822 downwards.
TTCCAAGTACACTGTACAAGAAAGAACTGCATTCTTTCTACATTCACCATAAACTATGAGCATATCTGCTTTTTCTGTATTGGTAAATACCATCTTCCAAGCACGTCCTACTGCTTCAACTATCACAAAATAACTGCCAGTGTAGACAAAACGCATTGTAAACAAACATAACAACATCCTAGCCTAGCAACTAAGCAATTGAATGGAACAAACAACTGCCGGTGCGTTCAATTTTCAAATGACGATTTCTCGTAAACTACTTACATTAGAATCGTGCAAAAAACACCATTGACATTCTAATTTATTCTACTTTTATTTTCTTAATGTCAATACGCATTGTTCCATTTAAAAAATGTAACTTTTGTACATAAATACACTTTCTAAAAATTATAAAAATCTGTGTATCATTTGAAAATGCGAGCACCTGCCTATAGTTCAATTCCGTGAAAACCGCATATCAATAGCACATACCATTTCAGAAATATTTACGGTGCAAGTTTTAGGTTACTCAGCCTGTATAAATGAATATTGGGGTATTAACCCTTTATAATATTTATTAAATTAAACTTAAAGTTATAAATGATACGTCAAATGAAAAAGCAACTCAAACAGTTTTACCAAGTACCTTATAAATGTTCAATGTGACTACCCTTTGTCACACGGTACACATCAAGTCTATAGCCGAGTTCTTCCCAAACGTTGATAAGTGTGTATTCAGTAATTGTAGGAACAGCTGCTTCAATCCGGTTTCTTAATTCAGGGAGGTCAGCTGGTAGCGGAGGTACGTGAGTGAGTGAGTGAGTGTGTGGTGTTTTAGGACCCGTCGACAACAAGGTTATTTGGGCCGCGGAGGTACGTACAGAGGTACGTACACACGATCCTTGATGAAGCCGCAAAGGTAAAATTCGCATGGCGTTATGTCAGCACAACGAGCAAGCCCTGTCATTAGGGCCCTTGCGCCCTATCCAGCACTCAGGTACAGTGACGTTCAACCAATCGCGTACGTCGTTATGCCTGTGAGGTCCCCGTAGGGGGAGGGATCCGTCCCTTTCAGCTGCCAAGGTGCGGGCGCTGCGGACCCCTAGCACTCGTGGTACCTCTGACGTTACTAGAGGAACCTCGGGCCGAACATGCCGAGCCCCTCCCGTAAGGCAGTTGTTCGGATTGGGTTGGACTCGAGGGGGCAGTGTGTTCCCGCCACCCACGGGAAATTGGTTACCTCCGGCCAGGCTACTGGCTGCCCGGAGGGGGTAGAGGGTTGCCTCATAAGTCCCGGGAACTAGCCTGCAGAGCTAGTAGCTGGTGTGCTAGACACCGGCGGCCCTACCAAGGTTATTTGGTAGCTGGTTCATTAAGGACCGGCGCGTAAGTGGCGTATCCACTTCCGTCCCGTTTGCCACGTGCAGCGGGGAGGGGCGGTATTTAAAATAGGCACCGTCCTACGGTAAATACGAGGGCTATCCAGAAAGTAGATTACGTTTTCGTCTGTTTCCGCTAGGGGCGGGGCTAGCGCGGCCATCTTGGGGTCAGAGCGTTGCGCAGCTCAGTCGGCATCTAGCCGTGCTAGTGAGAGGTTCGTGCTGTGCTCCGTTCAGATACTGTGACGGTTTGAAATGTCTGCGTTAATTGAAAATCCCGCGAGCTGCGAGGTGCGTGCAGTAATAAGGTTTCTGACTGCAAAAAACTGTAAACCGATAGAAATCTATCGGCAGCTTTGTGAAGTGTATGGGGACAACATTATCACTGAAGGTGGAGTGCGTCAGTGGGTCATCAGATTTAAAAATGGCCGAACCAATGTTCACGACGAAGATCGAAGTGGGAGACCCAGCATAGTGACTGCCGAACTTGTCGAAAAAGTCGATGCTAAAGTCCGTGAAAATCGAAGGTTCACAATAACGGAACTTTCTTTGAGTTTTCCACAAATTTCGCGAAGTTTGTTGCACGAAATCATCAGCGAAAAGCTTGGTTACCACAAGTTTTGTGCAAGATGGATTCCAAAAATGTTGACAGAGGACAGCGAATGGCTGCAGCGTTGAACTTTTTGGACGTTTACCATAAGGATGGTGACTCATTACTCGATCGCATCGTTACTGGTGACGAAACATGGGTGAAACACGTGAACTGTGAAACGAAATTGCAATCAATGCAGTGGGGGCACACAAGTTCTCCCCAAAAACCCAAGAAATGCATGCAAACAATGTCGGCAAGGAAGATGATGGCGACTGTTTTTTGGGACAGAAAAGGTGTGATTTTGGTGGACTTCCTGGAAAGAGGCACTACAATAAACTCTCAAAGGTATTGCCAAACTCTCCAAAAACTCAGAAGGGCCATTCAAAACAAGCGCAGAGGAATGTTGAGCTCTAAGATCTTGTTGATTCACGACAACGCCCGGCCCCACACGGCAAATGTCACTCGTGAAGTTCTTGAATCTTTTAAGTGGGAGTTGTTTCCTCATCCGCCGTACAGTCCCGACCTGGCACCGAGCGACTTCCACCTATTCCCAGCAATGAAGAAGTGGCTGGCTATGCAGCGTTTTGATGACGACGCACAGCTGCAAGAAGAGGTAACGAAGTGGTTGAAGGCGCAGGCGGCCGAATTTTTCGACGAAGGAACTTCCAAGCTCGTACATCGCTACGATAAATGCCTTAATTTGAATGGTGACTATGTCGAAAAGTAGTATTTGAGTATGACTTTCATCTGTATATAATAAAATTTGTTTCCTATACTTTGTTTACTTTTTATTCCAAAACGTAATCTACTTTCTGGATAGCCCTCATAAATGAATATCAGGATTTTAACTTTTTACAATATTTATTACATTTAACTTAGTTATAAATGATATGTCAAATGAGAAAGCAACTCAAATAGTTTTACCAAGAACCTTATAAATGTTCAGTGTGACTACCCTTTGTCACACGGCACACATCAAGTCTATAGCCGAGTTCTTCCCAAACGTTGATAAGTGTGTATTCAGTAATTGTAGGAACAGCTGCTTCAATCCGGTTTCTTAATTCAGGGAGGTCAGCTGGTAGCGGAGGCACGTACACACGATCCTTGATGCAGCCCCAAAGGTAAAAAACGCATGGCGTTAGGTCAGGAGAACGAGCAAGCCCTGTCATTGGTGCCCTTGCAGGCTATCCAGCACTAGGGTACAGTGACGTTCAACCAATCAGGTACTTCGTTATGCCAGTGAGGTGCTCGTAGGGGGAGGGATCCGTCCCTTTCAGCTGCCAAGGTGCGGGCGCTGCGGACCCCTAGCACTCGTGGTACCTCTGACGTTACTAGAGGAACCTCGGGCCGAACATGCCGAGTCCCTCCCATAAGGAAGTTGTTCGGATTGGGTTGGACTCGAGGGGGCAGTGTGTTCCCGACACCCACGGGAAATTGGGTACCTCCGGCCAGGCTACTGGCTGCCCGGAGGGGGTAGAGGGTTGCCTCATAAGTCCCGGGAACTAGCCTGCAGAGCTAGTAGCTGGTGTGCTAGACACCGGCGGCCCTACCAAGGTTTTTTTGGTAGCTGGTTCATTAAGGACCGGCGCGTAAGTGGCGTATCCACTTCCGTCCCGTTTGCCACGTGCAGCGGGGAGGGGCGGTATTTAAATAGGCACCGTCCTACGGTAAATATACCCGAGATGCCCGGGTTCTGGTCCTACGCGTCCAGGACTAATGGGAGTAGACCTTACCTTCAATGCCAGTGAGGTGGCACACCATCTGGTTGCAAAATGAAGTTCTCTGGCTCATTTTCTTCCAACTGAGGGAAGAGCCATCACTCTAGTGTATCAGTTACAGTAGTTTCACCAGGAAAGAAAGGTCCATACACTTTTCACCGGGGTGCGGCACAAAAGTCATTTAGTGTAGGGGAATCTCGTTGCATTTGTATCATCTCGTGAGGATTTTCTGAGCCCCAGATGCGCACATTATGAGTGTTAACATGTCCACATGTCGATTCATCACCGAAGACAACACGATCCATAAAAATTTCATCGTAATGAAACATGTCGATTGCGAAGTTAGACCCAGATCTCGCAAATGCTCAGTCGCGGATACAATTTTGTTTTTACTTGGACCCCAGGTCATGTGGGGATTTCCGGGAACGAGGAGGCGGACGCGGCTGCTAAATCCGCTTGCCGTTTGCCCCAGAGTTTAACAACTACGGTGCCATACCAGGATGTGCAACGATTTTTCCGTCGCCAACTCCTATCTGCTCGGCAGCACTCCTGGACAGCTTTGGAAGGCACACAACTCCGAGCAATAAAGGAGAGCGTACAACCCTGGCTAACTTCCTGCAGGGATAACCGGCGGGCCGAGGTGATACTCACCCGGCTGAGAATCGGGCACACACGAGCGACTCATGGCCATTTGTTAAGAGGGGAACAGGCCCCAGTGTGTGCTCCGTGTGCAGTACGCCTCACTGTGCAGCACGTATTGCTCGAGTGCCCGCAGTACGCCCGCGTTCGCCAGTCAGTAGGCTTGGGGACTAACTTGCTGGGTGTTTTAGGGGACGACCCAGTGGCCGTGGTTAAGGCACTGCGGTTTATTGCCGAAATCGGTTTTAATAATCAAGTCTAACTTGCATTTTATATTTGTTAATTTTAGAGATTTTAAGTTGTCTTGGGATGGGTTTTTATGTACTTTTAATAGTTGAGTGTTTCTATTTTTATTTTACATTTTAGCTTAATTTGTGTAGCTTTTAGTTTTGACTTCGGGCCCAAATGACCTTGTTGTCGACGGGCCCTAAAACACCACACACTCACTCACTCACTCACTCACTCATTCACTCACTCACTGCACGTAATCCGTGGTCTGTCGACTTTAGAGCCTGCAATAACTGTAAACGATAAGGACGTAGCCGTAAGCGTTTTCTTATAATTTTCCAAAGAGTCTACACAGGAACTTGTAATTCACGACTAGCCTTCCGGACTGATTTCTTTGGGCTACGAGTGATTGACTCTCTCACTCGATCAACAGTCTCTTGGTCGTCCCGTGCTCTTCCCTTTACAAAGGTAGCCGGTATCTTCAAACTGTTTACTAGTCGCCATCTTTGCTACTACCGCTGTCTAGCGGATTGCGGTAGAGACATTACACGCACATGTGCACTGGTGCCAAGTGTTTGAGTTGCATTCTCATTTGACATTTTATAACTGTAAGTTTAATGTGATATTATAGAGTTAAACCCCGATGCTCATTTGTATACATCCTGTATCTTTTGTTTCGAAGAGTTTGAAAATAAACTGTCAGAAGGAGAAAAGGTAGCCTGGCTGGCATTTAAATCACTGTGCTCCCGTTTCCTTGGAAATGAGAAAGCTGAAAGCTATGAAGATCTTGTCATTGGCATGGTAGAATGCTATGGATTACAATACGTCATTAAAACTACACTTTCTGGACTCACATCAGGACTTCTTTCCTCAAAACCTTGGCTCAATAAGCGACGCGCATGGGGAAAGTTTCCACCAGGACATTGCTATGTTTATAAAAAAGTTTCAGTGGAGTATGCTAGCTGAGTATTGTTGGTCTATTGTCAGGGTCACACCAACAAGAGGAAAGCCCGCCTCGATAGCGTAGATGGTAGCATGTCTGCCTCAAGTTCAAGAGGTCCCGAGTTCGAATCTCGGTCAGGAGGAGTTACCTGGATAAGGTTTTACTCGGGGGTTTCTCTTATCCTTAAAGAGTAATGTCGGGTAGCTCTAAGCTCCATGGACCCTGGACACATTTGTCATCATTTTTTCACCCATCTCATTCACCGTCCGATATGACGTAACGTTGGAGGACGTAAAATTACAGAGAGAGGGAAAGAGAGGGATAGAGGCAGAGGAAGGAGGGAGGAAGGTCCGGAGGGGGTGGGAGAGGGAGGGGGAGGGGAGGGAGTGGGCAGAGTGGGGGAGGTGAGTGAGTTTGAGAGGGAGCAGAGAGGGAGAGGTGGGAGAGTTTATGAGCGGGGTGAGGGGGAGAGGTTTTGGCGAGTTGGAGAGGGGGAAGAGGGGGAGAGGTGGGTGAGTTGGAATAGGGGGAGAGGGGGAGAGGTGGGCGAGTTGGAGAGGGGGGAGAGGGGGAAAATGAAATGTGAAACGTGTAGTGTTTAACGCCCGCTTTTACTACATACTGCACCGCAGGCGATGACATGGTACATGAGATGAAGATGGAGCACTGGTGGAATGAGATGGCGGGGGAAACCGGAGATCCCGGAGAAAATCCGCCCCAATGCCGTGTTGTCCACCACAAAGCTCACTTTGCGGTCGCCTGGGATCGAACCCGGGCCGCCTTGGTGAGAGCCAAGCGGTCTAACCACTGAGCCACGGCACGGCCTGGGAGAGGGGGAGAGGTGGGTGAGTTTTAGAGGGTGTGGAGGGGGAGAGAGGGTAGAGGGGAAGTGTGGTAGAGAGGGGGTGAGAAATGTAATGTGTAGTGTTAAACGCCCGCTTTTACTACATACGACACCGCAGGCGGTGACATGGTACATGGGATGAAGATGGAGCATTGGTGGAATGAAATGGTGGGGGAAACCGGAAATCCCGGAGAAAACCCGCCCCACGCCGTGTTGTCCATCACAAATATCACTTTGCGGTCGCCTGGGATCGAACCCGGGCCGCCTTGGTGAGAGCCAAGCGGTCTAACCACTGAGCCATGGCGCGGCCTGAGAGGGGATATGTGGGTGGGTTGAAGAGGGTGTGGAGGACAGAGAGGGTAGAGGGTAGTGGGGTAGAGAGAGGGGTTGAGGGGGTGAGAGGGAGCCTAAAGACCAAACGGTCAAAACCCATTTTAGTGTATGTGATTTCTGTAATATAGCCCCGTGTTTCATTTCTGTGTAATCAATTTGTATGAATATCAAAAGTGGGTCTACTACAAAAGTGGTAGGTGATGGACCATTTTGGTTTTCATACGAAGGTGAGTCAAATGAAAACTTTAAATATTTTTTTAAAATATTATTTACTGTGCAGAAATGGTAAAAAGCTGTATCACTTCAACATAATCTCCCCGACGTTCAATGCAAGTTCTCCAGCGCTTACGTATAGAAAAAAAATCTTTTGGTATTCCGCGCTCATCCACCATCGTGACGTACCTCTGACCCATGAATTGTCTATAAACATGGTGCAATGCCATCCAGTGTCACACGGCGGTTTTCCTTCACTATGGCTTCAACTGCTGCAATGTTCTGTGGAGTCACAACGACGTGGAGCATCTTCCACTAAAGTCACACACCATTTACGAAGTTCCTACTCTTGCTGCTGTGACAAACATGCATCACCGTATTGAACCTTCATTTGTCGAGGAATTTCAATAGGTTTCACACCTTCACTACGCAAAAACTGAATAACAGAACGCTATATTTCTCTGGTGCTAGTAGCAAGTGGGACGGCCATCTTTACATTGATACTGCGACGATATGTCTGCCATCTACAGGCCATTCTGCACGCTATTTGTAGCCCGCTTACCAACTTACAGGATAACGGCGAAAAATTTCGATTTGTTATTACAAATTTAAGATTTTTATTTGACTCACCCTGATACATAAGTCAAGCACCTTTTGTTTATACAGAATTACACAGTTTCATCAAAAGGACAGAAACAAAAGTTCAAATTTAATGTGCAGTGTAACCACTCTCAGAGATGTAGAAGTATTGCAAAACTTAAAACGATACAAAGTCACGCTGAAAATGGTGACTGTCATCAGAAAATTAAAGCACATCTGAAATGCGTGGTGGTTTATCCAAATCATGAATCACTTTCTAGAATATAAAAATGTTTCTACACTTAAAGGGAAGTATGGCTTGGAGGATTATGTTCAAAATATTCTTGCTACATGCTATCCGATGTCCCTTTGTTTCAGATGTTCAGAGTTGCGAGCGCCCATACCCACAAGCACCACACAAAATAAAAAACTGCCTCTCCTGATAAACTGACAACTTGAAGAGGTACACGACTTCGATCACTGTCCACGAGCACACACACGTAACTTGGGCAGGGAGTTTTAGTGGGTAGGTAGGCGGGGGTGAGAGGCGGGCCGTCCCTCGATGTGGGCCGCAAGTATAAAATATTGTCCGCAAATTGACATGCATTAGTAAAGGAAGGAAAAGAGCAACCATTTGTCATCGTTAGCATTTGAGATCGGAAAGTTGTACGGCACGAAATCACGAGAACTACCCACGAAATGCTTCTTCGATTTATGTTCATTGGTGGTGAAAGTCTTTTATTATCTTATAGGAGTGGTTCACTTCTGGGAATGTCAAAAAAGCTTCATGTGCTGTAACCGTCTGACTTTCCCGACTCTTGTACAAACACATGTTCCTCTATCTACTTCAATATAAACATTATCCTATTCATTTTATTGTAGGAATATGGGAATACAGTAGACTTTAAGTGACAGTCAAATGTTTTAAAACTGGTTGTCTAGATGACGGTCTTGGACATTACGTTCTATTTGTATGTCCAAGAGATAAAAAATGAATAATGACAAGGGAATATGGGAATACAGTAGACTTCAAGTGATAGTCAAATGTTTTAAAACTGGTTGTCTAGGTGACGGTCTTTGACATTACGTTCTATTTGTATGTCCAAGAGATAAAAAATGAATAACGACAAGGGAATATGGGAATACAGTAGACTTTCAGTGATAGTCAAATGTTTTAAAACTGGTTGTCTAGGTGGCGGTCTTTGACATTACGTTCTATTTGTATGTCTAAGAGATAAAAAATGAATAATGACAAGGGAATATGGGAATACGGTAGACTTCAAGTGATAGTCAAATGTTTTAAAACTGGTTGTCTAGGTGACGGTCTTTGACATTACGTTCTATTTGTATGTCCAAGAGATAAAAAATGAATAACGACAAGGGAATATGGGAATACAGTAGACTTCAAGTGATAGTCAAATGTTTTGAAACTGGTTGTCTAGATGACGGTCTTTGACATTACGTTCTATTTGTATGTCCAAGAGATAAAAATGAATAACGACAAGGGAATATGGGAATACAGTAGACTTTAAGTGATAGTCAAATGTTTTAAAACTGGTTGTCTAGGTGACGGTCTTTGACATTACGTTCTATTTGTATGTCCAAGAGATAAAAATGAATAACGACAAGGGAATATGGGAATACAGTAGACTTTAAGTGATAGTCAAATGTTTTAAAACTGGTTGTCTAGGTGACGGTCTTTGACATTACGTTCTATTTTTATGTCCAAGAAATACCGAGCAGGGTGCTTCAGGCGGTTTTGGAACACCCGGGTTCGATTCTCGCGGCCGGCTTACCTGACCGAGGGTTTTTGCCGAAGGTTTCCCGGGTCGTCAGTCGAATATCTGGTTATTAATTACATCCCCCGAATTTCCTGTACCTTCATTTCATCTTCATTATCATTTCATATCAACTCTCATGTGGTGGTCTTTTTCAGGTTAGAAGTGTCGGCGGGTGTCTTGGCGGTGTATGGCAGGATGACATATTCTTGGTAAAAACTTCCTTCTCCGATAGGATGGTCTCCGGTCTCCAGGCTGGTTATATTAGCCTCTTAGGTGAGTTTCCAACTGGTAAGTTGGTATCCCAGGAGGAAGGATGCAGTCAGATGAGACAAAGTGGTCGAACCAAGGATGCACTGGAGTGCAGAAGGCAGGATTCATACAACTGACCAGTTGGAAGCTCCCCGGTAGGCCAGTACAACCGGTATCCCACCCACCGTGGTCTAGAAACTGCCCACCAGGTCGGCCCGGAAACCGGAGGAAGTGTTGACCATGAGCATATCATGCTGATTGTGTGGAAATTCTAGGGATGGAATTACCTTACCCAGCATTGCTCTGGCAACCCGAGCAAACCTCTGAAAAAAAAGCAGTGTAGGCCAGCTACGGCTAGCGAAGTGGAGCCACCCGAATTCGGGACATACCAGGGCTGTTCAATAAAGAATAATCACATTTTTTGACAACATACCTTTACTCATCCTCTTAATTTTGATGGTCCTTCTCAAAATAGTCTCCCCTGAATGTGATGCACTTGTCCGAGCGTTTCTGCCAGTCTTCAAAGATACTGGAAACCATTTTTTTAGATCCTTCAAAATCGCCTCCGCAGCCTTCACCACTACTTCTGATGATGGATAATGCCTCCCACGAAGGCGTTTCTTCAAGTTAGAGAATAGAAAAATGTCACATGGGGCTAAATCTGGACTATAGGGAGAGTGAGGGATGCACTTCACATTGATTTTTGCAAGATATTCAGCAACAACATTGGCAATATGCGGCCGCGCATTATCGTGGTGCAGTATCCATCCTGGTTCACGGAAATGTCGTCTTTTGCGCCTGATATGAACTTGCAATGTTTTCAGGACATTCCTGTAGCATTGTCCAGTTACTGATGTGTGTGTAGGTACAATATGCTGATAAACCATTCCATCAATATCAAAGAATGAGATGACCATAACTTTCCCAGCAGAAGCAACCCCTTTTGGTCTTTTTGGGGGGTTGGTAATGAAGGAGATTTCCACACTGAGCTTTGCTGTTTGCTCTCAGGATCAAAATGATGTAGAACAGTTTCATCAGCAGTGATTACGTTTGAAAGAAACTCCAGATCTTCCTCTAACATCAACTTTAACTGCATGCAGACCTGGATGCCAATGTTCTTTTGTTCGGGAATCAACAGTCTTGGAACCCATCGCGCACAAACACGTCTCACGTGTAATGTTTCTGTCACCAATGTGTGGGTGGCACCCAATGAAATGTTCAGTATTTCAGAAAGTGATCTTAAGATAATTCGTCGATCCTTCCTCACAATGGCAGCAGCAGTGTTGATATTTTCTTCCGTAAGAGAAGTAACTGGAGCACTGGGTCCACCTTCCTTTGAAATTGATTGTCTCTCCTCTTTAAACATTTTAAACCACCTTCGAGCTGTGCTGTAGGAAAGAACAGACTCTCCATAGGCCTCCTGTAACATTGTATAGACCTCAACTGAAGATTTGTTGAGACGAAAGCAGAATTTCAAAGCCGCATATTGTTGCTCGCGTGTTAGCTCCATTGCAGGTAACCAGGAGTACCAACAATGAAACTACTACAAGGTGTTTGTTTCATATTAAGCTAACAGAATATAATAAGGTTGAATTTTAGTGCAAAAATTATGAGCGTAAAAAGTTATGATCATTATTTATTGAATAGCCCTCGTAGATGAAACCATCGGAGCTATCCCACTCGTTATAGTATAATGGTGTAAACAATTAAGTAATATGGACAGGTTGCTAGACAGTTTTAAGAGCAAGATAAAGATTTAGTTGTTTCATATATTTTAGTCAATGGATTGTCTTAAATAAGCAGGCATTGCCCTTTCCCAACGAACGTGCGTGTTCGACGTTGTTTTGTTCTGAAATACGATGACTCGCTACAGCCGGAGGAGTTGTAACCATATTCTGTAAACTGCTTTAGGCAGTTCCAAACAGCGGTTCTACACACAACGAGCAATTCTATCTCTAAAACTGTAACCGCTTCTCAATATCGGAAAATGATTAAGGATCCAACAAAACTGTAATGGCCGCTACAAATGTTCTTCTTTTGTTTCTTTTCCCAATATTGCCAACTCTGCTCAGGCACAAGTAGATAGAGCTACGCTCATATTATATTTCGCTTAAAACGTTCCCGGAGCGCAATAAAAGACACACTCGTCGTGGCAGCACAAACTTGATTCCATACGTGAAGTTCTCCACTAAGAAATTTGTAACGTCGTCATCAAATTATAAATTTTATGTGTACTCACTTGATTTTCTCAACTCGCTCTGCTAGGAATTATTATTATTATTATTATTATTATTATTATTATTATTATTATTATTATTATTATTATTATTATTATTATTATTATTATTATTATTATTATTATTATTATTATTATTATTATTATTATTATTATTATTATTATTATTATTATTATTATTATTATTATTATTATTATTATTATTATTATTATTATTATTATTATTATTATTATTATTATTATTATTATTATTATTATTATTATTATTATTATTATTATTATTATTATTATTATTATTATTATTATTATTATTATTATTATTATTATTATTATTATTATTATTATTATTATTATTATTATTATTATTATTATTATTATTATTATTATTATTATTATTATTATTATTATTATTATTATTATTATTATTATTATTATTATTATTATTATTATTATTATTATTATTATTATTATTATTATTATTATTATTATTATTATTATTATTATTATTATTATTATTATTATTATTATTATTATTATTATTATTATTATTATTATTATTATTATTATTATTATTATTATTATTATTATTATTATTATTATTATTATTATTATTATTATTATTATTATTATTATTATTATTATTATTATTATTATTATTATTGTTGTTGTTGTTTCTTTGTTTCATGAATGTTTAAAAACTGCTATTTCCACAAAAAATTATTTGACAAATTATGTTTTAACCAGGGGCGGCTTCTCATTGGGGTAGCATGTTTGCGATACAACCAAAATGCTGGGTCTCCCTTTAATGCAAGGGCATGTTCCATTTGGAGTTCAGTTCGACCTTGTCTAGTGCAGTAGCCCTCAGCGCGCTGTATTGTTTGCAGGTGCCAAGTAGTTCACTCTCAGATGCAAACCATTGGTATACAATGGGGAGGTATAGGGCAGGATGAACCTAAGGAGTACGGAGGCAAGTAGTGGGGAAGGGTGGGGCTTATGGCTGCATAAGGTTGGTTAACCTAGCAGCCAGAGAATAGTGAATGCCAAGCCTTCTCCTTCTGTTTTCAACGCCACCTATTATTCTCATATTAAATGTTCGCATCGATCAACTATTACCACAGATTACTATTACCTACCAGAGCACAGCCACATGTTTTGTGCCGTGTTTTGTTAGCTGTGTCGTGCTTTGAGTAGTGAATAAGAGTGATTTATTTAAATACAAGTATATTGTGTTATATAAGGAGAAACAATGAATCCCATAAAGAGTCTATTAGCTCATACTTTTTAAAAATGAGCTTAGAAGAAAAATACCGAAAATAAGCGACTTGGAAGTCCCACGCCAAATATAAAAATTACATAGGTAGTCAAAACAAAAACAAGATATTTCAACAGGAACTTTGACAACAATGTATATGAGAAATATAATATGATGTGTGGTTATAATATTAAAAATAGCCTGTTTTGCTTTCCTTGCATTCTGTTTGGCGGTGAAGATCCGTGGACAAAACATGGCGTGAATGCTTTGCAGCATCTTCATGATCGCGCTAAAAACACGTAACTTAAAAACTGCACATAAAAACACAGTTTTGCTATGCTTGGCAATGCAAATATAGCAAAGCAGATGGACAGTGCATATCGGAGAACAATTGAAGAACACAACCAGAAAGTGGCTCAAAATACGTATGTTTTAAACATTATTGTTAACTGCATTAGGTTTTGTGGAGCCTTCGAGTTAGCTCTACGAAGACACAATGATTCAGCTACGTCAAGCAATCCTGGTATTTTTCGAGGACTGATAAACTTCAGTGCAGAACTAGACTGTGTTCTGAAAATACTACAGTGTGTAAGGGGACCTCCAAGACAATCCAGAACGAAATCTTGCAATGTACAGTTGAAGTCTGCCATGAAGAGATATCAAGTCCATTTTTAGCTGCATGAATAGAAGAGTTTTATGCTCTAGAGGTTCCTGAAATACGCATGTTGTATTTATTATACGCTGTGAATTACCGTTAACTTGTGTATACAGCTGTCTATAGTGGCAGGATTAAACAACCTTAAGAAACTTAAATTGCATGGATGAATTTGTAAACCACCGATTTTCAGAACCACCAGCCGCCCCTGGTTTTAACTAAATCTTTTGTCGGGTAAGGATTTGTCCATCTCTCACAGTTTACCAGTTGCACAAAAATCACTCTGAAGAGGACTTCTGAGGACATTTCTAGAAAGTTCAAGATAAACGACCTTAAGGAAAGAAAATGAGTTCTACCAGAAACACATTCGGAAGCTTTTGATGACGCTGCCTTCATAATAAACCACCCTGACTTCATTTCAAAGCTATGCGATAGATAGGCATTTGTTTTGCGTGTTGGCCGTATGTATGGTAGACGAGCGGTAGCTTTGGAGAGCATACCGCGTCCTTTCTCAATCAGAGCAGCTTGTAACTTGTCCAGAAGATTGCAGTAGTATCTGCCAGTGATGGTTTAACCTTGGACAAGATAATCTGTAAGGATGAGATATGTTTTTGAAAAGCAATATACCTATGCAAATCAAAGATGACTTAGATTCTGTGTATGGGGACTGTACGCCATCATTTACCACAGTTAAATTTTGAGCAGCTGAATTTAAACGTGCGCGTAAGAGCTTGGGAGACGATGGACGTTCGGGACGTCCAAAAACTGCAACTACGGACGAAAACATCGCCAAACTTCACCAAATGATGACCGCCGAATTGAAGTGAGAGATAGCAAAGGCTATGAACTTGTCAATAGAACGTGCTTGTCACATATTAAATCAAAATTTAGACATGAGAAAGATGTCCGCGCGTTGGGTGCCGCGTTTGCTCACGTCAGATCAAAAACGTGTTCGAATGAACATTTCCAACGCTCTGTTGGCGCTGTTTAGCGCAATAAATCCGAGTTTTGGCGTCCAAACAGTGCACTGCAAAGAGGCAAACGGCTCCAGAAAACGCAAAAAGCTGTTTTTCCGGCTGAGAAAGTGATGGCGACTGTTTTTTGGTGAGGGGGGGGGTAGTCATTCAGTTATTTAATCGATTATCTTCAAAAAGGAAAAACCATTACAGGAGGAATCTTACGCATCATTACTTGACAAGCTGAAGGCAGAAGTTACGGTAAAACGGCCACATTTGCAGAAAAAGAAAATCCTGTTTCACCAAGACAACGCTCCGTCTAACACCTCAGAGGTCGCAGTGGCGAAAATCCACGAGTTTCAGTTTGAACTGCTTGACTCACCAGAACTAGCCCCAAGCGACTTCTTTTTGTTCTCTCATCTGGGATTGCGCTCGGAGGACAGATTTTCGTCAAATGAAGAGGCAATCACCTCCGTGAACAATTATTTTACAGAGAAAGAGTTACAAGGAGACTATGTTGAAAAACGTCGAGTGCTATTTGGACGGGTTACAGAGATGGGAGCATCGCTGGGAGAAGTGTGTAGAGTTACAAGGAGACTATGTTGAAAAACGCCGAGTACTATTTGGACGGGTTACAGAGATGGGAGCATCGCTGGGAGAAGTGTGTAGAGTTACAAGGAGACTATGTTGAAAAACGTCGAGTGCTATTTGGACGGGTTACAGAGATGGGAGCATCGTTGGGAGAAGTGTGTAGAGTTACAAGGAGACTATGTTGAAAAACGCCGAGTACTATTTGGACGGGTTACAGAGGTGGGAGCATCGTTGGGAGAAGTGTGTAGAGTTACAAGGAGACTATGTTGAAAAACGCCGAGTACTATTTGGACGGGTTACAGAGGTGGGAACATCGCTGGGAGAAGTGTGTAGAGTTACAAGGAGACTATGTTGAAAAACGTCGAGTACTATTTGGACGGGTTACAGAGATGGGAGCATCGCTGGGAGAAGTGTGTAGAGTTACAAGGAGACTATGTTGAAAAACGCCGAGTACTATTTGGACGGGTTACAGAGATGGGAGCATCGCTGGGAGAAGTGTGTAGAGTTACAAGGAGACTATGTTGAAAAACGTCGAGTGCTATTTGGACGGGTTACAGAGGTGGGAGCATCGTTGGGAGAAGTGTGTAGAGTTACAAGGAGACTATGTTGAAAAACGCCGAGTACTATTTGGACGGGTTACAGAGATGGGAGCATCGCTGGGAGAAGTGTGTAGAGTTACAAGGAGACTATGTTGAAAAACGTCGAGTGCTATTTGGACGGGTTACAGAGATGGGAGCATCGTTGGGAGAAGTGTGTAGAGTTACAAGGAGACTATGTTGAAAAACGCCGAGTACTATTTGGACGGGTTACAGAGATGGGAGCATCGCTGGGAGAAGTGTGTAGAGTTACAAGGAGACTATGTTGAAAAACGTCGAGTGCTATTTGGACGGGTTACAGAGGTGGGAGCATCGTTGGGAGAAGTGTGTAGAGTTACAAGGAGACTATGTTGAAAAACGCCGAGTACTATTTGGACGGGTTACAGAGATGGGAGCATCGCTGGGAGAAGTGTGTAGAGTTACAAGGAGACTATGTTGAAAAACGTCGAGTGCTATTTGGACGGGTTACAGAGATGAGAGCATCGTTGGGAGAAGTGTGTAGAGTTACAAGGAGACTATGTTGAAAAACGCCGAGTGCTATTTGGACGGGTTACAGAGATGAGAGCATCGTTGGGAGAAGTGTGTAGAGTTACAAGGAGACTATGTTGAAAAACGCCGAGTACTATTTGGACGGGTTACAGAGATGGGAGCATCGCTGGGCGAAGTGTGTAGAGTTACAAGGAGACTATGTTGAAAAACGCCGAGTACTATTTGGACGGGTAACAGAGATGGGAACATCGTTGGGAGAAGTGTGTAGAGTTACAAGGAGACTATGTTGAAAAACGCCGTGTACTATTTGGACGGGTAACAGAGATGAGAACATCGCTGGGAGAAGTGTGTAGAGTTACAAGGAGACTATGTTGAAAAACGCCGAGTACTATTTGGACGGGTTACAGAGATGGGAACATCGTTGGGAGAAGTATGTAGAGTTACAAGGAGACTATGTTGAAAAGCGCCGAGTACTATTTGGACGGGTTACAGAGATGGGAACATCGTTGGGAGAAGTGTGTAGAGTTACAAGGAGACTATGTTGAAAAACGCCGTGTACTATTTGGACGGGTAACAGAGATGAGAACATCGCTGGGAGAAGTGTGTAGAGTTACAAGAATACTATGTTGAAAAACGTCGAGTACTATTTGGACGTGTTACAGAGATGGGAACATCGCTAGGAGAACTGTGTAGAGTTACAAGGAGACTATGCTGAAAAAAAGTGTCTTGTTCTTTATTAGGTCGGAAACTTTTCAGATGTGCATTTGGCCGATTGATTTATTAATAAGATTGAAGGGCGCAAAATTTTGGGCGAAAAAAGGAAACTTAGAAAAAGTTTATAATATAACTGGAGTCAGAACAAACAAATCTTGGGTGATTAAAAATAGTTTAAAAGATAAATGGCAAAAAGAATGGACAGACAGTCTAGAAGGTAGAAGAGTGTTTGAAATTTTTCAGAACGTCAAAGAGAGACTAAAATTGAATTTTATTCAACCAACAAAGGGATTTATACATTATATAACTGGACACGGACCTTATAAGACCTATTGGAAGAAAATCAATAAAACTGAAAATGATATATGTGAATTATGTAACAAACAAGATAATCCTGAACATGTAGTATTTGAATGTGGAAGATATGCAATTCACCAACAAGAAGAGAGGCATGCGCTAGCAGGATATATCGTATATGACATAATTCGAGATCAACAATTGGTAAATAAATTACAAGTTTTGACTAACTTTGTAAGTAAGAAAGCATGGGAGGTAAAAATATTCAAAGGAGAAAGAGTTGATAATAGGCGAGGAATAGTACAAGATCCAAGAAGGAGTTCTAGAATACAAAATAGGATAAGACGGGAAGAATTATTGAATAATCTAACAATGGAGTTGACTGCATGGGCGGCGGAGGGAGAGAGTGATGGCAGAGGCCATGGTGGACTACAGAATTAGTAGATTTAGATATAGATTTAGGAAATAAGGATTTTGTAATTTTTATAGTTGTTTTCTTTTGTTTTTTGCTTTTTTGTGTTTATTTCTGTTATTTTATTTCATTTTATTTTTGTAGAGTAGTTTTCTGAGAGATTTGTATAATTATAACATTTGTAAGGATTTTATGGAAAAATAAAGAGAAAATTTGGATATATGCCCCGGTATAGTTGTCTAGGTGCCGGGGTAGAATATTCAGATTTTATTTATTTATTTTATTTATTTATTTATTTATTTATTTGTGCTATTTATGTACTTAATATACATTTCGTATTTCTGCAGAATCAAAATGTTATCCGGATTCGAACTTTTGTAGGTCAAGGTGCTACATACTTGTCTATAACTGCTCGGATATCAGTGCACCATTGGTAACTGAGACTTAATTAAGATAGGAGTCAGTAGAAAGAAGCTAAATAGATATGTTTACAATAGTAACCCGGCCGTGAAAACGATGTATGTTTATTTAGTATTTTATTGAATATTACTGGACCCAAATTTTCGTATAAGACAGTCTTTGTATAATCGAGAGAGAAATGCTCGTACAAGTAGATTTTTTTTTCTAAAATATATAACATTCGGAACACTTTCTCTGTCCAATTTTCAATTAAGTTCGGAAATATACCTTATATTGGTGTCAAGAAACCTAAATGGATTGTAAAATGGAAACTAAATTACAAGGGACATCTTGAAATTGCGTAAAAGTTTTCTAAAATAAGAGCTTCTGAGAGGAAATCACCAGAAAATTCAGGATAAGTATTTAATTTGTCATTTGTACTTTAATAAATATAAATTTACTGCCAGGAAAGCTCATGCGGGACAAATTCCGAAGCCCCCGCGGCGGTGATACACTCTCGGCAATTGTTTTTCAGAGGTGTTAGCATTTACGAGGTCTGTAATTGTGACCGAAGTTTCTATGGTTACTTAGTTCTGCTTCACAGAACCAAATATTGAAGTTAAAACTTTCTGTTGACTGAGTGAACACGTAGTTGATATTTGAAATGCGAGGGATATTCCGGCGGATACAGCAACAGAAACCTTTAAATAAGTAATTAAGTTAAGCGAGGTCCAGTGACGTAATCTCTACCAATGGGTTCTGTTCCAAAGAAGCGTTTACTAGACTGGATAGCAGGTGTCGTGTTTAGTTCTTGGTACAGCCTAGGTGAGGCGCTGGTGTACACGAGGCGCTGTCACATCATGTCATTCCACGTGTTGTGGCAGTTATTTTAGATATTTTATGTTTTTTTTAAGAGTAGTTTAGGAGATTAGTATTTGTAATAAAATAAATAAGTAATGTAAGGTAGGTAATGGTGTAACCATGACAACATAATATAAGTTGTTAAATGCTTTAAAAAGTTTGTTTTTCTGTTTCTGAAAGTCTTAAGGATAGACTTTCCCATATTTCCTGTCTTTCTATATCTTCTATTTTGCATTTTACCAATTTACCCACATCGCTTGTATTCCTTTCCTCTAATCTCCATATATCTCCCCTACTATTTTTTCCATAATTCCTCCTATCACTGACCAACAACTATTTGAGTTCTCTAAACTCTTTTGCTGTCTTATGCATAATTTCATAATTTCCCTTCCATAATTGGCCAAACACCTATCCCAAAATTTTATTATTCTTTCCATTATTATTTCATTTCTTCTTGTCTTTCCTAATTATACTAAAGCTACTTCCCTAGGTGTTGAACTTGGTAGGCCTGGTACCTCTTTAGAAAACCTGTAGGTTTGGCTCACCGTTTTGTTCACCTCTGCATACAACATTTTGGATTCAACTAGTGCTTCATACATTCTTTCTAACGAATTGATTGTCATTTCTTTTCCTCCAGCTTCGTCATGCAAAGATTTTCATAACCCTCACACAGCGGACATCTAAAACATTTGACTATCATGTAGGTCTACTGTATTACAGTGAAACATATAAAAGAGTTTATCTGGATTAAGCGATTCTACGAGAGGAGTTTTAGGATCCGCCACTGGTTTACGAGTACTTCCCTTGAGGCCTACTGACAACTGAGTGACCGCAGCGCTGCTCGTCCTTATCTTTTTTATTTCGTCTGTCTCTTTCTCTCGTACAGAGCTCGATTTAGAGCCGGGTACAGTCATTTCTGTAAATGTGGTGTCGCTTGTGGCCAGTTTACTGCAGCTGTTTCCGCAATGGGACCACTAAAAACAAAATAACTGAAGTTAAATTGCTTCTGCCTGCAAGAGCAAGCCAAGTACCCGCCCGTCTCAGATATCGTGAGCAATGGATGGCCAATTTAACGTACAGCGCCCGCAGGACCGCCACCCTGACCGCCTACACCACTACAGCTTAACCGGATACTCGCAGATATGACAACGTGCAGGACGTTAGCCCGTACCTGTAGCACAATAGTAGTGTCACGTTCAAGAGGTCATTAGTTCTAATATGGGTTAGGGTGATAAGGTTTTCTCTTATCCTGAAAGATGAATGTCCGGTAACTCTAAGCTCTAAGTATCCTGTGCTCATATCGTTCATCGTCCAATACGACAACGTGCAGGTCGTTAGCCTGTCCCTGTAGCGTGGTGGTAGTGTCACGTTCAAGAGGTCATTAGTTCTAATATGGGTTAGGGTGATAAGGCTTTCTCTTATCCTGAAAGATGAATGTCCGGTAACTCTAAGCTCTAAGTATCCTGTGCTCATGTCGTTCATCGTCCAATACGACAACGTGCAGGTCGTTAGCCTGTCCCTGTAGCACAATGGTAGTGTCACGTTCAACAGGTCCCTAGTTCTAATCTCGGTCAAGGTGAAAAGGTTTTCTCTTATCCTGAAAGATGAATGTCCGGTAACTCTAAGCTCTAAGTATCCTGTGCTCATATCGTTCATCGTCCAATACGACAACGTGCAGGTCGTTAGCCTGTCCCTGTAGCACAATGGTAGTGTCACGTTCAAGAGGTCATTAGTTCTAATATGGGTTAGGGTGATAAAGGTTTTCCCTTATCCTGAAAGATGAATGTCTGGTAATTCTAAGCTCTATGTACCCTGGACTCATTTGAACATAATTTCATTCATCGTCCGATATGAACTTAACGTTGGGAAATATTGACCCGTCTCTGTAGCCTGGTGGTAGTGTCACGTTCAAGAGGTCCCTAGTTCTAATCCAGTCAGGGTGATACTTTCAAGTTAGAACACCTATTTTTTCATGACGGGGACCAGATAGGAACTTCTGTTTTTTTTTCTTAAAAAAAAGATACACTTGGGCTCTTTGTGAATGCGTGACAGATGCCAGCACTGTACAGTGCATAGAACTGTAGTGGCAGTGACGAGATTTAGGACTGTTTCTATTATTTAAAATGGTGATTAGACACATCCATGGTACCATCACCACATGCCTCACTAAACTGTCTTGGTCTGTCACACGATGTTCTGCCTTCATTGAACTTTCGCACCCAGGAACGTACATTAGACACATCCATGATACCACCACCACATGCCTCACTTAACTGTCTTGGTTTGTTGTCACACGATGTTCTGTCTTCATTGAACTGTCACACCCAGGAACGTACATTAGACACATCCATGGTACCATTACCACATGCCTCACTTAACTGTCTTGGTTTGTTGTCACACGATGTTCTGCCTTCATTGAACTGTCGCACCCAGGAACGTACATTAGACATATCCATGGTACCATCACCTCATGCTTCATTCAACTGTCTGGTTTGTTGTCACACGATGTTCTGCCTTCATTGAACTGTCGCACCTAGGAACGTACATTAGACACATCCATGACACCACCACATGCCTCACTTAACTGTCTTGGTTTGTTGTCAGACGATGTTCTGCCTTCATTGAACTGTCGCACCCAGGAACGTACATTAGACAGATCCATGATACCATCACCACATGCCTCACTTAACTGTCTTGGTTTGTTGTCAGACGATGTTCTGCTTTCATTGAACTGTCGCACCCAGGAACGTACATTAGACACATCCATGGTACCATCACCACATACCTCACTTAACCGTCTTGGTTTGTTGTCAGACGATGCTCTGTCTTCATTGAACTGTCGCACCCAGGAACGTACATTAGACACATCCATGGTACCATCACCACATACCTCACTTAACTGTCTTGGTTTGTTGTCATACGATGTTCTGTCTTCTTTGAACTGTCGCACCCAGGAACGTACATTAGACACATCCATGGTACCATCACCACATGCCTCACTTAACTGTCTTGGTTTGTTGTCAGACGATGTTCTGTCTTCATTGAACTGTCGCACCCAGGAACGTACATTAGTCACATCCATGGTACCATCACCACATGCCTCACTTAACTGTCTTGGTTTGTTATCACACGATGTTCTGTCTTCATTGAACTGTCGCACCCAGGAACGTACATTAGACACATCCATGATACCATCACCACATGCCTGACTTAGCTGTCTTGGTTTGTTGTCAGACGATGTTCTGCTTTCATTGAACTGTCGCACCCAGGAACGTACATTAGACACATCCATGGTACCATCACCACATACCTCACTTAACTGTCTTGGTTTGTTGTCAGACGATGCTCTGTCTTCATTGAACTGTCGCACCCAGGAACGTACATTAGACACATCCATGGTACCATAACCACATACCTCACTTAACCGTCTTGGTTTGTTGTCAGACGATGCTCTGTCTTCATTGAACTGTCGCACCCAGGAACGTACATTAGACACATCCATGATACCATCACCACATGCCTCACTAAACTGTCTTGGTTTGTTGTCACACGATGTTCTGTCTTCATTGAACTGTCGCACCCAGGAACGTACATTAGACACATCCATGGTACCATCACCACATACCTCACTTAACCGTCTTGGTTTGTTGTCAGACGATGCTCTGTCTTCATTGAACTGTCGCACCCAGGAACGTACATTAGACACATCTATGGTACCATCACCACATGCCTCACTTAACTGTCTTGGTTTGTTGTCACATGATGTTCTGCCTTCATTGAACTGTCACACCCAGGAACGTACATTAGACACATCCATGGTACCATCACCACATGCCTCACTTAACTGTCTTGGTTTGTTGTCAGACGATGCTCTGTCTTCATTGAACTGTCGCACCCAGGAACGTACATTAGACACATCCATGGTACCATCACCACATACCTCACTTAACTGTCTTGGTTTGTTGTCAGACGATGTTCTGTCTTCATTGAACTGTCACACCCAGGAACGTACATTAGACACATCCATGGTACCATCACCACATACCTCACTTAACTGTCTTGGTTTGTTGTCATTACGATGTTCTGTCTTCTTTGAACTGTCGCACCCAGGAACGTACATTAGACACATCCATGGTACCATCACCACATGCCTCACTCAACTGGCGATGAATTTCAATATGTGTCACAACACGAAAATGGAGAAAACGAATGATTACACGCTGTTCTTGCAATGAAAACGTCACCATTTTAAGTGTGAAAAACAGTTCTAACTCTCGTCACTGCCACTATAGTTCTATGCACTGTACAGCGGTACTATCTGTTACGCAATCACATAGAGTCCACGTGTATTTAAAAGAAGTTTCTATCTGCTCCCAGTCTTGAAAAATATTAGGAGTTGTTATAACTTCAACGCACCTGGTAAGGCTTTACCTTATCCTGAAAGATGAATGTCTGGTAACTTTAAGCTCTAGGTACCCTGTATTCATTTGAACATAATTTCATTCATCGTCTGATATAACTTTGGAGGATACTAGTCCATCTCTGTCAAGCTCTTGGTTGTCTACGAGAGGAGCTTCACCGAACCAGCATCAAGCTATGCAGACTCGAGGAGCTGCTGACGACCACTGTCACCGCAGTCAACAACCGTCCCCCAGCGGTGGAAGTTCAGGACCTTCACTCTGAGGTCCTAAACATAAACCAGCGCCTGGGCAACATTGAGGAATCCCTAGCAGCTGCTGCCGCCCAACGCGGCACAAGCAACGCCGCCCTCCAGGACATGAAAGACAGGCTGACCACGCTCTCCAGCCAACTCATGGACGGACTTACACCGCAGAAACAGATAGAGTCAATCAACACCCAGCTCCAGGACAGCGCAGCCCAACATGAAGAAGGGATTGCCGCTCTTCTATCCAAAATGGACCGCATCACCAACGCCTTCTGCGACGACCCACCCAACGACACACTAAGCTACTGCAAGGGTAAGCTTGAAAAGATTGTTGGATACATCAGTGATACAGCACCCAACAAGAAGCTACACGAAGCCCTTCGCGAACACCAGGACCACATCACCCAGAGCATCTACGACACGAAGATGTCCCTGGCTCCAGAACACGGGGTCTCTCCGCCGCAATTTCTGCCACATCGAGACACCCGCACACGTAGGACGCCACCGCCATCAGACCTGCAACGCCGCCTCCCTCCCCGGCCATGAGCTGTTGACGGCCATGGCCCTTCTGCATCACCGCAATCCAGTTCCCACGAGGACTCAACGACTCCATCCAGTCACGCATATAACGATCACCACTGTACACAGGTCGTAGCCAGGGTCTCCTGGATCATGACCGCTACCTGATCACCACAAGCGGGTTTTTCGGCACAGCTAGTTTCTACCCACGAACAGCCGGGTTGCTTAGGCGGTACCGGCCACCAAATTCGCCTCAACAGTCCCAACTAAATTAGCACCACAGGCCCCAATAAATAGAATCACCTCAGAACAACATCCCTCCCATACCCCATCCTTCTTCCTACCCAAATATCCAATCAAACCTGTTGTTGGTTTTTTCCTATACCTTTATTCCCGTTCCCCCCCCCCCCAAAGTGATGGTAGTGTCACGTACAAGAGGTGCCCAGTTCTAATCTCGGTCAGGGTGATATGGTTTTCTCTTATCCTTAAAGATGAATGTTTGTTAACTCTAAGCTCTATGTACCCTGTACTCATTTGAACATAATTCCATTCATCGTCTAATATAACTTTGAAGGATATTGGTCCGTCTCTGCAGCGTGATGGTGGTGTCACGTTCAAGAGGTCCCTAGTTGTATTCTCGGTCAGGTTGATAAGGTATTCACTTATTCTGAAAGCTGACTGTCTGCTGTTTCTAAGCTGTATAGAACCTGCAGTCATTCGAATATCTTTTCACTTAACAGTGAAGTACGTTAAAAAGTGCTGTGAAATTCCAGTATCTAAGATTTAGATGCTTGCAGTATTTATTCAACCGTTAGAGTTACTAAAAGGTGAAGGTGGACTTTTGCATAAAATAGGAAGGTTTTTAAAGGATTTCCTGTACCGTTTTGTTTCAGCAGATCTCTAAATGTGCTGTTTCTAAACTAAAGTGGCATGGTAAGAACTTAATTCAAAGGTACGGGAGTTTTGTCTGTACAAACAGAATGATAAAGAT
Source organism: Mantis religiosa (assembly GCA_030765055.1). Lineage (NCBI taxonomy): Eukaryota > Metazoa > Arthropoda > Insecta > Mantodea > Mantidae > Mantis > Mantis religiosa. Next base: position 15,895,711 of record CM060959.1, on the reverse strand, counting down.
CCGGAGACCGTATTCAAAACTTGAGTAAATCTGGGCTTTTGTCTCTTCTCTTTTTGAATTAAACATGGAGAGAGAGCGGGCCGGCCTATTACAGACAGTAATCTGCTTAGTCCCTGGTCCAGGAGCATTAAAGAAGCTGCGATGAGGACGTCACTAATGGACACCACATTGTTCGTCATTTCCTAATACTCTTTGCGATGCTCCTGGGGACGGTAAATTAGTGATCTTGCGTTTACGAAATGCGTGAGAAGTTCTAACGAAGCTCTGGTTGGTAACTTAATAACAAAGCCTTTGTCAGTACTAAGGATCGGAACGAATCGTGTTTCAACTGTTAACGTTTTGCTGCGTAGATTTATGTAGTCCATTTTAAAATATGAGAGGAGGGAGTTACAGAATTCTGTTTTACAATTCTAAAAGTTACTTAACTGGTTTTTAAATAAAAAATCGCTAAATCATGAGTACATACTGCAGTGCGATCCATATAAACTTGAACCAATAATAGGACACACGTACAACTTTGGGAGAATATAATGCACAATTGGAAGATTACATTACACTATTTACATCTCAGAGAAAATGTTGGAAGTGTCCTCCACCAGCATCTATACATGTTTGCACTCGTCTCACCATATTCTCTGAAGTTTTACGTAGAGTATCCTCGCCAATGTTACTTATTTCGGTTCGAATGGATTCCTTGAGAACATCACTTTTCCGTGGCCTATTCTTGTACACTATATTTGTAGATACTCCCACAAGAAAAACTCCTGTGGGGTTAGGTCAGGGGATCTGGGGGGCTACAGACCTTTTGAGATTATTCGATTATCAAAGAAACTGGTTAGAAGTTCCATGGTGTCATTAGATGTATGGCACGTTGCTCCATCTTGCTGGAAATAACCTTTTCTCAATTCGATATCATCCAGCTGCTCCACAAATGTGTTGAAGATACTCATATAAACTTTAGTGTCTACAGTCGTATCAAAGAAAATGGGACCAACGATCCTGGAAGCTGACACCGCGCACCATCAGGCAGTGAGGTTTCGTGGATAACTTCGCCCAATATCTGGTGTTTTGTGTATTTATGTAGCCTGACAGATGAAACCATGCCTCATCTGTAAACCACGTTATGGAGAGAATGTCTGGACGTGGAATAAGAGTACCCTGAACTGATTTGTTTATCATCATCTGCTTCTTTCAGTTGTTACACCATATGCACTCTGTAAGGTCGCAGTTCCATATGAATACCCTGATTCCTGACTCAATCGACACAACGGTTTGTTTGGAGAATTCAATAGCCTTCTGCGAACATCTGTAACAGATGACGGTCTATGTTTTGCACTCTCAGTTGTCTCCAGCTTTCTTACGAGCGATAAAATTGTTTTCTTTGTTGGAACATCGCATACATTAAATTCTCTTTGAAATTCCCGTTGTGTTGTTACCAAGGAATTTGTCTTCCAATATGTTTTCAAAATGTAAACACGCTCTCATAGTGAGTACTGCATATTGCTGTTATGTCTGCACATTTGAAACTGTCAACAATTGTCAGTGTTGTCAATTCTGACAGAGCCGCTGGGATCATTAAGTCAAATTTTTACATTCTACGAGCTTCCAAAGAGAAATTATAGCCTATTGAAATGGTTCAGGCTTATATGGATCACGCTGTATAATAGTTTTAAATTTTCACTTGTAAAATAGCTGAATTTTATTGTTATAAAAGCAGTGCATTTAGAAAAAAAATGTTACAAATAAAGGTATATGAAATATTCGGGTATTATGGAATGGGTGACTTAAAAGATTGAAGAATTAATCAGATTTCATAAAAAATGGAAAGTGATTGGTTTAAAATAGGCAAAACAACAGGTTGTTTCGAAACGATACCAAAGGAATATATCTCTTTCGTAGTTCATAATTTAACTAGTCTGAATTTCGGTGTCGCAGCTTCGAAGTTCTATTAGATATAATTTTATGCAGCATTAAATATTACATTATTTTGTGATTAGGCAGCGTAGGAACCTCAAAAGTTATTGGGAGACACCGGCCACGAAAACAATAGCATTGCTCCTTGCTCTTTATCAGTGACCTTAGCCTCGCTTTCAGGTAATGTGACAAAGGACAGTTACTTGTGAAAAAGTTGACTAACGACTCTGACAGTTGCTATGATCTTAATTGTACAGTACTTACAACCAGTTACTGTAAAATCAACAGATTCCTTTTAAGTTACAAATGCTTTATTTAGTATTATTAAACACAGTGAAATAAAATGCTTGTCTCATTGCGTAAGGCATTTAGTATTGGTTAACTTTATCTAAGATTCTTTGATACTGTTCTCTGTTCTTTTTATCATTTAATGCTTCCATCCTCGATCTCACTAACATTAACTTCCGTCTAAAACGTTTAAGTTGTATATGTCCACCAGACTATTTACCATCATGGACTGCTATAACGGAATGTTGGAACACGTTAAACACCCATAAAAATTAGTTTCTTTATGGCGATTTCATAAACCAAAGAAATTCTTAACAGTATCAAGCTACCGTAGAGTATGTCGATATGTTTACAAACAGCTACAGCACGCGACACGGTGTTTCACCTACCTGCGAACTTCGACAGCGTGAGGCACGCGGCGTTGTTCCCGTCACTGCCTAATCCACACTCATTTTGGAGCATTTTATGCTATATTTGCGGTAAAAGCTATTTGTATATGTCACATAGAAGCTGAGTAACTACTTCTATATATTCGTTCGGTTTCTTTTCGAAACATCCTGTATACATAAAAATTGTTATAGGGCTAAGACCATATACCAAATCTAGAGTAACAGAAAAAATAGCTTTTATTTGCATTTCAATGAATTTATGTTTTAAAAAGCATACTTATGCACAATTTCACCATCAAATGTTAAACTCCATGTTAACCAATGTAATGTAACAATTGTCACAGCGCTAACAAAGCTTGGTTCTTGCATTTCACCAATCTGTTTTCTGAAAATGTTAACAAACACGTGTTAACGCCAAGAAACTTGTAAATATCACAGCTATAGAAGGCTATGGATGAGTGGTATTATTTTCTGAACGTACTCCGATGCGCTTTTGTTTTCATTTTCGTCTGCACAAATGGCGGATGAACAAAATCATAAATAAAGCCGTGAGGCAAATTTCTCATCGACGGAGAAATAATTGTTAATTGAAATGGTCACGAAGTGTAAGGATATCGTGAAAATTAAGAGGACAGATGCAGTGAATGTAAAAGAGAAAGATGTCGCGTGGAAAATATTGGAAACGAATTTAATTCACATGTATGTGTCACTACTACAAGCACCAAACAACTTGTCAGTATTACGTAAATTTAAAACGAGGTGCGAATAACAAGTGCCTTAAACGTTTCAAGACGGGAGGTGGACATTGTATTATCCTCATAATTCAGTGAATTATAAAATCACAAAGTTATTAATACTTGAAACAAAGGCGAGATTGGCATGTTCCTTTGGATATATGTTCTAACTCAGTATTACGTAAATTTAAAACGCGGAGCGAAGGACAAATGACGAGTGACTTGAATCTTTCAAGACGGGAGGTGGACAATGTATTATCCATATAATTCAGTAAATTATAAAATCACAAAGTTATTAATACTTGAAGCAAAAGCGAGATCGGCATATTCCTTTCGATGTATGTTCTAACTCAGTATTACGTAAATTTAAAACGCGGAGCGAAGAAGGACAAGTGACGAGTGACTTGAATCTTTCAAGACGGGAGGTAGACAGTGTATTATCCACATAATTCAGTAAATTATAAAATCACAAAGTTATTAATACTTGAAGCAAAAGCGAGATCGGCATATTCCTTTCGATGTATGTTCTAACTCAGTATTACGTAAATTTAAAACGCGGAGCGAAGAGGGACAAGTGACGAGTGACTTGAATCTTTCAAGACGGGAGGTAGACAGTGTATTATCCATATAATTCAGTAAATTATAAAATCACAAAGTTATTAATACTTGAAGCAAAAGCGAGATCGGCATATTCCTTTCGATGTATGTTCTAACTCAATATTACGTAAATTTAAAACGCGGAGCGAAGAAGCACAAGTGACGAGTGACTTGAACGTTTCAAGACGGGAGGTGGACAATGTATTATCCATATAATTCAGTAAATTATAAAATCACAAAGTTATTAATACTTGAAGCAAAAGCGAGATCGCCATATTCCTTTCGATGCATGTTCTAACCTCTCTTGTACTTCCGCAGTAACCTTCATAGCAAAATGTTTCGACAGTCTATACCTCTGTAGAAAATTTTCTTCTGATAGCTCCACAAAATCATTTCTCCTCATAGGCCGTACTCTACTACGAATGCCATTTAGATGGTCTTAAATATAGCAAATCGACATCAACAGCTGAGTTCACGCCCGCCATCTTGACTATTTACATTTGTTAAGGACTTAACATCAGAAATTTGTTTTGTTAGTTTAACAAGAGATTTAACACGAGTATTACGCTAACACTTGTTGGTGAAATGCAATTTTTGTTTTAACTATTGCTAAACTCCTGTTAAGTCTTAACATCTGTTGGTGAAATCGGGCATTAGTGTTTAAATAAGACTATTTTTCTATAACTGATAATTGTTTAACTATTATTATTACTGGTTTTAACTTTACTTCTGTTCAGTAGATTTTGTACGGTTATATGGAACATTATACTTCTACCGCGGGTATTAAAAAATACACAGTATTCCATAATACCCGACACGGCATCTTGGAAAATTAACCTTCATGTAATGAATGAAACACTGTCAGCTAAAGAGCGACCACAATATAACAAACTACAATTCTTTTAGAGTAACAAACATGTTCAATTTGAACATGAATGTTCAATGTGGCGGTACTACGTTCAAGAGGTCCCTAGTTGTAATCTCGGTCAGGGTGATAAGCTTTTTCCTTATCCTGAAAGACGAACGTCTGGTAACCCTAAACTCTATGTGCCCTGAAATCATTTCATTTATCGTCCGATATGACTTAACGTTGGAGGACATTAGCCCGTCTCTGTAGCGTGGTGGTAGAGTCACGTTGAACAGATCCCTAGTTCAAATCTACCTCAGGGTGATAAGGTTTTCCCTTATTCTCAGAGGAATGTGATAACTTTAAGCTCTATGTGCCCTAAAATCATTTCATTTATCGTCCGATATTACTTAACGTTGGATGACATTAGCCCGTCTCTGTAGCGTGGTGGTAGAGTCACGTTGAACAGATCCCTAGTTCAAATCTACGTCAGGGTGATAAGGTTTTCCCTTATTCTCAGAGGAATGTGATAACTTTAAGCTCTATGTGCCCTGAAATCATTTCATTTATCGTCCGAAATGACTTAACGTTGGAGGACATTAGCCCATCTCTGTAGTGTGGTGGTAGTGTCACGTTCAAGAGGTCCCTAGTTGTAATCTCAGTCAGCGTGATAAGGTTTTCCCTTATTCTCAGAGGAATGTGATAACTTTAAGCTCTATGTGCCCTGAAATCATTTCATATATCGTCCGAAATGACAACGTTGGAGGACATTAGCCCATCTCTGTAGTGTGGTGGTAGTGTCACGTTCAAGAGGTCCCTAGTTGTAATCTCAGTCAGGGTGATAAGGTTTTCCCTTATTCTCAGAGGAATGTGATAACTTTAAGCTCTATGTGCCCTGAAATCATTTCATTTATCGTCCGAAATGACTTAACGTTGGAGGACATTAGCCCGTCTCTGTAGCGTGATGGTAGTGTTACGTTCAAGAGGTCCCTAGTTCTAATATTGGTCAGGGTGATAAGGTTTTCCCTTATCCTGAAAGATGATTGTCTCGTAACTTTAACCTCCATGTGCCCTGGAATAATTTCATGCATTGTTCGATATGACTTCGGGTTTTCTCCGGGATCTCCGGTTTCCCCCGCCATCTCATTCCACCGGTGCTCCATCTTCATCTCATGTATCATCAGTGTCGTCGCCTGCGGTGCCGTATGTAGTAAAAGTGGGCGTTAAACACTACACTCTATGTGCCCTGGAATCATTTCATGCATTGTCCGATATGACTTATCTTTGGAGGACATTGGCCCACCTCTGAGCGTGGTGGTAGTGTCACGTTCAAGAGGTCCCCAGTTCTAGTGTCGGTCAGGGTGATAAGCATTTCATTTATCCTGAAAGGTGAACGTCTGGTAGCCTTAACCTCTATGTGCCCTGGAATCATTTCATTTATCATCCGATATGACAGCTATGGAGGATATTGGCCCGTCTCTCTAGCGTGGTGGTAGTGTCACGTTCAAGAGGTTCCTAGTTCTAATCTTGGTCATAGTGATAAAGTTTTCTCTTATTCTGAAAGATGAATGTCTGGTAGCTTTGACCTCTATGTGCCCTGGAATCATTTCTTTCATTGTCCAATATGACCTAACGTTCGAGGACATTGGCCCACCTCTGAGCGTGGTGGTAGTGTCACGTTCAAGAGATTCCTAGTTTAAATCTTGGTCAGTGTAGATGGTTTTCCCTTACCTTGAAAGATGAATGTCTAGGAACTTTAACCCCTACATAAAATAAATCCACGTTAGCTAATCTACCGCTACCTTTGAAAACTTCATAGCTGCCGTTGGCTGTTAATAGGTTTGGGCTTGGTGATACCTGTTGTGGTAAAGTTGTTGATAAATCAAACTTACCAGCATTTTACTGTCATCTCTACTCTCGAACCATAACACTCATCTACTTATTCCTTGTATATAATCTTAAACGAGCTGTGTGCTGCAAACGGACCAATCAGCGCTAAATTATTTTTCTGTTTAATTTCGCCAAGCGCTATTTGTCAACTCGCCGAGAAATCGCACAATTCTTCCACGTCTGAAGTTTACTTATTTACAGATGTTCCTCTAGAAAACGTACTGTTAACAAATGAAGGCTGAATTCCAGTGATGTCCATTGAGAGAACGTTTGGGATGGAGATTACAGCACGGACGAAGCTCTGTTTATTTATCACTTTGTGAAGCGAACGATTTAAAGGAAAGTGAAAACTGGTGTTTGATGGGAAGCGAACGGGGAGAGATTTGTATTTAAAGTAAGGGAGGGGAAAAAAAAAGCACTTTTCCCAAGGGAACTCTATCGATCACTGACTGACAGGCGCTACACTCATTCTCGTGCATTAACCAAATTGGCCACAAATGAGGCAAGTCACACTTCGTACGAACAGACAAATGCTAAGTGATTTATAAACACCTGCTTACGTTTAAGGGTTGAAAATATTGTAAGGTTCCATTAGTTAACATAGAGCGATGAATTATTAAACACGTAGGGAGTAATACTAAATCTGACTTAGATATACATTTCAAATTAAAAAACATACTCGCAGCTTCTTCACACACACACACACACACACACACACACACACACACACACACACACACACACACACACACACACACACACACACACACATGAACTCTCCCTTATTCTGCCACAGTGTGTAATCTACATAGGTAATCTGAAAGCTCCCCACCAACCTGCCAAAGTCATCGTTAAAAAAATCAGTTAGATCCCTGAGTAATATTGTGTGTCTAGTAGAATTTTTAAGGTGTGTTTGACTGGGAGTTTGTTCCGAACGGACGGCCAATTGTTGTGAATCTGTACTCTTAACAATTGGTTAAAAATAGAGTTAACCGAAATGGTTATATTGCAACATAAAATAGTGCACGAAAACAAAAATTACTTATCAGACAGTATCTGCGAGGGTTATTCAATAAAGAATGATCATAATTTTGTACGGTCATAATTTTTAGCACTTAAATTCAATCTTATATTGTTAGCTTAACGTGAAACACGCCGTAGTAGTTTCATTGTTGGTACTCCTGGTTCCCGCCTGTGAGAACCAGGTAAGTTCAGACATTTTCAGTATCGCCTACCGCTGCAATGGAGCTAACACGCGAGGAACAATATGCGGCTTTGAAATTCTGCTTTCGTCTCAACAAATCTTCAGTTGAGGCCTATACAATGTTACAGGAGGCCTATGGAGAGTCTGTTCCTTCCTACAACACAGCTCGAAGGTGGTTTAAAATGTTTAAAGAGGGGAGACAGTCGATTTAAAAAGAAGTTGGACCCAGTGCTCCAGTTACTGCTCTTACAGAAGAAAACATCAACACTGCTGCTCCCATTGTGAGAGAGGATCGACGAATTACATTAAGATCACTTTCTGAAATACTGAACATTTCACTGGGTGCCACCCACACGTTGGTGACAGAAACATTACACATGAGACGTGTTTGTGCTCGATGGGTTCCAAGACCGTTGATTCCCGAACAAAATGACATTCGCATGCAGGTCTGCATGCAGTTAAAGTTGATGTTAGAGGAAGAGCCGGAGTTTCTTTCAAACGTAATCACTGCTGATGAAACTTGGCTACATCATTTTCATCCTGAGAGCAAACAGCAAAGCTCAGTGTGGAAATCTCCTTCAACACCAACCCCCCCAAAAAGCAAAAGTGGCTGCTTCTGCTGGGAAAGTTAAGGTCATCTCATTCTTTGATATTCATGGAATGGTTTATCAGCATGTTGTACCTGCACACACATCAGTAACTGGACAATACTACAGGGATGTCCTGAAAACATTACAAGTCCATATCAGGCGCAAAAGACCACATTTCCGTGAAGAAGGCTGGATGCTGCATCACGATAATGTTCGGCCGCATATTGCCAATGTTGTTGCGGAATAACTTGCAAAAATCAACGTGAGGTACAAACCTCACCCTCCGCATAGACCGCATTTAGCCCCATGTGACTTTTTATATTCCGTAACTTGAAGAAACGCCTTCGTGGAAGGCATTATCCATCATCAGAAGCAGTGGTGAAGGCTGCGGAGGCGTTTTTGAAGGATCTCTCAAAAATACTTTCCAGCATGTCTTTGAAGACTGGCAGAAATACTAGGAAAAGTGTATCGCATTCAGGGGAGACTATTTTGAGAAGGGCCATCAAAATTATGAGGATGAGTGGTATGTTGTAAACAAAATTGTGATCATTCTTTATTGAACAGGCCTCAGCAACTTGTAGGAATTTCGTATGTGCACAGTTTCGGAAAGTTCAGTGTTATGACAAAGAAGTGAGTACTTACCCAGTTTTGGCGAAGTTTGCCCAATATCTCATCATCCTCTTGCTGAGTTCTATCTCGTGAGGTTGGTAGTTCTTGGCCGGGTTAAGCGGTTCCCCAAACACGTAGTTGATCTCGTCGCCATGCATCACGCCGGTCCACGACGGCCACGGGTTCGAGGCCGAGCGGTACTTGAACAGATACATGTAGACGTTGTTGCCAGTTTCTGCGTAGCGATGAGCAAACTCGTTGACGTTGCACGTGAAGTGATAGTCGCCCACCATCTTGTCGAGCGCGTCCCGGTTCCTGATGGGGTCGTCAGGATTCAACCAATCGGTGTACTCGAACACAATGGCCTGCCGTGCGATGTTGTTCACGTAAGGGTTGAGTTCCCGAACGGCTTGAAGGAACTCTTCGCGGTTGACGTAGACGTTCTCCTCTTTACGGAAAAGCTCCGTAAGGTAATAGATGATGAAGTAGTGGCCTTCCTCAGTGTTACTACCCATCAGGATGTTGGTCTTCTTGAAGTTTTTGATAGCAAGGGACTTTTGAGGGGGTTCGTCGAGGATGGCGCCGTCGATGACGGGGACGAATGGGAACTCGCAGATACCAAGGGTACCCCACTCGTTGTTGACGAGCTCGGTCGCGTTTCTCTTGCGGAGACACTCTGTAACGGCGTGGAGGTCAGACCGGGAGTGCGGACACCCGACCGCTTCAGCTAGGCGCAGACCACGGAGGATGCTCTCCTCGCGACTTATAATTGCCCATGGTGCGGTCGGAGAGCCAGACTCCATGATGGCCTGACTGAAGAGGTTGCGGCTTAAAGGAGACAGAAGGTGCAAGCTTACGGACACTGCGCCGGCCGACTCTCCGAACAGCGTCACGTTGTTGGGGTTACCGCCGAACGCGTGGATGTTATCGTGCACCCACTGCAGGGCCATGAGTTGGTCGAAGAGACCAGCGTTGCCGGGAACGTCAACCGTGTCGAAGAAGAGGAAGCCTAGGGACGCGACGCGGTACTGCATCGACACGATGATGACGTTCTCTTCGGATACCAGGGTCTTGTGGTCGTACACGTCTAGCGTGGCGGAGCCCGAGTAGAAGCCGCCGCCGAAGATCCACACCATGACGGCAGCACTGCGAGGCCTTGGTTTGGGCACCACCACGTTGATGTAGAGGCAGTCCTCCGATATCGGGGTGTTGGGGTTCCAAATGAGGGCACCTGGGAAGTCGCCGAACACCGTGTCTATGATCTGCACGCACGTGTTCGGCATTTTGGTGGCGTTGAAGATCTCCCCGTTTTGGTCCCACCTGTCTACGGGTCGAGGATGACGAAATCTGAGCGGACCTGGAAAAAATAACACATTTCTGGTCATAAACATATATTTCAATATTTATACAACAATTTAACTTCATACAAGTTACTTTGATCATATTGGGGCTTAAGTGAATCATTCCGAAACCCTTCCCGCTTCTGTGTCGTGGTAATAGCATCACGTTCAAGAGGTCTGTAGTTCAAATCGCGGTCAGCTGATAACGTTATTCCTTATCCTGAAAGATGAATGATAACTCTAAGTTCTATGTACCCTGTACTAACTTGAGCACCATTTCATTCATCGTCCGATATGACAACGTTGGAGGACATTGGTCCGTCTCTAACGTGGTGGTAGTGTCACGTTCAAGAGGTCCTTAGTTCTAGTCTCGGCCAGGGTGATAATGTTTTCCCTTATCCTGAAAGATCAATGTCTAGTAACTCTAAGCTCTATGTACCCTGAACTCATTTGAACATCATTTCATTCATTGTCCTATATAAATTAAGTATGGAGGACATTGGCCCGTCTCTAACGTGGTGGTAGTGTCACGTTCAAGAGGTTCCTAGTTCTAATCTCGGTCAGGGTGATAGCATGAATGACTGATAGCTCTAAGCTCTATGTACCGTGGACTCATTTGAACATCATTTCATTTATCGTCCGATATGACTTAACGTTGGAGGACATTGAGCCATCTCTGTAGCGTGGTGGTAGTGTCACGTTCAAGAGATCTCTAGTTCTAATCTCGGTCAGGGTGATAAGGTTTCCTCTTATCCTGAAAGATGAAGGTCTGATAACTCTAAGCTCTGAGTACCCTGAACTCATTTGAACATCATTTCATTCATTGTCCTATATGACTTAACTTTGGAGGACATTGGTCCGTCTGTAACGTGGTGGTAGTGTCACGTTCAAGAGGTCCCTAGTTCTAATCTAGGTCTGGGTGATAGGATGAATGACCGATAGCTCTAAGCTCTATGTACCGTGGGCTCATTTGAACATCATTTCATTCATCGTCCTATATGAATTAAGTATGGAGGACATAAGCCCGTCTCTAACGTGGTGGTAGTGTCACGTTCAAGAGGTTCCTAGTTCTAATCTCGGTCAGGGTGATAGCATGAGTGACTGATAGCTCTAAGCTCTATGTACCGTGGACTCATTTGAACATCATTTCATTTATCGTCCGATATGACTTAACGTTGGAGGACATTGAGCCATCTCTGTAGCGTGGTGGTAGTGTCACGTTCAAGAGATCTCTAGTTCTAATCTCGGTCAGGGTGATAAGGTTTCCTCTTATCCTGAAAGATGAAGGTCTGATAACTCTAAGCTCTGTGTACCCTGAACTCATTTGAACATCATTTCATTTATTGTCCTATATGACTTAACTTTGGAGGACATTGGTCCGTCTGTAACGTGGTGGTAGTGTCACGTTCAAGAGGTCCCTAGTTCTAATCTAGGTCTGGGTGATAGGATGAATGACCGATAGCTCTAAGCTCTATGTACCGTGGGCTCATTTGAACATCATTTCATTCATCGTCCTATATGAATTAAGTATGGAGGACATTAGCCCGTCTCTAACGTGGTGGTAGTGTCACGTTCAAGAGGTCTCTAGTTCTAATCTCGGTCTGGGTGATAGGATCAATGACCGATAGCTCTAAGCTCTATGTACCGTGGACTCATTTGAACATGATTTTATTCATCGTCCTAAATGACTTAACGTTGGATGACATTGGTCCGTCTCTAACGTGGTGGTAGTGTCACGTTCAAGAGGCCTCCAGTTCTAATCTCGGTCAGGGTGACAGGATGAATGACAGCTCTAAGCTGTATGTACCCTGGACTCATTTGAACACCATTTCATTCATCGTCCGAATTGACAACGTTGGAGGATATTGACCCGTCTCTGTAGCGTGGTGGAAGTGTTACGTTCAACAGGTCCTTAGTTCTAATCTCGGACAGGGTGATAAGTTTTTCCCTTATCCTGAAAGACGAATGTCTGATAACTCTAACCTCTATGTACCTTGGAGTCATTGGAACATTATATCATTCATTGTCTGATACGACTTAACGTTGGAGGATATTGGTTCGTCTCTATCGTGGTGGTAGTGTCACGTTCAAGAGGTCCCTAGTTCTAATCTCGGTCTGGATTATAGGATGAATGACCGATAGCTCTAAGCTCTATGTACCGTTGACTCATTTGAACATTATTTTATTCATCGTCCGATATGACTTTATGTTAAGAAAAACCCCTCTCGGTCAGGGTGATTTACCTGGATAAGGTTTTCTCCGGGGTTTTCCCTTATCCGGAAAGACCTTGGAGGACGTAAATTGCATAAAAAAGACCTCTCCGAAACTCTGTTACAGGAAGCTACTCTGGCTAGGAGATAAGTCTGATATTCAAACCCGGATCTCTGGTTTAATATACATTCTTGTTCACAAATGAAGCAAGTACATGTAGGAATTTTATTTCTTTTTAAACGAGATAAACATTTCTCTTTGAAAAAAAAAAAATGTTGCTTTTCGATATCAGGGGGTTATGACAATGACATATGAGCTATGGCAATTATGACACTTACTGCAGGTTTCTACGTGTTATGAAAGCAACGCCTACGGTACCGAAAGCATTAGCCAATTAGGGGAAAGGGAAAGGCTATTTGAAACAAAGATTGGTGACTCAAGAATGCATATACAGTAGATGTTTGTTAACCCAAACCAGTTTAAAAATGGGTTGTTTAGTGTAGTAAATGAAGACTTAATTTATAGACGATAAATTGCTATTATTAGTAGGTACATTACTAGAATCGTCTTGCCAGCGAGGAATTCATTGCAGTCACCTCACCTGCTTGTACCAGGCTGGAAGAGAAACTTTGATAGTCATCTAGACTTGATAGAAAACAAGATTGAAGAAAAGAAAAAGAGAAAGGGAAGGGAAGGATTTTGCAGACATTTTTAAAATATCGAGGCTGTTCCGATGTTGAAGACATTGTGAAGCAAAATGTTTATGTCGAACAAAGAGTTCTACGTTGAGGCGCCAATTTGTAACTAAATGGTTTATGGGTGCACAAAATTCCACGTTGTGGACGCCAATTTGAAGCAATAATTTAATGGCGAGCAAATAAGTCGGCGAGCAATGAGGTTTCTCTCAGGGTGTGCGTGGATGTGGGTGAGAAGGAGATATTAATAACACTGGAATGCCAGTTTCCAACTTATTTATTTACTGCTTCTTTTTTTTAAAACATCGAAATGAAAGTTGCCGACCAAGGGTTACCAATCTCTGTTTAGAGTTACTGTTTATGAAATGTTTATTACTCGATAAATTTATTCGTTCCTCATATATATATACAAACCGACAATTATCAAACACAGAACAGGTTGACCGCCCTAATAGGCTTCACGCCTCGGACTGCTCTCATCGGCCTGACGCCGAAGACTCTTCTCATCGACCTCACACAGAAGACTGTTTTGATCGGCTTCCCGCCGAAGACTGCTTCACTGACCACAGCTGCGCTTGTGTGTATATATAACTTTCACTCTCAGGAAACTCCTTTTCAACCAAAGTCCCTTTGTGGCTGTTTTGTCGCTATTGTAAATGATCCAAAGACTTCCCTATTCATACAAGTCAAGCGACAATTCCTTTAGAAACTGCTAAGGACGCTGTTTCTTACATTGCTTTTGTTATAACACTTTCCCCCAACTCAACTGGCCTTGCCGTTGTCTTAACAAAGAACCAACATTCCTTTGACATCCTTCATGATTCTTTGCTTCTGGCAAACCATAATTTCGGTATCAATTGACAATGACGGAGGCTATAAACCGATTACAGAAGAAGACATTCTTACTTCATACAGTGTTACTGAAAATGAAGATAAAGAGTATTCAGACTGAGACAGTGTCGATGAACCAGCTGTGGTTATGACTCACACACAAGCAGTAACAAACATAGAGAAATTGATGTTTTATTTCGTGAGTCAAGACAAATGAACGTCTAATGTATTTAGGTGTAAGGATGTGTAGGAGTGGAAAGTGGGCTGAACAAGCCAGAAAAGTGATAGCTAATAGCAGGGTGGCAATGACAGGGGTAAGAATATGTAAACATAAACTGGATATGGCAGTTAGATGGTTAGAAAGAATGTACGAAGGCCGTTCAGAAAGTAACCTCCGATCGGTCACAGTGCGGGTAGTGGGGGGAGTAGCGACGCCATCTGTGCATTCACGCACTCAGCAGGTCAGTCGGCATCAAGCCGTGGTCGAGTGAACGTCGTATCTGCGCTAGTTTAGTGTTTGTGGCCGTTTGAAATGTGTGCTGCAATAGAAAACCCCGCCAAACGTGAAGTGCGTGCTGTTATAAGTTTTTTTACAGCCAAAGGATATTCTGCAGCAGCTATTCATCGAGAGCTTTGTGCCGTGTACGGACCAAGAGTTATGAGTGAAGGAGTGGTCCGTGAATGGGTACGTTTATTTAAAAGTGGACGAGAAAACGTTCATGATGAAGAGAGGAGTGGTAGACCATCATTGCTGACGGACGAACTCGTTCAGACAGTTGATGCAAAAGTTCGTGAAAACCGACGTTTCACAATGTCGGAGTTGTCTACTGATTTTCCACAGATTTCTAAAGCTCTCTTGTACGAGATAGTGACAGCAAGATTGGGTTACCGTAAGTTCTGTGCACGATGGGTGCCCAAAATTCTTACCGACCACCACAAAACTCAAAGAATGGCCTCTGCATTAGACTTTCTGTCACGTTATGCGAACGAAGGTGAACCATTGTTAAACAGAATCGTGACCGGGGACGAAACCTGGATTAAGTACAAGAACCCTGAGACAAAAGAACAATCAAGGATGTGGGCACATTCAAATTCGCCTACCAAACCAATAAAAGCCCGGCAAGGTTTTTCTGCCCGAAAATTGATGGCAACTGTGTTTAGGGATGCAAAAGGGGTGTTGTTGGTTGAATTCATGGAACGTGGAACGACCATTAATCAAGACGTGTACTGTGAAACACTAAAAAGATTACGATGGGCTATACAGAACAAATGCCGTGGTATGCTGACTTCCGGTATCGTTTTTTGCACGATAACGCCCGTTCTCGCTCTGCTCGCAGAACAACAGCCCTTCTTGAGTCCTTCAAGTGGGACGTTGTCAACCATCCACCTTACAGCCCAGATCTGGCGCCAAGCGATTATCCCCTCTTCATACATATGAAGACATGGCTCGGGTCCCAGCGGTTTGATGACGACGAAGAGCTCAAAGATGCGGTCACAGGCTGGCTCCAGGCACAAGCGGGTGATTTTTATGTAGAAGGAATTTCAAAGCTTGTGAACAGATACGATAAGTGCCTCAATCGTTTTGGAGATTATGTAGAAAAATAGTGCAAAGATGTAGTTGTAAGATGTATATATTAAAATATTTTTATTTAACTTGGTGAATTTTTTGCAATCAACCGGAGGTTACTTTCTGAACGGCCCTCGTATAAAGGTGTCGTTGAATCCAGAACTGTATATGGGACACATCAGAGATAGGAAAACAATTAGACAAGATGTATGGATTGTTTTGTAAAGGACTTCTAGGGCTGTCAAAATCGGCAACTAGAGAAGTGACATCACTAGAGTTGGGTAATACAAAAAGGAGGGGAATAGTAGAGAGAATACTGAAATTGTGGTATAAGTGTATTAAAGGGCAGAAAGGGGAATTATTGAATCTGTGTATGAAACAACAGAAAAGCATTAAGAACACAAATTGTTGGTTGTTGCAATTGGAAAAAACTGTATCGAAGATAGGTACAGATGTATTTTTTATCTTGAAAAATGGAGAGATATGCGCAGTGGTATCTGGACGAGTCCACCTCAGAACAGTTGCAACTGGAGGGGAGAGCAGGTCAGTTGTGTACCAGTTGCGAGCAACTAAACACCTGCAGAGCTACTCGGTAACACCACAGCTTGTTTCAAAATGTGCTTGTCTCCTGGTTCCAAGAGAGCATTTATAAATGACGCCTCCTAGCAGCACATTAGGAAATAAAGTGCTACATTTAAAAACACGACAAGTAATAACCAATATCCATGGATTTATAAAAAAGGAACAATGATCTGGGTCTGCTACAAAAATCTGGGGAAGGGTATCTGAGGCAACAGTTGTATCTGAAAGCAGTTTAGGAGAGTTATTAAGGAAAGAAAAGCCATTGGTGCTAGTGCAACAACGTCATTCTCTATGCCCAGTAAACAAAGATGAAGAACATGCACAAAATCTAATTTGGATGTTTTAATTCAGAAGTAGTTAGGCAAACTGTGAATAACTCTTAAAGCTCAGAAAAGCTAAGCCCAACTCTGAAGAAAGTGCCTATGAAGCTTCAAAATTCTATTGACTTCCAAGGCAGTGTCTGACAATTAAGAAAACTTCTTTTGAAGCTAGGATTTATATGAAAAAAAAAAACACTAAGCGTGACAGACAAATTTTAATCGAACATCGCACCATACGTGCAAAAAGGCTTAAGTATTTACGAAATATTTGGAGATATCGAAGTAAAGTTTATATAATTTATATGTATGAAACATATAAATACAGCACATACTGGACCATATGCCTGGAGTGAAACTCGTTACAGGGACTCTGCAGCGATATTGAAAGGCCGACAGTTGTTTATCCTGCCTGCTGGAGGACAACAGTGTTTTGTTCCAAATGCCTATGTACTATTTAAGATCCAACAAAAGCGTGGAGATTACTACCATAGTAAGAATTACAACTTAGTTTATAAGAGCTGCAAAACTGGCTTCGAGAATGAGATTTGTTTTTAGACACCTTATACACCGCCCTCCTCTCTCGTAATCTTACGCGTGGGACGCATTGTGACGATAGGTGCACTATCCCCACTACAGTTGCTACTCATCCCTACCGCGCAGGATTCCTGTCAAGATAAAATAATACACCTGTATGGGAGATCTTTGGAGGGAGAGGAGTCAAATCATAGCGGTTTTTGGAAGGAAGTGAGAGCCAGAGTACAAGGCATAGATAGGCCAGAGATATGGGAAAGTATAGAAGAAAAGAAAAGCTTGAAATTTTATAAGCAATTGGAGACAGAATGGGGTAGGGAAAAATATATAGATCAATATGGCAAAACTGGAAGAGAAGGCATAGCATGGATGAGATAGGAATAATATATCTAAAAGGGTTGAGAAGTAATGAGGTAGGGATATGTGAATTTTGTGGAGATGAAGAGAGCGCTGTTCATTACCTGATATAATGTAAGGAGTTAACTAATTGCAGTAGAAAAATATGTGACTGTGTGAGCAAAGAGATTGGCGTAACGCATGTTAACGGGGACGGGTGAAAAGAAAAATAGATGTATAGGAGAACTCTTATATAGGTTAAGAGAAAAGAGAATTAGGATAAAAGAAGCGAAGGCCAAGTAGAAATGACACCTAGCTGATCAGGAAAACCAAAGGCTTATAGCCAGCGGCCCTGAACATGACCATGACGTGCTGGATGGCTGTATATAGGCAGAAGGTTTTTGCTGCTTGCCCACCCGTTAAGGGTTTTACCGAAGGTAAGGTATTCGAACGGGATTTAGTAGAATGGATATGGTGTAGGTTTGGAGGTTGATGAATTTTGTGAGGTTACAATTGTTGTACCTTCGGGATGAAAGGACAGGATGCAATACCCAGCACCCTGGTGTTTTTAATTTAGTTTAGGTTGGGGAGAATTTTGTTGCCAAACAACTTAGGAGATTATGTGGAGCTCAGCTTTAGCTGCTGTTAGGAATACCTCCTGTGTTATCTGGGGTGCCCGCATGTCATGCGGGGGACCCGATGTTGTCTGGATCGGCGTCTGGTGGGGTCATAATCTCCCAGTGATCTAACAAGGGCGCTTCTATGAGTTGGTAAAGTTGCGTAGAAGTTTTATGCCCTGCGCCTAACTTCGTCCTCCACGTATGGAAGTCCCGAGGTTTCGTGAAGCAACCTGGTAGGAAAATAGCGACCCACAGAATAGATAGACCGTAGCCCACGTTGAAGCCATGCCAACCAGCTATCTGCGGCCATGCCCCAGATCTCGCAGGCATATAGCATCACGGGGATTACCAGCGCTCGGAAGAGGTATAACCTTAGGCCAAGCGGCATCGAGCTCGACCCCAGCATAGGATACAGGGAAGCGATAGCTCCTTGTACCCTTGCCGCTAGGTCTGATGTGTTGGCGAAAGGTTAGGCCTCTATCCAATGTTATTCCAAGTTATCGAACAGAGTTAGTCCACTCTATCCTTCGACCTCGGAAGCTGAAGTTGGGGCAGTCTGCGGGGGTGTGGCGCTTTGTGAAAAGTGTGGCGTGGCTTTTGTCCGGATTTACGGACATCCGCCAACGCCGACACCACTGTTGTGTGAGACGGAGGTGTGTCTGTATGGGGTTGAAGGCTCTGAGTATGTGTCTGTCTTTGCAGAACAGAAGCGCGTCGTCAGAGTATTGTGCCATTACGACTCGTGGTTCTGTGGGGAGATCTGCCATAAAGACGTTGAATAAGGTGGGAGACAGTACAGAACCTTCGGGGACTCCGCCTCTCACTGGTCTAAGTGTTGATGTTTTGCCCGCAACTGTGAGTTTAAAGGTGCGGTGTCGTAGGAAGCTGTGTAGAATGTTGATCATCTGTGTTGGGAAGCGGCCCTGAGCCAGAGAGTAAATCTTAAGGCCAATAATTTCATATATTTGTACAGGAGATATAATGATTAGTCATTGTAATGTAACTGTAACGGAAGCTGTACAAATAAATATATCATACCATAACGTCTAATGTTAAAGCGGATATGAGATAAGCGATATACTAAACTGAGACAGCAGAAGCTCGCTGTCTCTTTTAAAGTCTGTTTAGTTAATGAGTGTGCACGTCGGCTTCTGCCTTTGACGAACCCTTGAAATCGTTTTACAAGACAGAACCTCCTCGCAGTCCTTTCTGCAAGGTTGCTACCTTTCTCGATACGTCATGGGTATCGTACGAATAGAATATATTATAAAAGTTCACAAGAAAGCCTTAGTTCTTTGTCAACTAGCGTCAGATTTCCCCTAGAAATGTTGCTCACCTGCACCTCTTTAACATAACCCCACGGGCACACTAAGGGACCTAAAGCAAAGTCTAAAACATAGAAACGAAGCCAAGACTCTCTTATACATTTCTCTATTAATTTGGAGATCTTGCGTTAATTAATGTCTAAGGAGGAAGGTCGCGAAAATGTTACTTTTTCCGTCACGGCAAACTTGCCGCTAATAAAAATACCGTATTCAGCACATCGAACTAAGGACTCTACCGGTCATACTAACCATAGGACTTGCACCAAAACCTACACAAAGTCTCTTTACAATGCGCTCTTGTAGAATAAATTATAAAAGTTCCCAAAGAAGCCTTAGATTTTCGGCATATATCCTCGGATTTCACAGGTGAAAGTTGGAATTTCTTCGTCTTTTTGAACAGCGTTTTCGCTAATTACTCCTAAACCATTATAGATAGGGACATGATTCTTTCACCGCTGTATTTGCCATCATGAGATCTACGTATGATTTTAAGAAAGTCGTTCCGTAGCTCATACCGCTGCCACTAGGGGCGCTGAACCACTATTCGCGAGCGTTTTTCGGCCGTTTTGGCTTAAATAACCAAAGAACTTGCACCAAAATCTAAAGGAAGTCTTATCATAATTCCTTCTTATAGAATATATTATAAAAGTTCACAAGAAAGCCTTAGTTCTTTGTCAACAAGCGTCAGATTTCCCCTAGAAATGTTGCTCACCTGCACTTATTTGACATAGGCCCACGGGCACACTAAGGGACCTACAGCAAAGTCTAAAACATAGAAACGAAGCCACGACTCTCTTATACATTTCTCTATTAATTTGGAGATCTTGCGTTAATTAATGTCTAAGGAGGAAGGTCGCGAAAATGTCACTTTTTCCGTCACGGCAAACTTGCCGCTAATAAAAATACCGTATTCAGCACATCGAACTAAGGACTCTACCGAAACTTCCTTAGTTTTGACAAATATATATATATATATCACCAAGATACAATTCTACTGTATTCAAAGTGTGGTATTTGAAACCCAGCTCCTTTAGGAGGCCGCGCAAAGTGCAGTGCCAATAAGGAAAATCACAAATTTCTTGCAAATGTGCAACCAATTCGTCTAAGTTGGGCGCTCTCCCTTTTGCATAGAATCTATAAATTTCTTGACGAATTAAATCGCATGTGAAATTATCTACTTTAGAGAAACGTTTTCTTTTGTTTTCACACTTGATCGGCGTCTTTGGTATTCCTTTCGTCACAATATTTCTGTGAATACCCAGAATTTATCATCAGGTTCATTGCATAACCCCTTACCAAGATTATTTGTCAGCACATATTTATATGTGTTCAAAACAAGCGCTTGAATTTGCTTAGAAACAGTTCCCGTTATTACTTTGTTGTTGGAGGCTTCTCCAGTAACATAACTCGGCCTAGTTATTCACACTATTGTCATCACTTTGATTATTTTCACTTCACTGAAAGTTATCTACTACTTCATTTGCATTTACCACTGCATTTCCCTCCCACGGTCTTCACATCGTGACACATAACGAATTTCTGCACGTAATGAAACAGATCAATTGGAAGTTGGAACTTTGGCAATTGAGACTTCACGTGGAGTAGACATGTGACTGTCACTTCGAGAAAATCAGGTTTGCTATTGGTCCTCAACGACAGTGTTCCATTTCTGAAGTGTGGAGATAGATTTATGACGGTCAGTAGTGGGCGGTAGGGTGAGTTTCCTTTGAGTACGAACTGCACTCGCGTTAAATAAACAGACTTTACTACCAACTAGCTTATTAAAGTTAACCACTGGCGTGACAGCCCTTACAGGGCCAAGGCCTACCAACCCGACTGCCGGCCTCACGCTCACTTACGCACGGCAGAGGTCCACGATCATCCAACCAATACGAGGAGAAGAGGTGGTCAGCATCTCGGCATCCCCCAGTTAGTTTCCGTGACCAGGGCCGCTTACCTAGTGTAAGCTCCTCACTTTTCCTCACCGGTCCTATACCCGGGACTTAAAATCCCCACCACATGAGTGGGATCAACCCGGGCCGCTTTCCGTGGCCAGGAACCAAGGCGTGCTGCCTTAGGCCCCTACGCCACAGCGTAGGACACCGACAAGTTTGTACACAATACAAATAGTACATACAGTGTATGTATTTTTAGGTGAAAGTGTACCGAAAGTAATTTATAAACACTCTTAAAAATACGAGGGCTATCCAGAAAGTAGATTACGTTTTCGTCTGTTTCCGATAGGGGCAGGGCTAGCACGGCCATCTTGGGGTCAGAGCGTTGCGCAGCTCAGTCGGCATCTAGCCGTGCTAGTGAGAGGTTCGTGCTGTGCTCCGTTCAGATACTGTGACGATTTGAAATGTCTGCGTTAATTGAAAATCCCGCGAGCTGCGAGGTGCGTGCAGTAATAAGGTTTCTGACTGCAAAAAAATTGTAAACCGATAGAAATCTATCGGCAGCTTTGTGAAGTGTATGGGGACAACATTATCACTGAAAGTGGAGTGCGTCAGTGGGTCATCAGATTTAAAAATGGCCGAACCAATGTTCACGACGAAGATCGAAGTGGGAGACCCAGCATAGTGACTGCCGAACTTGTCGAAAAAGTCGATGCTAAAGTCCGTGAAAATCGAAGGTTCACAATAACGGAACTTGCTTTGAGTTTTCCACAAATTTCGCGAAGTTTGTTGCACGAAATCATCAGCGAAAAGCTTGGTTACCACAAGTTTTGTGCAAGATGGATTCCAAAAATCTTGACAGAGGACCACAAAAATCAGCGAATGGCTGCAGCGTTGAACTTTTTGGACGTTTACCATAAGGATGGCGACTCTTTACTCGATCGCATCGTTACTGGTGACGAAACATGGGTGAAACACGTGAACTGTGAAACGAAATTGCAATCAATGCAGTGGGGGCACACAAGTTCTCCCCAAAAACCCAAGAAAAGCATGCAAACAATGTCGGCAAGGAAGATGATGGCGACTGCTTTTTGGGACAGAAAAGGTGTGATTTTGGTGGACTTCCTGGAAAGAGGCACTACAATAAACTCTCAAAGGTATTGCCAAACTCTCCAAAAACTCAGAAGAGCCATTCAAAACAAGCGCAGAGGAATGTTGAGCTCTAAGATCTTGTTGATTGACGACAACGCCCGGCCCCACACGGCAAATGTCACTCGTGAAGTTCTTGAATCTTTTAAGTGGGAGTTGTTTCCTCATCCGCCGCACAGTCCCGACCTGGCACCGAGCGACTTCCACCTATTCCCAGCAATGAAGAAGTGGCTGGCTATGCAGCGTTTTGATGACGACGCACAGCTGCAAGAAGAGGTAACGAAGTGGTTGAAGGCGCAGGCAGCCGAATTTTTCGACGAAGGAATTTCCAAGCTCGTACATCGCTACGATAAATGCCTTAATTTGAATGGTGACTATGTCGAAAAGTAGTATTTGAGTGTGGCTTTCATCTGTATATAATAAAATTTGTTTCCTATACTTTGTTTACTTTTTATTCCAAAACGTAATCTACTTTCTGGATAGCCCTCGTATTTCGGTGATGTGTACATATCTTTTTATGGTTTTTCTGTCATTCTCTGGATAAGACTGATTTTCCTTAACTCGGATCAGTCCTGGTCTGAGTTGATCTGGGTAAACGAGGTTGTACTGTACAAAAATATTCAAACGGTTTACACTTCATTAAATAGTTGAATTAAAAAATTTAATATGCAATTTATGGATGTTTGAATATTTCAAATCTTTATCACTGAACATTTGTGGTAAATAGATGAGATGACGAGCTCTATTGTTGCGCTGCTAGGTTACTGTCATGATTGGAGGGGTGTGTGCCAACTTACCTAGAGGTTTCTGCGCGTAGGGTATCCCTAGCCATGCGTCCACCTTCTTCCCCGTAGCAGCCGTCAGCGTGATGCCCCTGACCTTGCCCTTGTTGGTTTCGATGATGAGGGGGTCTTCCTGGTCGCCAGCTCCGCTGCCTTCCTCGTTAAGCCGAGACTCGTGGGGGATGTGCATGTTGAGCGAGTCTGCCCCGGGCACCACACGGTCGAGATCTATCGAATGTCTACTGGTACCGTAGTCGATGGGCTGTTCGTCTTCGTGCCCCAAGTAGAGGGGGTCCCCCTCGCCACTACCACTGTAATGTTCCCTGAGTCCACTGCCCATGTCGCGCTCTTTTTTGTCACTACTGTGCTGGACTTCTTCCTCCGTCTCTACGTAAACATCACTATTGTCCTTGCTGTCACTCCCCCTGCTCATCAGCAAGGAGTCTGCTCCCCTACCCACGTACGACTCTCTGACGGCACCGATCACGTCTTCCATGAGGCCGTCGCCCTTGCCTTTCCCTTCACCCTCCGCTACCTCACCCTCCCGTGCCGTGGTGTCGACGTTCTTGCGGCCACCACCGTTGAAGGCCATGTTGGTGCCGTGGTGACGACCATGGTGGGAGGACGACGATGACGGCGGCGGCGCGCACAAGCTGCCACCCAGTAGCAGCAGTAGCAACAACAGGAACAGAAGCGACGGCGTTTGTGGAGGCCGGAAGAAGCTGCGGGTGGGCTCCCAGTGCAGGGGGAGGAAGGAAGGCGCCATCCTCAAGCAACGGGGTCTGAAACACGTAAAAATATCTCTCAAACTAAGTCACTACAACAAAAGATAAAAGTCAAATGTTTTAAGGGAGGACGTACGAGAAAATGCTCAAAAAATCTAATTTTTTTATTGTTTCGTAAAATAGTATATAGTGTTAGCTATCAAACACCAAAATATTATGACTGTACGTGGTCTGTATGTACCTTTAAAAAATTAAATACCATAGTGTTGCATAGTAGCATAGTAGCAACACATAGTCTTCCTTCAGCTGTCTTGGAATCTATAAAGCCCACCTACCAATTCTTAGCACACCCAGACTTGCTAAAACCTGTCTCCATGGAGACACACAAAACCCAAATGAAAGCCTCAACAATTTGATATAGAAAAGGTGTCCCAAAACATCATTTGTGTCTTCCATAATGGTGAAAATTGCTACATTTGAGGCTGCAATAGTGTTTAATGATGGGAATGTTGGCAGAAAGAAAGTTATGCATCAGTTAGGGTATCAACCTGGTGTGTTTATGGAAACAATTGTGCAGAGTATCGACAACATTGGCATCGCTGGTGCAGAAAAAACTATGAAATTAATGCAGAAAGAAGCAAGACAGAAGAGGAATTTAAAAAGATAGGCTGAAGGAGACCAGAATGAGGATACAGACTATGGATATGGGAAAATCTGACTTAAAATTAAAAGGCAAACTGAATGATACTTAGTACAAAAGTGAATCGAGAAGATATTGACACATTGCTTCACTCACACTGTTTATTCACAGGACATGTTTCAAGAGCGCTTGCTCCTATCATCAGCTGATACTCGAATAGTGCAAGTTGTAGTAGTTTCCTCTTTCTCTGTATTGTCAATAGATGGCGTGATGTACTTGTCAAAGATGTCCGGTGGTGGAGTTTCAAAATTCATGACTCTATGACGATTTTTGTTGATGAAGATTTTTTCCCATACGGAAAGGTCTATGGGGTGATTAACGTATTTTATTAGAGATGTTTCCAAATTGATGTCATGTCTAGTATTCAAAAAATGAAAAGCCACTGCTGATTTTTCTGTTTCACAATTTTTATTGTTTATTAGATGTTCTTTAGTTCTGATGTTAAAATTTCTTTTTGTATTTCCTATATAAATTTTAGAGCAAGTTTCACATTTGATCTCATAGATTCCTGGTTTTTCTTTGGTAGTGATTGAATTTTTGGGAGAGCCTTTTAACAAATTTCTGATATTAAACCTATTTTTAGGTGCAAGAATTATGTTGTGTTTTGAGAAGATTTTTTTTGAATTTGTTATAGGCTGATGGGTGGAAGGTGAATTTTTTAAAAAGTTTTTTCTCTTTTTCTCCTGTAGGTTCTAGGGTGGTGGTTTCTTTTATTTTCTTAGCTTTGTTGAGTCTGTTAACTGTTTTGTCTACTAAATTTGGGTTGAAACCGTTGGATATAGCTACTTTTTTATGTGTAGGTATTCTTCTTGATAATCTTCTCTGTTTAGTGGAAAGTTGATCATTCGAAAGATTAAACTGTTGAAAATGGCATGTTGGTGTTGTTTTGGGTTGAAACTGTTGTTCTTGATGTAATTATCTGTGTGTGTCGGTTTCCTGTAAATAACAAAACTGAGTTTGTTGTTCATTTTTTTGATCTTGATGTCCAAAAAGGGGAGCACAACATCCTCTTCTGTTTCCAATGTAAATTTTATAGCTGGATTTTGTATATTCAAAAGTTTAAGACCATCTTGTATGAGTTTTTTAGGTACTATTGCAAAAATGTCGTCAACCAGGAATCTATGAGATCAAATGTGAAACTTGCCCTAAAATTTATATAGGAAAAACAGAAATATTAACATCAGAACTAAAGAACATCTAAGAAACATTAAAAATGGTGAAACAGAAAAATCAGCAGTGGCTTTTCATTTTTTGAATACTAGACATGACATCAATTTGGTAACATCTATAATAAAATATGTTAATCACCCCATAGACCTTTCCGTATGGGAAAAAATCTTCATAAAAAAATCGTCATAGAGTCATGAATTTTGAAACTCCACCCCCGGATATCTTTGACAAGTACATCACGCCATCTATTGACAAAACGGAGAAAGAGGAAATCACTACAACTTGCACTAGTCGAGTATCAGCTGATGATAGGAGCAAGAGCTCTTGAAACATGTCCTGTGAGAAAACAGTGTGAGTGAAGCAATGTGTCAATATCTTCTCGATTCACTTTTGTACTAATTTGTGCTTCACTGTCCCTACGCTTCTTTCAAGTTTATACTTTGAATGATACTTATTGTATTTTTAATTGCCTTTCCCCGTAACTTGCATTTTCTACAACTTCAACCCATTTTTCTCTCGAACTACTTCATCTACAGCGATGCAATTTAGCACACAGCTTTCTTATGCCACAATGAACATTTTGTTGGTTCTAGAATTTAAGATTAAGCTCCAAATGGAATGTGATGATACAAAATATATGAAATTATTTTAATTTTTAAAGCATGTATATGATTAACATTTTTTTAGAAAATTCTATACAGCTTCAATAAGAAATCTAAATCCATAAAATTCATTTTAGTGAGTTTTAAAATAACATACAAAATATCAGAAAGATAGCATATGTGAAGTTTGAAAAAATGGGCTTAAGAAAGAGTAGAGCCAGAATGAAAAATTCAATGCCATAGCCGGGATTTGAACCACGGATCTTCTGGTCTCCCTCCAACCGCTCTAACCATTAAGGTATTGTCTCATTTGTTTATGAGAACTCCTAGTGGTTTACCGGGAGAAACACGAGTCAGTTGGAGAATTTAATGTCATACCCGGACCTTAAAGTACTTACAGTATAGTAAGTCGTCATTAAGGTAGTTGTCTCATGTGTTTATGAGAACTCCTAGTGGTTTACCGGGAGAAACACGAGTCAGTTGGAGAATTTAATGTCATACCCGGACCTTAAAGTACTTACAGTATAGTAAGTCGTCATTAAGGTAGTTGTCTCATGTGTTTATGAGAACTCCTAGTGGTTTACCGGGAGAAACACGAGTCAGTTGGAGAATTTAATGTCATACCCGGACCTTAAAGTACTTACAGTATAGTAAGTCGTCATTAAGGTAGTTGTCTCATGTGTTTATGAGAACTCCTAGTGGTTTACCGGGAGAAACACGAGTCAGTTGGAGAATTTAATGTCATGTTGGCACGCTGGCCATAGTAGCTCAAATGGTTAGAGCGGCTGGACGGAAAGCAGAAGATCCGTGGCTCAAATCCCGGCTATGGCATTGAATTTTTCATTCTGGCTCTACCCTTTCATAGTGCGTCCTACACACGGCTAGTGTGAAAGAAGAATTAATTTCCATTAATTGACCTAATACTGGTCCGAACTATAAAGCCCGGACCTTAAAGTAGTTACGGCATAGTAAGTCGTCATTAAGGTAGTTGTCTCATGTGTTCATGAGAACTCCTAGTGGTTTACCGGGAAAAACACGAGTCAGTTGGAGAATTTAATGTCATACCCGGACCTTAAAGTACTTACAGCATAGTAAGTCGTCATTAAGATAGTTGTCTCATGTGTTTATGAGAACTCCTAGTGGTTTACCGGGAAAAACACGAGTCAGTTGGAGAATTTAATGTCATACCCGGACCTTAAAGTACTTACAGCATAGTAAGTCGACATTAAGGTAGTTGTCTCGTGCGTTTATGAGAACTCCTAGTGGTTTACTGGGAAATACACGAGTCAGTTGGAGAATTTAATGTCATGTTGGCAAATTGGCAATAGTAGCTCAAGGGTTTAGAGCGGCTGGACGGAGGCCAGAAGATCCGTGGTTCAAATCCCGGCTATGTCATTGAATTTTTCATTCTGGCTCGACCCTTTCATAGTGCGTCCTACACACAGCTAGTGTGAAAGAACAATATTTCCAAAATGGGCTTAAGTTTGTAAATATCTCTGCATATAGAAAAAAATATGTAGCATTAGTTATAAACAATGGACAATTATGAAAAAAATTGTGCATATTAACTGTATTATCTTAAATGAGTATACTAAGTTTCACTTCTCTAACTTGAAAACTTTGGATGTTACGGCTATTTTTGTAAGACCCTGACTATTTGCATACGTCCCCCCTTAACAAGATCTTCAGATGTTTTCTAGATTAATTAGATAGGGCAAATAACAAAATGGACCGGACCGCTGCCATCTTGGAACGTCTGCACGAGGTCATGTCGAAAGCTTTTAGCTGATCCCGAAAAATACAAATAAATTTCAAGATTCTTTCCCCAATGACACACACTAACCACTTTGCAAGCATTTCTTGCCACACCTTTTCTTCGACACTGTCCACCGCCTTCAAATATTCAAAGTGCAGACGTTTTACACCAATTAGTCCAGGAACCTGGCCTCCTTCAACCAGAGAGATACCGAGCTGTCCCAAAAGGGCGTCCGGCGCCTCCGTGGGGCTTTCCATAGGGCAAGACCTAGGGTACTACTCTGGTCCTATGGACACAAGACGGGATGGAAGTGAATACGCCACTTACGTGCGCCAACACAAATCTGGGAAGGCTACCGATATGACCTCGTTGGGGCCGCCTGGCGATCTAGCACACCTTCTACTAACTCTGAAGGCTAGTACCCGGGCATATATGGCTTCCCTCAACCCCGTCCGAAGACGTACCCAATCTACCACGGGTATCGCGAACCACTGCCCCGAGACCAACCCAATCCGAACAACTCCAATCAGAGAGGGGCTCGAATGTTCGGCCCGAGGTTCCTCTAGTAGCGTCAGAGGTACCACAAGTGCTAGAGGTCCGCAGTACACCGCACCACAGCAGCTGAAGGGGACGGATCCCCTCCCCTACTGAGAGCCTTCAAATATACACTAATAGTTTCACCATGTGACGTAATCGGCGCCCCCACTGCCGTTCCTTCATTTTGGGGAACACAATAATGTCATACGGAGCCAGGTCTGGTGAGTAAGGTGGATGAAGTAGGACCCTGACGCCCTCTTTATTTAGGAGATCCATCGTTCTGGCAGCAATGTGAAAGGAGCTATTCTCCTGGTGCAGCAGACGTCCCTTCCCTGACCTTCGACGCTTGATCTCTGGAAGGCAGGGCTCTGTGTACCACAGCGCAGTGACTGAGCATTTGTTCTCAAGTGGAATGGTTGCCATGTGACCCTTTCTTGAGGAAAACAAAGGCAAGTATCCTCGCCAATGTTACTTATTTCGGCTGCAATAGATTCCTTGAGAACATCAATTGTCCGTGGCCTATTCGTGTACACTCCATTATTAGATACCCCCACAAGAAAACATCCAGTGAGTTTAGATCAGGGGATCTGGGGGCCACACACCTTTTAGATTATTCTATTATCAAATAAATTGGTTACAAGTTCCACGGTATCATTAGATGTATGACATTGCAAATAACTTTCTCTCAATTCTCCGTAAAACATTAGAGAATATGGTGAGACGAGTACAACCATGTATAGATGCTGGTGGAGGACACTTCCAACATTTTCTCCGAGATGTAAATAGTGTAATGTAATCTCTCAATTGTGTATTATATTCTTCCAAAGTTGCAGGTGTGTCCTATTATTGGTTTAAAAGTTATAGCATATTGAAACGGTACAGGTTTATTTGGATCGCACTATATATCCCATACTCCGCTTCTTAACTCAATGTCCTTCATACTTAATTGCTGCTATGGTATCTATAATTGATGAGGAGTGCTTTAACATAAAGGTGTGTGTTTCTTATAGTAAAACCTCATTAATTCGTATCAGTTTTGAAGAAAGATTAAGCTGTTTAGCATAGTAAATGAAGACATGTGTTATAGAAGATTAATTGTAATTCTTACTAGGTGAATTACTTGAATTATTGTCAAAAGGTGAATTCATTGCACTCACCCCAACTTGCTTGGGACCTGGTTGGAAGAGAAACATCAATAGTCATGGAAAAAGTCTTGAGTTGCCACGAAAAAAGATTGAAGAAGACAAAATAAGTATAGCAGAAGATTTTATAGACATTTTTAAATATATGAATGGCTGTTCCGATGTTGTTGAAGAAGACATTGACAATGACGGAGGTTATAAACCGATTACAGACGAAGACATTATTGCATCATGCAGTGTTACTGAAAATGAAAATAAAGAGTATTCAGATTGAGACAGTGTTGATGCACCAGCTGTGGTTATGACCCACACACAAGCAGTAACAAACATAGAGAAATTGATGTTTTATTTCGAGAGTCAAGACAAATGAACGTCTAATGTTAAAGCGGATATGAGATAAGCGATACACTAAACTGAGACAGTAGAAGCTCGCTGTCTTTTTTACTACCGACTAGTTTGTAGTACAGCACAAATACATAAACTATTACAGTACATACAGTGTATGTGGTTTTAGGGGAAAGTTCTAGCTGATATGTTATGCTATTTTGGCATCTGCTAGCGTGTGTTTCGGCGTGATGGTTTGGATGCAACATTAAAGACATCCATAGAGTAAAATGTTATCTGACAGGCTACATAAGCAGCTCTTACTTATAAAATACTGTTGCTTGTATTAACTTTCTTTTAAACAAACGTCTAGCAGAGACTACGTTTTTGCTATGCTAAACAAATGAGCAGCAGTATAATACTAAGGGCGTCCAGAAAGTAAGTTATTTAATTTATCTCCGCTGCAGCACTGCGATCGCAGTTCCGCACATGCGCGGTAGACGCTCTGTATCAAGGGGAAGAAACGTGCGCCATTGTGAGATCGCTGTCAGCCACGTACGCTTTGTAGTGCTTATTTACAATGTCGGTGTTGATTGAAACTCCCGCCGCTTG
Source organism: Mantis religiosa (assembly GCA_030765055.1). Taxonomy (NCBI): domain Eukaryota; kingdom Metazoa; phylum Arthropoda; class Insecta; order Mantodea; family Mantidae; genus Mantis; species Mantis religiosa. The sequence goes on along the minus strand of CM060959.1, from coordinate 15,864,897 downwards.
TGAAATAAGATCTGTGATTCGTTTTCTGAATGCTAGGAAAGTGAAACCAATTGAAATTTATCGGCAAATTTGCGATGTTTATGGACAAAATGCGATGAGTGATACAATGGTGAGAAGATGGGTCCGACAGTTCAATGAAGGACGTAGTGAAGTGCACGATGAAGAACGAAGTGGGCGTCCATCTTTAGTTACAGAAGAACTGGTTCACGCGATTGATAACAAGATCCAGGAAAACAGCAAGTTTACAATTAGTGCTCTCGCTAAGGAATTTCCCCAAATCTCACGATCACTAGTTCATGAAATTGTTACCGAAAAACTGAAATGTCTTAAACCTTGCTCACGTTGGGTGCCAAAGATTCTTACTGAGCAACTCAAAACAAAACGGATGGGTAATTCACTTCAGTTGATGACCCGTTGTGAAGAAGGCGGCGAAGAATTTCTGACACAGATAGTCACAGGAGATGAAACTTGGGTTTCTTACGACACCCCTGAAACTAAACGTCAATGCAATGGAATGGTGGCACACCTCATCCCCAGCAAAGTTTAAGCCGAAACAAATCTTGACACCTCAAAAAATGATGTGCACAGTGTTCTGGGACAGGAAAGGCATCTTACTCATTGATTTCTTACCACGTGGTCAAACAATGAAAGCAGATGTTTATTGCAAGACACTTAGGAAATTGCGCCCTCCGATACAGAATAAGTGCCGAGGAATGCTGTCAAAAGTTGTTGTTTCTTCACGACAACGCACGACCACACACTGCAAATGCGACGAAAAATATATTACAGGGATTTGACTGGGACGTGTTTGACTACCCCCGTACAGCCCTGACCTCGCTCCTAGCGACTTTCATCTGTTTTTGCATCTCAAATCTTTCCTTGGCGGTCAACACTTCAACAATGACGAAGAGCTGAAAGAAAATGTTTCCAACTGGTTGAAGACACAGACGACAAACTTCTATGAATCTTATGCCTTGCAATGACAAATGCCTGCAAAATTGCGGCAGTTATGCGGAAAATTAGTTTGTGTTGTAGAATTTTGTGCAATAAATAAGTTTTCTGTATCTTTACACAATTTAATTTTATTACCAAACGGAACTTACTTTCTGGACGTACCTCGTATAAAATCCTTCTGCAAGGAAGATTTGTAGAGGATAGACTACCTCAGTTTTACAGTATGCAGAAAAAGAATTACAAATGAATGCTTCAATAGCTAGTGTGTTATGGTATCTATAATTATTATTTTGCATCATTATTAGCAGGAGAAAAGGCAATTATCGATAATGTTCAAGGTTTTGTAAGATCAAGCATCAAATTGTATAAGTGGAATAAAGTTTCTTTTGAAAATTGCGATTGAAAAGTTAATCAGTAGTAGAATTGAATATTTCTCCGTTCCGAGACTACAACCCTGTGTGTAGAGATCATCGCTCGAGAACAGCCGTGGTGAGCTTCAATAATTCTGTAAGAACTTCACCAACTTCATTTAAAATTACAAGCTACAAAGTGTACCGGTAAAACGACGTTCTACTGTATTTCCGTTCTTGACAGGTTTCCTGATATTTTAGCTCACCCATTCTTTAATGCCCCATTTTACCAACAGATGTTAAGACTTAACACGGGTTTAACAATAGTTATAACAAAAATTGCATTTTACCAACAAGTGTTAGCTTAGCACTCGTGTTAAATCTCTTGTTAAACTAACAAGTCAAATTTCTGATGTTAAGTGCTTAACAATTGTAAATAGTCAAGATGGCGGGCGTGAACGCAGCCGTCGATGTCGATTTGCTATATTTAAGACGGTCTAAATGGCATTCGTAATTGACTACGGCCTATGAGGAGAAATGATTTGGAGGAGCTATCAGAAGAAAATGTTCTACAGAGTTATAGACTGTCCAAACAAGTTGTTTTGAAGGTTACTGTGGAAGTACAAGAGAGGTTAGAACATGCATCGAAAGGAATATACCGATCTCGTCTTTGCTTCAAGTATTAATAACTTTGCGATTTTATAATTCTCTGAATTATGTGGATAATACGCTGTCCAACTCCCGTCCTGAAACATTCAAGTGACTTGTCATTCTTCGCTCCTCGTTTTAAATTTACGTAATACTGAGTTAGAACATGCATCGAAAGGAATATGCCGATCTCGCCTTAGCTTCAAGTATTAATTACATTGTGATTTTATAATTCACTGAATTATGTGGATAATACGCTGTGCACCTCCCGTCTTGAAACGTTTAAGTCACTCGTCACTTGTCCTTCTTCGCTCCTCGTTTTAAATTTACGTAATACTGAGTTAGAACATGCATCGAAAGGAATATGCCGATCTCGCCTTTGCTTCAAGTATTAACAACTTTGTGATTTATAATTCACTGAATTATGTGGATAATACACTGTCCACCTCCCGTCTTGAAACGTTCAGGTCACTCGTCACTTGTCCTTCTTCGCTCGTCGTTTTAAATTTACGTAATACTGAGTTAGAACATGCATCGAAAGGAATATGGCGATCTCGCCTTTGCTTCAAGTATTAATAACTTTGCGATTTTATAATTTACTGAATTATGTGGATAATACACTTTCCACCACCCATCTTGAAACATTCAAGTCACTCGTCACTTGTCTTTCGCTCCTCGTTTTAAATTTACGTAATACTGAGTTAGAGCATGCATAGAAAGGAATATACCGATCTCGCCTTTACTTCAAGTATTAATAATTTTGCGATTTCATAACTAATTGAATTATATGGATAATACACTGTCCACTTCCCGTCTTGAAACGTTCAAGTCATTCGTCCTTCGCTCCTCGTTTTAAATTTACGTAATACTGAGTTAGAACATGCATCGAAAGGAATATACCGATCTCGCCTTTACTTCAAGTATTAATAATTTTGCGATTTCATAACTAATTGAATTATATGGATAATACACTGTCCACCTCCCGTCTTGAAACGTTCAAGTCATTCGTCCTTCGCTCCTCGTTTTAAATTTACGTAATACTGAGTTAGAACATGTATCGAAAGGAATATGCCGATCTCGCCTTAGCTTCAAGTATTAATTACATTGTGATTTTATAATTCACTGAATTATGTGGATAATGCACTGTCCACCTCCCGTCTTGAAACGTTCAAGACAATCGTCCTTCGCTCCTGTTTTAAATTTACGTAATACGTTTCATGTTTCTAGTAATCACACATGCATTTGAATTAAACCCGTTTCCAGTGTTTCCCCACGTGACGTCTTTCTCTTTTACATTTACCGCATCTCTCTTATTTTCCACAATATCCTTACACTACATCACCGATTCAATTAACAATTCTTTCTCCATCGATGAGAAATTTGTTTCACGGATTTCGTTTACGATTTTCTTTATCCGCCATTTTTAGCTGTGTGCAGACTGCAGTGCAGACGAAAATGCAAACAAAAGCGCATCGCAGTAGGCTCAGAAAATAATACGACTCATCCATAGTCTTCTATGTAATATTTACAAGTTTCTTGGCGTTAGCACGTGTTTGTTAACATTCTCAGGAAACAGGTTGGTGAGATGCAAGAAATTTAACAGCTTTGTTAGCGCTGTTACATTTGTTAAGGTCGATTATTACATCTGTTGGTGAAATCGGGCATAAGTGTGTAAAATAATAACTTCTGAATGCTTCCAAAGTTATAGGATAAAGCTTTTAACCAACTCGGGCAACTGTAAGTCAATCCGCTGCTAAGAGCGGCAACAATACCTTTCCACGAGCCCTAGTCTGATAGTTGCATAGAGAGCGGTCCACAGAATCGAGCCAACCTCTTGTAGAGTACATTCGCACCGCAGTGCAGTTGTTGTTGCCTTGCCTACCGTTGTTAAGGACGAGCCCGACTTTCTTCAGGAAACCGCAGTCTAAAAGACGTTTCTTGTGCCGTCGCCGCCCATGTTCATTAAGCCAGCACATTCGCTAAAAAGGGATCATGGTGCAGAATATTTTAACAGCCAGCCTCTTCACGATAGAGCACGAACACGGCCCCAGCAATAAAAACGAGTCGGTCCACGGCGGTACAACAAGCACTTTATCTCACGACACCGTGTACCAGCTAAATAATTGATTACTGCTTTCTTAAACATTCTTGAACTATATTCGAGGACCGTTTATAACCTCCGTTAGGCAATAAATAAAGGACAAGTTCATAGAAAACAATTACTTTATTTTATTATTATTTTTCACCGAAGGGATTAAGACGTTTATCGAACCTGTGGACAAGGTCTGCAACACCCTTTTCAAAAAACTGTTACCGCCAATGATTTCAAATGGAGCATTGATGTTGTTTTGAAAATGCATCAGTTCCTGTGATTGTTTTGTTTCCACTGTGTCGTATTGATGCAAGTTTCATCTCCAAGGAAATTAATGGATTTCTTCCTTTTCTAGATCTAAAGATAATAAGAAATAATAATAAATTAAACTTTGGTATTTATAGAAAGTATACTCATATTGATAATTTCATACGAGGGCTGTTTAATAAAGAATCACAATTCTTTTTTTTGACAGTTGATACCGAAATTAAGGTTTGTCAGAAGTAAAGAATCATGATGGATGTCAAAGGAATGTTGGTTCTTTGTTACGACAAGGGAAAGGCCAGAAGTTGTGGGGAAAGGGTTATAACAAAAGCAATGTAAGAAACAGCGTCCTCAGCAGTTTCTAAAGGGGCTCACTTGACTTGTATGAATAGGGAATTCTTTGGGTCATTTACAATGGCGACAAAACAACCACAAAGGGACTGTGGTTGAAAAGGAGTTTTCAGTAAGGGAAAGTGATACACCCACACACGCATCTGAGGTCGATGAGAACAGTCTTCGGCGTGAAGCCGATCAGCCCAGTTCGTGGCTAGGAAGCCACCAGGAGAGTTTCGGCGGGAAGCCAATCAAAAGAGTCTTCGGCATGAAGCCGATCAGAAGGGTCTTCGGCGTGAGGTTGATTAGAGCAATCTGAGGTGTGAGGGCGATTAAGACAGTCCTCTGGTTTTCTTGAATATTTGTCGGTTCATATATACGTGAGGAACGAATAAAGTTTATCGAATAATAAACATTCTGCCGTCAGTAACTCTAAACAGGGATATTGGTAACCCTTGGTCGGCAACTTTCATTTCGATGTTTAAAAAGAAGAAACAGTAAATAAATAAATTGGAAATGGGCATTCCGGTGTTATTAAAATCTCCTTCTCTCACACACCCACGCATACCCTGAGAGAAACCTCATTGCTCGCCGGCTTATTTGCTCGCCATTAAATTATTGCTTCAAATTGGCGTCCACAACATGGAATTGTGTGCACCCATAAACCATTTAGTTACAAATTGGCGCCTCAACGTAGAACTCTTTGTTCGCCACACACACACACACACATATATATATATATATATATATATATATATATATATATATATATATATATATATATATATTGTATCACAGTGTACCATTACTCATCCTCATAATTTTGATGGTCCTTCTCAAAATAGTCTCCCCTGAATTCGATGCACTTGTCCCAGCGTTTCTGCCAGTCTTCAAAGACCATTTTTTGAGAGAACCTTCAAAATCGCCTCCGCAGCCTTCACCACTACTTCTGATGAGAGATAATGACTCCCACGAAGGCGTTTCTTCAAGTTAGGGAATAGAAAAATGTCACGTGGGGCTAAATCCGGACTATAGGGAGGGTGAGGGATGCACTTCACGTTGATTTTTTCAAGATATTCAGCAACAACATTGACAATATGTGGCCGCGCATTGTCGTTGTGCAGCATCCAGCCTGCTTCATGGAAATGTGGTCTTTTGTGCCTGATATGGACTTGCAATGTTTTCAGGACATCCCTGTAGTATTGTCCAGTTACTGATGTGTATACAGGTACAACATTCTGATAAACCATTCCATGAATATCAAAGAATGAGATGACCATAACTTTCCCAGCAGAAGCAACCACTTTTGTTTTTTGGGGGTTGGTGGTGAAGAAGATTTCCACACTGAGCTTCGCTGTTTGTTCTCAGGATCAAAATGATGTAGCCAAGTTTCATCAGCAGTGATTACGTTTGAAAGAAGCTCCGGATCTTCCTCTAACATGAACCTGCAAGCAAATGTCCTTTTGTTCGGGAATCAACAGTCTTGGAGCCCATCGCGCACAAATACGTCTCATGTGTAATGTTTCTGTCACCAACGTGTGGGTGACACACAATGAAGTGTTCATTATTTCAGAAAGTGATCTTAAGGTAATTCGTCGATCCTCTCTCACAATGGCAGCAGCAGTGTTGATGTTTTCTTCCGTAAGAGCAGTAACTGGACACTGGGTCCACCTTCCTTTGAAATTGACTGTCCCCCCTGTTTAAACATTTTAAACCACCTTCGTGCTGTGCTGTGGGGAAGAACAAACTCTCCATGGACCTCCTATAACATCGTATAGGCCTCAACTGAAGATTTGTTGAGACGAAAGCGGAATTTCAAAGCCGCATATTGTTCCTCGCGTGTTACTTCCATTGCAGCGGTAGGTGATACTGAAAATGTCTGAACTTGCCTGGTTCTCACAGGCGGGAACCAGGAGTACCAACAATGAAACTACTACGGCGTGTTTGTTTCACATTAAGCTAACAGAATATAATACAACTGATATTTAATGCGAAAAATTATGACCGTAAAAATTATGCTCATTATTTATTGAACACCCCTTGTAAAAATAAGTTTCAACTCTTTTTCATATAAATTTGCTGTTTTAAATAGTTTGCTTTATAAATTAATAAATATACCCCTGAATAAAAATGAATTTAATAAAGAATATAAATATATTATTAATACTGCTTTAATTATTTTTAATAAAGTCTGTATAAATAACAAATTGAAAAATTGAAATATCAAAAAGCTTAATGATATTTCTACCCTTAAAAATAAAAGACGATTATAATTTAAAAAAAAATAATTACCATCCTTAGGTTAATAAACATTTTAATTTTTTTAAAACAATTTGTTATTATTGTAGTTCCTCAAAATAAATATAGTATAAAATTTATTGTTTTTTTCCAAAAAAAAAGATAAAATTACAAATAATAAAAAATGAGGTATTTATCAGTTCAGTTGTTTCGATTGTGATAAAGTTTATATTGGAGAGACAAAAGATAACGCGACTTTGTGGTTTCGTGAAATTAAAAGTTCAGGCTACAAACACTAAATATAGAATAAAGACCTAGTTCTCTAATTTAACTTTTTAAAGAAAAAGTATAGGTTTATTAAATATTCCGATCATAGAAGAGACAAAGAGAAAAATAACCCCTAACAGATCATTCTTAACATTTTGATGGGTTTCTTCTCAGCTGAAAGAACAGCTGACTATGATAAGATTTGAAGAGTCCAGAAGCTCGATTAATGAAAGCCTTTTCTGTCTATATCTCTTACCTGTAGCCCGTCCTAGGAGAAGGGGATGATGTGCGATTATCCTAAGCGTGGCCGGACTGCACAGAAACGCCCCTTCGCCGAAACAGCCTCCCTTGTGGAGACTACGGAGGTCACCGTGTTCCCTCTCGGTACCTACGTAGCTCTTTCGTATAATTTCCTTATTTAATTAGTAGTGTTATTCATCAATAATTCCTGTACCACAGTATAGGACGCCACAAGTATGTTTCCAGAGCTCGAATGTTTCCCCAACTGTATTAATGCGATTGGTGCAAGGGTGAATGCGGAATATCCGTCGGTTTCTTTCCCAATACGGCCTGCAATTTAGCTAGAGAACTTCTCCCCAGCGAAGCACTTCCACTACACTCATTGATTCGTAGAGAAACTGTTGTGAAGTTTCTTGGTATTCGCTTTTGACGCAGGCAATTGAACAAAACCATTTGGAACCTCAAGACGCATGAATGGATTTGCTCGCAGACGTTTCCACTTGCAACTGACAGACACAATTTTCTATCCCTGATAACCCCCACAGAGTCCAGCCTTCTGGAACAAGTTACTCTACACAGTTAATTCTCATCTTGTAACAACCTCCATTCACTGGGGTTTGTAAACTGCATCACTTAAAATGTAATATCTGCCCTTGTAGAAAGTTATTCCTCAATCTACATCAAGATAAACATTATCTTATTGTTAATTTCATCGTAGCAATATAGGAATGCAATAGAAATTAAGTGATAGTCAAATGTTTTAAATCTGGTCTTCTAAGTGACGGTCTTTGACATTACGTTCTATTTGTATGTCCAAGAGATAAAAATGAATAACGACAAGGGAATACGGGAATACAGTAGACTTTAAGTGATAGTCAAATGTTTTAAAACTGGTTGTCTAGATGGCGGTCTTTGACATTACGTTCTATTTGTATGTCCAAGAGATAAAAATGAATAACGACAAGGGAATACGGGAATACAGTAGACTTTAAGTGATAGTCAAATGTTTTAAAACTGGTTGTCTAGATGGCGGTCTTTGACATTACGTTCTATTTGTATGTCCAAGAGATAAAAAATGAATAACGACAAGGGAATATGGGAATACAGTAGACTTTAAGTGATAGTCAAATGTTTTAAAACTGGTTGTCTAGGTGACGGTCTTTGACATTACGTTCTATTTGTATGTCCAAGAGATAAAAATGAATAACGACAAGGGAATACGGGAATACAGTAGACTTTAAGTGATAGTCAAATGTTTTAAAACTGGTTGTCTAGATGGCGGTCTTTGACATTACGTTCTATTTGTATGTCCAAGAGATAAAAAATGAATAACGACAAGGGAATATGGGAATACAGTAGACTTTAAGTGATAGTCAAATGTTTTAAAACTGGTTGTCTAGGTGACGGTCTTTGACATTACGTTCTATTTGTATGTCCAAGAGATAAAAAATGAATAACGACAAGGGAATATGGGAATACAGTAGACTTTAAGTGATAGTCAAATGTTTTAAAACTGGTTGTCTAGGTGACGGTCTTTGACATTACGTTCTATTTGTATGTACAAGAGATAAAAAATGAATAACGACAAGTAAACTTTAAGTAATAGTCAAATGCTTTAAAACTGATTGTCTAAGTGACGGTCTTTGACATTACGTTCTATTTGTATGTCCAAGGGATAAAGAAATGAATAACGATTTTGAGAAATGTATAAGCATTAGAAATCAACAATGAATTACTAGTATATTTTCCTTTTCACAGGACAAGTTTTAGATATAAATTGTTGTACATAATATATTTTTAGCTTCGTACGGCTTACGAATTATGTTAAAATCTTTCAGAGTGATGAGAGATTTCGGGTACATTCACAGAAAATTTAAAATATTCGTTTTACTTGACTTAAAACATCTCAAACATATTTTTTAAATACAAAATCTCTGTTAATCATATTTTTTTAGTCAATGCAGTTCAGATACAAACATTTTTGGGGTGGTAGTAGCAAATCATTTATTTATGAAGCATTTTTATATAGAATTTTTAAATCTGAATTTCGAATTTAAGCTTATTTTAGTTGTATGATTATTATAAACAATGATAAATCTAAAAAATGAATTGGAAATACATTTAAACGCATTTATTTGAGATTAAATGTTTTTAATCGAATTTTTCAGCGCTTCCTGTACCTCATAGAGCTGGCAGAAAGAGGAAAATTGCGGTTTATTCGAGATATTCATTTGTTTTTTGTTTTTCTGCCGATAAAGGACGGAGATAAAGGGAAACACAAAAGTTTTAACAGAGCCCGCGCGGTGTTCCAGACAGTGAATAAAAGAGAATCGCCGTCTGTTTTCACAAACTCCCATTTCGTTGCAGATGACCACATACGCCCAGTTTAGACTGTCGTCTGGAGCGATGCTCGTATACTTTCAGTGTCAATAAAACCTGGAGAGATTTCTTTCATGCTTCAGAACTCTGCTGCTGCTGCCGCTTCTTCTACATCTGAAACAAGGTGACATTCAAGTTGAGCTTCCAGCCGGAATGATAGGTGAAGCGTGCAAATGTAGTGACAGGAGTACCAACAATGAATCTACTACGGCGTGTTTGTTTCACATTAAGCTAACAGAATATAATAAGATTGAATTTTAATGCGACAAATTATGTCTATAAAAATTATGATCATTTTTTATTGAACAGTCCTCGTATTACACTGGGGAACAAAAAAAATTATTTTCATATACCCGAAACAAAATAGGCAAATTCTTATGTAAGCTGATCTGCTGATTCCAAAAATGTCCCTCAAAATGCTGTATCACGTAACGTTTTTTAGGTATTCATAATTTTTTATGAAAACTTACAGAAATGCGATGTGATAACTCATATTTGATTAATTGAAAATAATAGGTATTTTATTGCCAACTAACATTGAAAATAATAATAATTATTATTAATTATTACTATTAAAATAAATAAACACAAGATAATGATGAAAACCAATACCTGAATTATCTCATAAGTGTTTCACTGTTGATTTTTTTTGTATTGACATGTACTCTCCCGTTAGAGGAACCAACAATAGTCTCCGGACATGGCTGAATCCCAGCGACACCCTGGTAACGTCTTTCCATCTCAGAAATGTCCTGGTGAAAATGATCACCTTGCTCATCACTTACAGCTCCTAGGTTTGTAGGGAAACTATCAAGGTGAGAGTGCAAAAAGTGGACTTTAAGTGACATACGGCAACTGAGGCGGTCCTTGCCCGTTAGGTACCTCGTTGAGCCCTCCCGGTACTCAACACCTCATATGAGAAGATAGGTGATGGGTGAGGATTACGAATGGGAGGTTTCCAGCAGGTCGGGGATTTTCTCAGGGTAGATCTGCATGAATTATCTCTTTTGGGTTTCAGGGGGTGGGTGCGTCCGGACAGGGTATGGGTATTATCATTTAGAAGACACCACGACCGTTGAATGTCAAGTTTATTTATATAAGTAGTCCTCTCCACTCGTCACCGTTATCTTGATGTTATGTATGTATCTGTGTACGCCTTGTTTGTGAAATTCGAGAGCATTACTTCGTGCATTCGCGAACACGGACTTTGATGTATTTTCAGTACTTGTGGGCCCCTTCACTCGCCGAAACAGAGTATTCGCGAACACGGACTTTGATGGATTTTCATTACTAGTCGCCCCCTTCACTCGCCGAAACAGAGTGATTTTCCTAGCGACGATCAAACGTCGCCCTTGCCCAAATTTCCCCTTCCTTTCGCCAAACTTTGGACGCTTTAGAGGTCATGTGAGCTGTTACTTGTTTCTGATAGGTCGTATTTCACCCCTACTCTTAAATCTAAAAGCAATTTCTCGTGTCTGAAACGTGTATTCTATGCGATTTTCACTTTCCCACAGTCAAGCTAATTAATGCATAAACACGTCTAAAAATGTGTAACTTAAATCCCGGTGCCTATTCTATCATCACGTAGGATGTGCAGACCAAGACCTGGCTGGGGACGAGGGTCTAACCTTGGACAATGCCACCTTTGTCGGCGAGCAGCACAATGAAAGTACCTGCGAAGAAGGTGTTCATTCACCTCGCTGTTTGGGTTCACGTGCTTTCGATAATATATATCGGGATTGTTATGACAATGCTATCCCTAACAGGGACGGTATCACAACCCATTTCTTTGTAGCTCCTTAATAGTTCTGAGACTAAAGTTTCTTAATTTTCTTCTTTGTTATTGCCCAGGAAGCCTTCCACCACTGATTTAAATGATTTCCATGCTGCCAGTTCAACACGTTTAAGCTTTGATTCAAAAACACTGTCTTTAAGAAGTAGTCTTATTTGAGGACCGACAAATATACCTTCCTTCAATTTAGATTCACTTATTTTGGGAAAGATACCTCTTAAATACTCAAATGCACTTCCACTTTTGTCCAAACCTTTAACAAAAACTTCATTAGCCCGAGCTTTATGTGAAGTGGGGGGAGAAGAACTTTGTTTGGGTCTACTAGAGGCACATACTTAACACTGCTTGCTCCAGGGGTATAGTCTTCCCTTTCTCCCCACTCTTTCACTATAAAATGCTTGTCAACTTAATTTATTTTGAGTTGGGCATACCCATGTAAATACGATTTTTATAATGGACTCTAAAATTAATTTTACTGATAAATCTTATGTGATGGAAAATTTGTTCTAGTTATTTCGAATAGTATTTATATTCTTTACAGGTATAAAAATATTATTTAATAATAAAATGGCTATTATTTTAAATTAAGTCAATATGAGTTGGTATCATACCTAATTTCTGTAATTTTATATGAAAGAATAATAATATCTCAAAAACGTTACGTGATACAGCATTTTCAGAGGCATTTTTGGAATGAGCGAGTCATTTTGCATAAGAATTAGCCTATTTTGTTTCGGGTACAAAAAACGTGTTCCCTAGTGTTATTGAAATGAAATCAGTCATGGCTCAGCTAGCGGCCAGGAAAACATTTGACTGCCTTTAGTATGTTCAAGTTTTAAATTAACCCCACAATAATAAGTATTGCCTGTAGAATTTGATTGTTTTTATTCATATACAGAGAGGCAACGCCGATATTCCTGCGGACACAGGATAAAAGGTGCTGGGTCATAGTTAACTCTAGCGTTAAACGCAGTAACAAAAGCGTTAATAGCAATACGCAGTATTACTTGAAGCAATTAGCGCTGAGTTACGCGAAGCCTCTCTTAACAAGCAAACATTTAGTTAGAGTGGTGTAACATAGGTGGCAAGCAGTTGGCTTTGTTCCAGGGGCTTGACGAATTAGCAGGTAAGGGCTTGATCTGCGAGCCTCTTTGAAGTACACACCTGAAAGAGGCTAGTAATTAGCAAACACTCAAACGATGGAGGTACAGCCGCCGACAACGCCATACCTTGCATGAATCGTACGATGGCGTTTTGTTCCATAGACTTTGACGATTTATATGCATACAAAATAATTCAATCTCGCGATTTCACTGCAAAAAATGTTTTGAAACTCTTTGAATTAAACAACAAAATAGCATCGAGTGGTGTGTGAGAGCGCGCCTGTATGCCTTAGTGAGCCACGCAGTGGCAGAGTGGATCGCTCGACTCTCACAAAGGCGGCCGGGGTTCGAAGCCAGAGAACCGCAAAGTGGACATAAAGCCGGGGCGGACTTTATCCGGGATCTCCGGTTTCCCCCGCCATGTCATTCCACTGGTGCTCCATCTTCATCTCATGTATCGTCAGTGTCATCGCCTGCAGTGCCGTATGTAGTAAAAGCGGGCGTTAAACTACACATTTCATTTCATTTGTTTACTACGAAATGAGTGTATGAGAGTACATATGAGTCACCCATGCTACCAGATCTAATGCTTGTTTCAGTAACTGCAGTGATAGGTATTATGTACTGTCTACCCACCACAAGAAGACAAGCGGGGTCTGAAGAGGGAGAGGGGCTTGAACTGTTTATCTGCTCTGTTAGTGGATCTGTTTACTACGACATGAGTGTATCAGAGTACATATGAGTTACCCATGCTGTCAGATCTAATGCTCGTTTCAGTAACTGCAGTGGTAGGTATTATGTACTGTCTACCTACCACAAGAAGGCAAGCGGGGCATGAAGAGGGAGAGAGGGTTGAGCTGTTTATCTGCTCTGGTAGTGGATCTGTTTACTACGAAATGAGTGTATGAGAGTACATATGAGTCACTCGTGCTGCCAGAACTAATGCTCGTTTCAGTAACTGCAGTGATAGGTATTATGTACTGTCTATCCACCACAAGAAGGCAAGCGAGGCATGAAGAGGGAGAGGGGCTTGAACTGTTTATCTGCTCTGTTAGTGGATCTGTTTACTACGAAATGAGTGTATGAGAGTACATGTGAGTACATGTGAGTCACCCATGCTGCCAGATCTAATGCTCGTTTCAGTGACTGCAGTGATAGGTATTATGTACTGTCTATCCACCACAAGAAGACAAGCGGGGCCTGAAGAGGGTGCGGGGCCTGAACTGTTTATCTGCTTTGGTAGTGGATCTTTTCACTACGAAATGAGTGTAAGAGAGTACATATGAGTCACACATGCTGTCAGATCTAATGCTCGTTTCAGTAACTGCAGTGATAGGTATTATGTACTGTCTACCCACCACAAGAAGGCAAGCGAGGCATGAAGAGGGAGAGGGGCTTGAACTGTTTATCTGCTCTGTTAGTGGATCTGTTTACTACGAAATGAGTGTAAGAGAGTACATATGAGTCACCCATACTGCCAGATCTAATGCTCGTTTCAGTAATTGCAGTGGTAGGTATTATGCATAGGTCATTTGTGTGACAACACTATTTTAAATCAAACTTCCATTCCTGTCATACTGGGGAGGTGAGCATAAACACCATTGAATCAGTGCTTAAGTTACACATTCCTCTAGCTTGCCTTCTTGTTTTGGGTCTGCAGTACTGCCCTGCCAGGGAGATCTTAACTGGCAAAGTTACCGACCCTGCCCTCTGCAATGTCGTGGCTCCTCATGACACCCTTCTGTCTTTTCTCGTCTTATCCTTCCTCCTGGTGATGCATCACTTGGGCCATTGGTACAACAGACCAAGCTTGGACCTCCGTACCAAATCCCCTCCGTAGCATAAGTCAAACAAATAGGACATTCCAAGGATGACAAACATTCCTGGCTAAACTTGACAAGTAACTTTTCTTCAGAATTTCATATTCTTCTAAAGGACTTCAAGCAATTTTCTTTAAATATTCATATTATTAAGATATTTTATGACAAATGAGACGCACCTCTTAAATGCTAAGTGAATTTGCATAACTGGTCATCAGTAAAGATTTGTGGAGTTAATCAATTTCAGATACAGCTTTTCTAGGTAGTTCGATATTCATTTTTTTAACTCTTCGACATAAAAATAGAACGTAATGTCAAGGACCGTCACCTACACAACCAGTTTTAAAACATTTGACTATCACTTAAAGTCTACTGTGTTCCCATATTCCCTTGTCGTTATTCATTTTTTATCTCTTGGACATACAAATAGAACGTAATGTCAAAGACCGTCATCTAGACAACCAGTTTTAAAACATTTGACTATCACTTAAAGTCTACTGTATTCCCATATTCCCTTGTCGTTATTCATTTTTTTATCTCTTGGACATACAAATAGAACGTAATGTCAAAGACCGTCACCTAGACAACTAGTTTTAAAACATTTGACAGACACTTAGTCTTGTGTATTCCCATATTTCTACAATAAAGTGAACAAAAGATAATGTTTATCTTGAAGGAGATAGAGGAACAATTGTTCGTAAAAGAGTAGAGAAAGTTATGTGTGTGTAATAAGCAGATCTTTTTTTTTCTGGAGCAAATGAAATAGTAGAGCTCAACTTTATTTTCTTATTAATTTTCAAAAAGTAGTTATAAGCCCTCAACACAGCAGAGATTCTTAAGTCTTTGTCGGCAAAAATGGTCATACAAATACATATCATAAGATAACTGAATAATTTTCGTTTGATAAACAAAAATTAAAACTCCCTCCATCACAGGAATGTAAAGAACCAAGGAATATTTATCTGAAAGTCTTCTCCTTCTGATGTCTTTGAACTCTGCCCTTTAGAAGTTACCTGCTTTATTGGAAACATCATTTATTCAAGAAGTAAACAGTACATACAAACGTCTACTGATTTTCTTACGCATTTAGACGCTGACAATCTGAAAGGAATAAATTATGAAGCTCCGTCGAGAATCTTGTGAAAAGATCTTATTTTAAAAGCTGCAGCGTAAATTCATTTCCTTGTCTCGCAGTTTTTTTTCTTATTGGTAAAGCTGATATAAAATGAAAATTACGCTCAAAATTTGCTTTCTATTTTGAGCGTCTCATTTGTGAGTGTGATTTACTGTTTCATAAAATATTAATGAGTAGAATGAATTTATAAAAATATTTAAATCAAGTAAATATAAATTTGTGGCCTTTAATGTCGCACATCATCTTCTCTACTCGTAAAGTACCAAATATTCAGAAGATATTATTCTTACGATACTGTCACGGTGACTGCGTCTGCTGTGGAGAAAATGAGTCAAACCCAGTAGCGGAGCGTGAGTTTCAAAGCGGAGGAAGCTCCAAAAAATAATTTTCATTAAAAAAAGAGAGAATAATGACTCAAAAGTACTAAGACTACTCTTCATACCCTTTCTATTGTACAGTCACACGTAGGTCCAGTAGTGAAGCGTGACTTTCAAAGCGAGGAAAGCTCCAAATAATTTTCATTAAAATAAGAGAGAATAATGACTGAAAGAACTAAGGCTACTCTTCAATACTCTTTCTATTGTACAGTCACACGTAGGTCCAGTAGCGAGGCGTGACTTTCAAAATGAGGAAAGCTCCAAATAATTTTCATTAAAATAAGAGAGAATAATGACTGAAAGAACTAAGGCTACTCTTCAGTACTCTTTCTATGGTACAGTCACACGTAGGTCCAGTAGTGAGGCGTGACTTTCAAAGCGAGGTAAGCTCCAAATAACTTTCATTAAAATAAGAGAGAATAATGACTGAAAGAACTAAGACTACTCTTCAGTACTCTTTCTATTGTACAGTCACACGTAGGTCCAGTAGCGAGGCGTGACTTTCAAAGCGAGGGAAGCTCCAAATAATAATTTTCATTAAAATAAAAGAGAATAATGACTCAAAGAACTAAGGCTACTATTCAGTACTCTTTCTACTGTACAGTCACACATAGGTCCAGTAGCGAGGCGTGACTTTCAAAGCGGGGGAAGCTCCAAATAATAATTTTCATTAAAATCAGAGAGAATAATGAGTCAAAGAACTAAGGCTACTCTTTAGTACTATTTCTATTTTACAGTCAAACGTAGGTCCAGTAGTGATGCGTGACTTTCAATGTGAGGGAAGCTCCAAATAATAATTTTCATTAAAATCAGAGAGAATAATGACTCAAAGAACTAAGGCTACTCTTTAGTACTCTTTCTATTGTACAGTCACATGTAGGTCCAGTAGTGATGCGTGACTTTCAAAGTGAGGGAAGCTCCAATTAATAATTTTCATTAAAATAAGAGAGAATAATGACTCAAAGAACTAAGGCTTCTCTTCAGTACTCTTTCTATTGCACAGTCACACGTAGGTCCAGTAGCGAGGCGTGACTTTCAAAGTGAGGGAAGTTCCAAATAATAATTTTCATTAAAATAAGAGAGAATAATGACTTAAAGAACTAAGGCTACTCTTCAGTACTCTTTCTATTGCACAGTCACACGTTATTGCACAGTCACACGTAGGTCCAGTAGCGAGGTGACTTTCAAAACGAGGGAAGCTCCAAATAATAATTTTCATTAAAATAAGAGAGAATAAGGACTGAAAGAGCTAAGGCTACTCTTCAGTACTCTTTCTATTGTACAGTCACATGTAGGTTCAGTAGCGAGGCGTGACTTTCAAAGTGAGGGAAGCTCCAAATAATAATTTTCATTAAAATAAGAGAGAATAATGACTCAAAGAACTAATGCTACTCTTCAGTACTCTTTCTATTGTACAGTCACATGTAGGTTCAGTAGCGAGGCGTGACTTTCAAAGTGAGGGAAGCTCCAAATAATAATGTTCATTAAAATAAGAGAGAATAATGACTCAAAGAACTAATGCTACTCTTCAGTACTCTTTCTATTGTACAGTCACACGTAGGTCCAGTAGCGAGGCGTGACTTTCAAAGCGAGGGAAGCTCCAAATAATTTTCATTAAAATAAGAGAGAATAATGTCTCAAAATGTGTGTAGTGTTTAACGCCCGCTTTTACTACATACGGCACCGCAGGCGATGACACTGATGATACATGAGATGAAGATGGAACGCCGGTGGAATGAGATGGAGGGGGAAACCGGAGATCCCGGAGAAAACCCGCCCCAGCGCCGTGTTGTCCACCACGAATCTCACTTTGCGGTCGCCTGGGATCGAACCCGGTTCGCCTTGGTGAAAGCCAAGCTGTCTAACCGCTGAGCCACGGAGCTGGAGAGCATTCTAATGCTAGAACATTGTAATGTTACTGGCAGCGTATACCAAGAAGTGCAAAGGTCAGCTTTCAGGCAGTTTTCCCAGCTAAGTTTGCCAAAGAATTTGGGAGTTCAAAGCAGTCATGAATAAGTCTGCAAGTGAGTTGAGTCGATCTGCAAGCAGTGAAGAACGCTCCAGCCTAGCAGTGATGAGTAGGGGGCGGATTTACAGACACTAAAAATGTGTGAAATAGGCAGGCAAAAAAGGCACTAAAATGGGCAAAATAGGTACTTAAATATGCAATAAAAATTTGCTAAGTAAACACAATTTTAGTAAAATGGCTCTTAAAATGTAGAAAAACAAAATGACAATCATCGCAACAAATGCTGCAGGAAATTCGCTAAACACATACTATTTTGCGAAATAGTTCTACATTTATTCCAAATTTCATAAATATATCCACAGTAAGTTAAAATAACAGATATTGTCGTATAATTAAGATATATATATATATATATATATATATATATATATAAATCCGCTTCACTAAGTAAGAACCATAATGTGCAGAAAGGTGTGGAGTAATTAAATATCTCAAAGAACAAAAACATGCGTTTTGTCGGGGGAGGGGTGCTAAGGGTGAAAATGATTTTGTTAAATTTGTTTCAAATTTAGACCATTTATTTTAATTTATTTTTATCAAAATGGAATAATGCCAAGTTTTAGCTTTCTAGTTACAATGGTTTCCGAGGAATAAACAGTTTATGTCAAAATTACAGGCTATTTTCAAAATGTCCCACATATTGTAATTTTAAAAATAAATGCAGTCATTTTAACCTATTAATGACATGTACCTATGTGAAATATATCTTCGCCATATCAAAGAAAGGAAAAAATAATCATAGCTATTTAACAATTTTTATTTTTCTAAGCGTTTTCAGTAAGAAGTAAACATTATAATCATTTTCAATACAAATAACAAACACAGATTCATAGAAAACTGTATATCCTGTGGAACATTTTGAAGTTAGGAAAATGTAGAAAATATGGAATCTGAGAAATCTGAGGTTTACATTACGTAATAGCAGCTACGATACAGGTGTAGGGTTACTTAAACCGCTAGAAAAAGAAACTATAGTATTGAATTAGGTCTATATTGATTTTAAGACAAAAACTAAATTTGGTATTGTAAGTTTTGGGCCAATTTGCATAGATGGTCTGCTTAATAAGCCCCTTTTTGTATATCCAATGTGCCGCAGTGAGAAATTTCTCTTTCCCGAAAACTTCAAGTTGAAACCAACAAATGCAAAAGCTTTTGTCACAAATTACAAACAGAAAAATGGCGAAAAAGGCAGTTTAAGGCACTAATAAGCAGAATAGGCACAAGCGAATGTAACAGACATTTATAGGCAGTATAAAACTAAGAATTTAGGCTGATAATTGAAGGAAACGTGCTTATACCTTAGCCTACGTTTCTGAACAAAGAAATAAAGTAGGTAAATAGGGCAAAATCCGCCCCTTAGTGAGGAGTTTTCTGCAGAATATATAGTGCAGTTTTCAAGAGTTAGGAAGCGGAGCAGTGTAAAAAGGAATCGTTGTGTGGGCGTTGGAGAAACTATAAGCGGCGCAAATCGCTCCAAGATACACAACAGAACATCGTGTTTGCATTGTGCATTTGTAAAAAAGAGAAGGTGATTCTAATCAGTAACCCTGGAACCTCATCAATCCACCTTTTTACCTTCAAAGAACGTGTATTCGTTTGTTTCACGAATGCTTACTTGGTGGGCGGTAAGGAGGTTTTAAATGAGGTAGATTTTTGTTGCTGGCCAATTCTGGAGGGCTCTGCGTACGTTATTAGTACGGACTTTGTGGTCAGATGAGAAGGTTGATAAGATGACTCCAGTATCATCTCGTTACTCCTGCACCCACATGTTGCTGTAGAGTTAAATGTACAACATTCAGAGTTTACAGGACTCGCAGCGTTATGAAAATATAGTAAACATTGGGTGATTTTAATGGAAAATGAGAAAAGTTTCCTACTCAAATATTTTGCATTTTGGCTTTGTAGTTTTTTTAATTTTATCTCGGTAACTAATTCTTTGGATGGGTGCCAATTGCAAGCACGTAATAAAAATAGAATAGTGAGTTTCTATATACAAATATAATAATTTGTGACTAAAACCTTAACTTATAAGAAATTATGATAATTTTCTCAAATTATCTGGATTTCATGTAGAACTTACAGCTTCAGCCGGAAGCAACAAATCTGTCGCCATCGTTACGAACGCTAGATGTTGATATGTTTTTGTTATTAGTACCAAAATCTGAAAATCGAACAATCGACAGCCGGTATTTCAAAATTCATTACGCGATGTTGGTTTTTAAAAATAAATAACTTTTCACAAACCATTAAATCTATCAGATCATTTAATTGTTTTAATAATTTAACTTCTGGATTTATTTCATGGTTAAATGACCAAAAATGATCTGCTACGGTCGATTTATCAGTCTGTTTATACTTAATGTTACGAAAAAGTTCTTTCGTTCTGGTTTCTAAATTACGTTTTGTCTTTTCAATATAAACTTTATCACAATCAAAACTATTAAAATGATAAGTACCAGATTTTTTGTTATTATGAATTTTATATTTTTTTTAGAGAAATGCAATAAAATTTTAATACTATATTAATTTTGAGGAACTAAAATTATACCAAACTCTTTTAATTTTTTTTTGAAAATGTTTATTAACCCAAGGATGGCGAGTAAATTTTTTAAAAATGGAATTGTCTTTTATTTTTCTAAGGGGAAATACGAGGAGTGTCTGTAAAATAAGAAAACATGATATAGAAAACATGTTTATCGTGGAAACCTAGAGCCAGAATGAAAAATTCAATGCCATAGCCGGGATTTCAACCACGGATATTCTGGGCTTTGGCCAGCCTCTATATCCATTGAGCTACTGTAGCCAACGTGCCGATATGACATTAAATTCTCCAACTGACTCGTGCTTTTCCCGATAATTAAGCCTACACACGGCTAGTGTGAAAGAACAATTAACTTCCATTAATTGTGCCTAATAGTGGTCCGAACTATAAAGCCCGGGCCTTAAAGTACTTACAGCATAGTAAGTCGTCATTAAGATAGTTGTCTCATGTGTTTATGAGAACTCCTAGTGGTTTACCGGGAAATACACGAGTCAGTTGTAGAATTTAATGTCATGTTGGCACGTTGACCATAGTAGTTCAATGGTTAGAGCGGCTGAACGGAGACCAGAAGATCCGTGGTTCAAATCCCGGCTATGGTATTAAATTTTTCAGTCTGACTCAACGTTTCCACAATTTAACCTACACACGGCCATTGTGAAAGAACAATTAATTTCCAACATATTTATTGCCAATGAATGTTACATTGATGGAAAGGCGGAACTTACAGCTGTATTTCAACGTAATCACCATTGCGATCAGTGTATGTATACCCTTGTGACAGCACTCTCCCGCCAAGTTGCGCAGGTAGCGCTCAATCTCGTCGGTCTGGAAATGTGTTCCACCCAGGTGTGACTTAAACTCAGTAAACAGATGATAATCACTAGGTACTAAGTCTGGACTCTAGGGGGGGGGGGATGGGTGAGGATGTCCCATCCGAACTGGGCCAGGAGATCAGTCGTTGCATGTGCAGTATGGGGACGAGCGTTGTCGTGATGAAAAATCACTTCCTTCGTCAGCATTCCGCTCCTTCGATTTTAAATAGCACGTCGCAATTTTTTTAAAGTCTCACAGTATCTAGCGGCGTTTATTGTTGTGCCGGTAGGCATAAACTTGCACAACAATACGCCTTCTCTGTCCCAGAACACACTGGCCATCACTTTGCCGGCAGAAAATGTCTGAACTTTCGCGGCTTCGGCGAATTCAAATGCCGCCACTGACGAGAACGTTCTTTAGTTTCTGGTGTTGTGTAGTGCACCCAGGTGTCATCGCCAGTGAAAATTGAATCCAACAATTCCTCGCCCTGTTCTGCATAGCGCTCCAGGAATCGGTGGGCCGCTTCAACATGTTGCCATTTATGGAGTTCGGTGAGCATTTTGGGGACCCACCTCGCACACACCTTGCGATAATGCAAATGTTCGGTTAAAATCTTGTCAATCGTAGTCTTACTGACTTCAGGGATAACTTCGCACAGCTCACGAACTGTCACACGCCGATCTTTAAGCATTTCTTGCTCCACTTTTGCAATTGTTTCGGCTGAAACCGAAGGCAGACCAGAACGCTGTTCGACATGGACGTCTGTACATCCGTCTTTGAACTCTCTGACCCACTTTCGCACGTTTTTGACGTCCATACACTGTGGCCCATAGACTTCGCATAACTGACGATGAATTTCAGTGGGGGTAGTAGTCTCGTATCTTTTAAGTTTTTTGATATTTGAATTTTTCAATTATTTTTTTCGGACAACTTATAAGAAAATTATCATCATTTCTTATAATATAAGTGAAATTTAAAGTTACAATTGTTATATTTGTCTATATTTGTTTGCTTCGCTGTTAATAGCTTCATATTTTACGTATTTATAGTGTCTTTCTATTTGAGGAAAGTGTAAGCACTTAAAAATTTGAAGGAATAATAAAGAATACTTCGGAAGCGATTAGCTCGACTCCAGCGCTGCAAAATATTGATGCTTTATAAAGAATTACATTTTCTGAGTAGCAAGGTTTTATTGGTCTTATCGTTTATTACCAAGAAAAATTAGGATATATAATTAATTTACCCTTAAAATAATTTAATAAAATCCTTACGCTTTTTTACGCGCATCCCGATAAATTTGTTTCTACTGACGCTACGTTTCTCATTTTTGGTTGCGAAAGTGCAACACTTCGCTTATTTTAAACAGAGAAAAAAAGGTGAACAACGTTGGCCAGTAAGATGTAAAAGTTTGCGCAGTTTTCTATGTTCTAGAAGTGTATATGAAGATATGTGGGAACTTCTAAGGAATATTTCTTAGTTAAGAAATTCGAGAAAAAGTGTGAGGCAATTTTGCGTTTCTCACTTGTTTCAGTTTCCTAGCGATAAACCACAGGCAACTTTTTCTCCATTACCGCTTGTAGAGTTGGAGAAGTAAAGGCAAGGATCGACTTACTACAATCGATTACGTGCGAGTTAGAACCTTTCGATATATCGCCTTTGTGTGCGTAAGTGGCGAGATAAGGTTCCCTATACTGCCGTTATCGCCCGCCACCAGTTCCTTAATAGAGGTCCTACAATTTTGGTACGGTTCCTTTAAGACCTCTGCATTCGACTAGACAAGGTAAACGACCTACTTACCTAAAGAGATCACGTTTCATTGTATATTTGTTTGGTATTTAATGTTAAACAGTTGGCAATTAAAATTAAGACTTAAAGCTTTGCTGGCGACGAATATGTTGAAGATCTTGAAGGGAAACAATGCATTAGAAATCGCCGTTTCGGAAGCACACATCGCTCCCATTATCAGCATATTAATCAGGTCAAAGAAACACAACTACTTAACTTGATCAAGCTGTATAGATCTGTGCTTCTTAAGCCGACGGATTTCCATTTCTCAATACACAGGCCCAAAGAGCTTTGTCTATCTCTGATCCCAGCCACTTAAAACAAGAATTACAGCATCTGAGAGTCACTTTCCGTCAAAACGGCTACTCCGAATATGACGTTGAAGCCTCGATCACCAAAGCTAGGAAAGGGAAACCTGTAATACAGCAAGCGTCAGATAAGCCTACCGCTACAGCCTACATCCCGTTTATCGGCAACCTATCCGGCAGTATCAGCAGCCTCGATCACCAGAGCTAGGAAACGGAAACCTGTAATACAGAAAGTGTCAGATAAGCCTACCGCTACAGCCTACATCCCGTTTACCGGCAACCTATCCGGCAGTATCAGCAGCCTCGATCTCCAGAGCTAGGAAAGGGAAACCTATAATACAGAAAGCGTCAGATAAGCCTACCACTGCAGCCTACATCCCGTTTACCGGAAATCTATCCGACAGAATCAGCAGCCTCGATCACCAGAGCTAGGAAGGGGAAACCTGTAATACAGAAAGCGTCAGATAAGCCTACCACTGTAGCCTACATCCCGTTTACCGGAAATCTATCCGACAGAATCAGCAGCCTCGATCACCAGAGCTAGGAAAGGGAAACCTGTAATATAGCAAGCGTCAGATAAGCCTACCGCTACAGCCTGCATCCCGTTTAGCGGCAACCTATCCGGCAGTATCAGCAGCCTCGATCTCCAGAGCTAGGAAAGGGAAACCTATAATACAGAAAGCGTCAGATAAGCCTACCACTGCAGCCTACATCCCGTTTACCGGAAATCTATCCGACAGAATCAGCAGCCTCGATCACCAGAGCTAGGAAAGGGAAACCTGTAATACAGAAAGCGTCAGATAAGCCTACCACTGTAGCCTACATCCCGTTTACCGGAAATCTATCCGACAGAATCAGCAGCCTCGATCACCAGAGCTAGGAAAGGGAAACCTGTAATATAGCAAGCGTCAGATAAGCCTACCGCTACAGCCTGCATCCCGTTTAGCGGCAACCTATCCGGCAGAATCAGCACAATTCTCGACAAATACAGCAAGCCACCTCCGAAGATAAAACATCTGTTAGGACCGGTGAAAGAGAGACTGGACCTCCAAGTTCCGGCAGTGTACAGCATTCCCTGTGAATGTCGGACACTGTATATAGGACAAACCGGAAGGGCCATCGCTACCACAATAAACGAACAGAACGGAGTATTCCTTTAATGCAACTTGAGAAGTCTGGACTGGCTTTGATAACGACCATAGAGCCTACTTTCGGAAGACGACCATCTTGGCAAAATGCATCAGATACTGGGAGCGGAGAGTTAAGGAGGCTTTGGCCATTTCCTCCGGGAGGAGCACGTTTAATCGTGATACTGGATTACAGTTCAGATCCTCTTAGAAACCGGCCTTATAATGGGCAACGTTGAAGGACATCGGCCCGTCTCTGTAGCGTGGTGGTAGCCTCACGTTCAAGAGGTCCCTAGTTCTAATCTCGCTTTGAGTAATAAGATTTTCCCTTATACTGAAAGATGAATATCTGGTAACTCTAAGCTCTATGTACCCTGGACTCATTTGAACTTCATTCTGCTCATCGCCCGATAATACTTTACGTTGCAGAGCATTAGCCCGTCTCTACATCATGGTGGTAGCGTCACGTTCAAGAGGTCGCCAGTTGTAATCTCGGTCAGGCTGATAAGGTTTTCCTTTATTCTGTAAGATAAATGTCTAGTAGCTGTAAGTTCTATGCATCCTTTACTCATTTGAACATCAGTTTATGATGTAATATGACTTAGTTGGAGGACATTGGTTCGTCTCTGTATCGTGGTAGTAGTGTCACGTTCAAGAGGTCCCTAGTTCTAATCTTGGACAGAGTGATAAGATTTTCCGTTATCATGAATGAATGTCTAGTAACTCTAAACTCTCGGTACTCTGGACTCATTTGAACATCACTTCATCGTTCGATATCACTTAACGTGGACATTGGCCCGTCTCTGTAGCGTGGTGGTAGTGTCACATTCAAGAGATCCCTAGTTCTAATCTTGGTGAGGTTGATAAGGTTTTGCTTATCCTGAGAGATAAACGTTTGGTAAATCTAAGCTCTATGTAACCTGAGCTCATGTAGTATCACGTTCAAGAGGTCCCTAGTTTTAATCTGTCAGAGTGATAGCGTTTACCCTTATCTGGAAAATAAATATGTGGCAGCTCTAAGCTCTATGTATCCTGTACTCATTTGAACATCAGTTTGTTCATTATCCGATATCACTTAGATTTGGAAGACATTTAAAAGCAGAGAACAAGTTAATTAAGCGATTCTCAGATGTTTTAGAGTGATATAGATGAAGTAGTGCTTACCGGATTTGTATTTTAGCCGAGATCTGTCTTGCCAACTTGCACTGAAGTAAACGAGAACGTTCTGCAGTGGTCCGGAGTTCTCTTGTTTAATATCTGAAATTGTATAATACAGTTGGCGTTTCCGATAGCGATAATACAACTTCCTGAGTTTCACCTTGACAGGAAGCGGATATTAGAAACTTGCTCCGCTCCGTTCTCGCCATGCAAATTTATCGTAATCCTGTCTCAATCCTGTTATCGGTGTTTCTTCCTGTAGGCGTGCATAGCGCATACTTCCAGATCTTGCGAGAAACCTAGAGGAATTTTATTCTTCAATTTCTAGGTACCACCATTCTGAGCTTTTGACTATGAGTTAAAGCCTAACGTATTCTTCTTACAAAGGCTGTTCAATAAAGAATGGTTACAATTTTTTTGACAACGTACCTTTACTCATCCTCATAATTTTGATGGTCCTTCTTAAAATAGTCTCCCCTGAATGCTATGCACTTGTCCCAGCGTTTCTGCCAGTCTTCAAAGACATGCTGGAAACCATTTTTGAGAGATCCTTCAAAATCGCCTCCGCAGCCTTCACCACTGCTTCTGATGATGGATAATGACTCCCACGAAGGCGTTTCTTCAAGTTAGGGAATAGAAAAAACTCACATGGGGCTAGGTCCGGACTATAGGGAAGGTGGGGGATGCACTTCACGTTGATTTTTACAAGATATTCAGCAACAACATTGCCAGTATGCGGCCGGGCACTGTCGTGGTGTAGCATCCAGCCTGCTTCACGTAAATCTGATCTTTTGTGCCTGATATGGACTTGCAATGTTTTCAGGATATCCCTGTAGTATTGTCCAGTTACTGATGTGTGTGCAGGTACAACATGCTGATAAACTATTCCATGAATATCAAAGAATGAGATGACCATAACTTTCCCAGCAGAAGCAACCGCTATTGCTGTTTTGAGGGTTGGTGATGAAAGAGATTTGCACACTGAGCTTTGCTATTTGCACTCAGGATCAAAATGATGTAGCCAAGTTTCATCATCAGTGATTACGTTTGAAAGAAACTCCGGATCTTCCTCTAACATCAACTTTAACTACATGCAGACCTGCATGCAAATGTCCTTTTGTTTGGGAATCAACAGTCTTGGAACCCATCGCGCACAAACACGTCTCATGTGTAATGTTTGTCACCAACGTGTGGGTGGCACCCAATGAAATGTTCAGTATTTCAGAAAGTGATCTTAAGGTAATTCGTCGATCCTCTCTCACAATGGCAGCAGCAGTGTTGATGTTTTCTTCCGTAAGAACAGTAACTGGAGCACCGGGTCCACCTTCCTTTGAAATTGATTGTCTCCACTCTTTAAACATTTTAAACTACCTTCGAGCTGTGCTGTAAGGAAGAACAGACTCTCCGTAGGCCTCCTGTAACATTGTATAGGCCTCAACTGAAGATTTGTTGAGACGAAAGCAGAATTTCAAAGTCGCATATTGTTCCTCGAGTATTATCTCCATTGCAGCGGTAGGCGATACTGAACATGTCTGAACTTGCCTGGTTCTCACTGGCGGGAATCAGGAGAACCAACAATGAAACTAATACGGCGTGTTTGTTTTACATTAATCTAACAGTATATAATAAGATTGAATTTTAGTGCGAAAAATAATGACCGTAAAAAATTATGATCATTCCTTATTGGACAGCCCTGGTATTTACATTGTGATCCTGTAGTTACGGATCAGCCTGTATAAGTGAGTTTTCATAGACCTCCCACGATGTCGAGGGGCTGATATTGAAGACGAACTTTGGCATTTACTAGCGGGGGAGGATCTGGGGTGGGAAGGAAACAGCAGGATCCGCCAGGAAGTTATAAAGACAAGCTATGTTTATAGAAAAGTTGAAAAGAAAACTTCATTATATCAGAAACACTGCGATATTCAGTACGAGAGTTGAGCTACGAAGGATATAATGGTTTGTTGGTTCGATTCCAACACGGAGCGAAGTGATTGCCAGCCTCGGTAGCGTGGATGGTAGCGTGTCTGCCTCTAGTTCAAGAGGTCCCGAGTTCTAATCTCCGGCAGGGTGATAAGGTGTTCCTTTATCCTGAAAGACGAATGTCGGGTAACTCTAAGCTCTATGTAACCCAGACTCACTGGAGCATCATTTCACCCATTTCATTCACCGTCTAATAGGATTTAACGTAGGAGGACGTAACTTAACCGAAAAAAAGAAAAAACTCTTTTTTCCCCTATATTTCATTTGTTTTTATGTCTTTTTTCTGTTTTTAATCTCACTTGTTGGGCACAATACTTATAATTTATTTTTAGGCACTTCCTGATGAGGTGGAGACTTGAAACTTCAAACATAGATCAGAACTGGATGACAGTGAAAAACTAACTTGCTTTCAGGAGCATTCCTCCATTATAAAATATCCTTTATACAGACAAGTTTTCGAAAAATTTTATTACAGTTCTTAACTATTTTAATTTTTAATGCTACATCACAAATGAATGTGATGCATGTCTCAAACTTTCTCGAAATATAAAGTCGAGCTTATCTACCAGGGTATATCCACACGAAGTGAAGGTTAACCCGAACCCCTCTAACGACCAGGGAGTTACCGAAATGTCCCGAAAGGCGCCCGGTACATCCCTGGGGCTTTCCATAGGACAAGACCTAGCGACTAACAAGCCCCCCATCTGGTCCGCGAAAGACAAGACGGGGTGGAAATGGAAACGCCACTTACGCGCGCCAACCTCAAAATGGGAAGGCAACCGATCAACCTCGGTAGGGCCGCCTGGTGATCTAGCACACCCTCTCCTAGCTATGCAGGCTATTACGCGGGAATATATGGCTTCCCTCAACCCCGTCCGGAGACGTACCCTATCTCCCACGGGTATCGGGAACACACGGCCCCTCGAGTCCAACCCAATCCGAACAACTCCCAAACAGGGAGGGGCTCAAATTTTCGGCCCGAGGTTCCTCTAGTAACGTCAGAGGTACCACGAGTACTAGGGATCCACAGTGCCCGCACCACGGCAGCTGAAGGGGACGGATCACCTACTGTCTCGAAATAGTCTTCCGAATAGTTCGAAACTTTAAATATAAGTCACAAGAGAACTGTCACAGTACTCACATCGCTATGCAGTTGAAAATTTTGATACTGTATATGTACCATGTGTAACAAAAATCTGCGGAATAGAACCGCAAAACCTGGAAAGTGCCGCTTGCGACGACTTGCAAATGGCTACTGGACATCCCTCGTTAGTTCTGTGACGGGTGTAGGGGATGTAGCTACTTAAAGATGCCACGAACAGACTGATACCCGTCAGGAGTAAACAATCCCTCCATAAAATGTGTCATTATATTCCTACATATTGTGGACTCATTTTAGGGTACTTCCGAGCTATACTCCATACACAGCTTCCATATAGAGCACAGATGATGTAATCAAACGCTCAAGCGAATACAAGTATGAGCATAGTGATAGTTCCCTTGTTACCGCAGAGGTTCCTTAGCTAGAATTATTTAAAACAGTATTAAAAAATTTGACTATCACTTAGGTCGAATGTATTCCCATATTCCCTTGTCGGTATTCATTTTTTATCTCTTGTACATACAAATAGAACGTAATGTCAAAGACCGTCATCTAGACAACCAGTTTTAGAACATTTGACTATCACTTAAAGTCTACTGTATTCCCATATCCCTTGTCGTTATTCATTTTTTATCTCTTGGACATACAAATAGAACGTAATGTCAAAGATCGTCACCTAGACAACCAGTTTTAAAACATTTGACTATCACTTAAAATCTACTGTATTCCCATATCCCTTGTCGTTATTCATTTTTTATCTCTTGGACATACAAATAGAACGTAATGTCAAAGACCGTCACCTAGACAACCAGTTTTAAAACATTTGGCTATAACTTAGGGTCTACTGTACTCCCAAATTGCTACAATAAAATTGAGTGAGATGATATTTATTTGAAAGTAGACAGAGGTTATATATCCTCTACCTGCATTGAGCTAATGGTAGAAAGAGTAGAAGCAATTGTTGTGTATGTATGGAAACATACCTGGTGTGTAAATCTGAAGTAACTAATAGTGTTACAATGAAGGCTTTAAACACAAAAGACCAATTAACGTCAGTTGCTCCACCAGGAGATTGGGTACGCCAGTCACGTGCCGGACCCCGAGAAGCCCAGCAACAAAAGGGTCGTAGCACAGGTCTCTGCGGGGGCATTACTGCGTGCTGCGGGTCACTGAACAACACCCGGGAGACGGATCTCTATATCCTTCCTTCATCTGGTTTTGCTTTCCCTTTATAAAGAATTCTTCATATGGAACACAGAATTCATAAAAATTTCACCACCTCTTCTAAAATTCCTCAAAGGGATATTACGTTCTGTACTACGTGTGGTAAGTCGGGTTTTGCCGAAAGTGCTTGTTTTGACGTCACTTGAACTCTTAAAAGTTATTTTACAGAGAGGTGTGTGACAGTGAGAGCGTGCCAGTGTGAGAGGATGTAAAAGTAAGGGAGTGCGAGAGGATGTGAGTGAGGGTGAGGAATTATGAGAAAATATGAGAGAGGGAAATACTCTGAAAGATGGAAAGTGAATGTGAAATACTGTAAGTGTGAGAATAGGAGGTTGATAGGCTGTAATTGTGAGGTGCGCATGTGAGAGAGTCTGTGGGAGGGTTTGAGGTGATGGCAGAGGGTGACATGACATGAGGGTTTGAGATGATATGGGAGTGATAATGTGAGAGGGTTTGAATGGAAATGAGACATGTTATGAGAGGATTTGAGAGTTTGAGAGTGATATGAGAGTGAAATATTAGAGGGTTTGGGGGTCGAGCTGATTTGAGAGATGTGAGTGCGTTTGATATGATATGCCAGGGTTTGAGGTGACGTGAAAGGGTCAGAAAATTTTTGAATATTTGAGATGACGTGAGAGGGTTTTTGATGACGTAAGACTGAGATAATGTAAGGGGGTTTGTGATGTAAGACTGAGATGATGTGAGAGGATTTTTGATG
The DNA here is from genome assembly GCA_030765055.1 of Mantis religiosa. Lineage (NCBI taxonomy): Eukaryota > Metazoa > Arthropoda > Insecta > Mantodea > Mantidae > Mantis > Mantis religiosa. The sequence goes on along the minus strand of CM060959.1, from coordinate 15,834,116 downwards.
ACGTAAGACTGAGATAATGTAAGGGTGTTTGTGATGTAAGACTGAGAGGATGTGAGAGGGTTTATGATGACGTAAGACTGAGATAATGTAAGGGTGTTTGTGATGTAACACTGCGATGATGTGAGAGGGTTTTTGATGACGTAAGACTGAGACAATGTAAGAGGGTTTGTGATGTAAGACTGAGATGACGTGAGAGAATGAGATGATGCCAGAAGCCTTGAGATGCTGTGAGAGGGCTTGAGATGAAATGTGAGAGGGTTTGAGATCAGATGTGAGAGGGTTTGAGATGAGATGTGAGAGGGCTTGAGATGAGGTGTGAGAGGGTTTGAGATCAGATGTGAGAGGGTTTGAGATGAGATGTGAGAGGGTTTGAGATGAGATGATGGGAGAAGATTTGAGATGGTGTGAGAGGGTGCCAGTTGAAGTAACATGGTAAGATGACGTGAGATAATGTGACAGGGTTTAAGATGTGAGAGTTTGAGAGGACGTGAGAGGGTGAGATAATGTGAGAGGGCTCGGGATATTACGAGAAGTTTTGAGATTATTTGAGATGCTGCGAGTTGAAGTGACGGGAAGATGACGTGAGATAATGTGAGAGGGTTTAAGATGTGAGAGTTCCAAGATAATGTGAGGGCGAGATGACCTGGAATGATGTGAGATGGTGAGATGACGAGAGAGTGGTTGAAATGATGTGAGAATGTGAAATGTGAAAGTATTTGAGAGGGTTTGCCCTGATGGGAGGGGGTATATAACGAAAGCGTTTGAGCTGAAGTGACAGGTCGAGAATTTGTGAAAGGGTGTTTGAGGTTTTGCGATGACGTGAGAGTGTGAGGTAGCGAGAGTGTTTGTGATGTAGTGAGAGGGTGATAAGTGTGTGAGGGGATTCCAGATGATGTGAGAGGATGTGAGTTTGAGAGGATATGAGATAATTTGCGATGACGTAAGAGGGTGAAAATGCGAGAAAGTTTAAGGTGGGGAGAGAAGGATTGCAATGACGAGTGTTTGGGATGACATGTGAGGCCAGGTGCTATGAGAGGTTGTGAGGGTTTGCGATAAAGTGAGAGGGTGAGATGAAATGAATGTAGCGGGATGTGAGATTGTTGGGTGATGTGAGAGTGAGAGAGCTGCGAAATATCAAATATTTGACACTAAGGTTTTGGACAGAATGTCCACTCCAAACTATCGTTTACATGAACTTTTTAAAATTATATTTGCTCAAAATGACGTAAGAATTATTATTAAAATTCCATATGTGTAGGATATTTTAATACAAGTTAGTCGTATACGAGGGCTGTTCAATAAAGGATGATCATGAATGAATTTTTCGCACTAAAATTCAATCTTAATACATTCTGTTAGCTTAATGAGAAACAAACACGCCGTAGTAGTTTCATTGTTAGTACACCTGGTTCCCGCCTGTGAGAACCAGGCAAGTTCAGACATGTTCAGTATCGCCTACCGCTGCAATGAAGGTAACACGCGAGGAACAATATGCGGCTTTGAAATTCTGCTTTCGTCTCAACAAATCTTCAGTTGAGGCCTATACAATGTTACAGGAGGCCTATGGAGAGTCTGTTCTTCCCTACAGCTCAGCTCGAAGGTGGTTTAAAATGTTTAAAGACGGGAGACAATCATTTTCAAAGGAAGGTGGACCTGGTGCTTCAGTTACTGTTCTTACGGAAGAAAACATCAACACTCCTGCTGCCATTGTGAGAGAGGATCGACAAATTACCTTAAGAACACGTTCTGAAATACTGAACATTTCATTGGGTGCCACATTTCCGTGAAGCAGGCTGGATGCTGCACCACGATAATGCGCGGCCGCATATTGCCAATGTAGTTGTTTAATATCTTGCAAAAATCAACGTGAAGTACAACCCTCATCCTCCCTATAGTCCGGATTTTGCCCCAAGTGACATTTTTCTATTCCCTAACTTGAAGAAACGGCTTCGTGGGAGACATTATCCATCATCAGAAGCAGTGGTGAAGGCTGCGGAGGCGATTTTCAAGGATCTCTCAAAAATGGTTTCTAGCATGCCTTTGAAGACTGGCAGAAACGCTGGAACAAGTGCATCGCATTCAGGGGAGACTATTTTGAGAAGGACCATAAGAATGAATAAAGATATGTTGTCAAAAAATTGTGATCATTCTTTATTGAACAGGCTTCATATTTAATTTTGTGTGAACATCCAGAGGTCCTCTTCACTCTTGAGTGACTATTGCGTAATAGGTACACAGGATCTATCTTTAAAATAAGCCAGCAATTAATGTCAAATGCTTTCTTTGTGGAGTTATTTGTTTCTATTTCCAATTACGTCACTTTTGTCGCTATTCATGCAGAGAGAGTAAAGTTTCATGGCCGCCTTAGATTGTCGTTACGTTATTTTGTCGCCAGGAGGAGCTTGAAATTGAAAGTTTATCAATTAGTGTTTCAGGTTTAGTTATGGGGTATCTCAAAGTTTGAGGGTAAGTCTGGCGTGATTAAAGTAGGACGAGGTTTTACACGCTGACGCTCGGCTGCACTCCGAAATTAATCTTCTTGCTGAAATGAGTTGGCCAAGGCATCATGCACGCCTTTCTTCAACTTAAATTAATAGCTCACTATGATCTTACCGACTACTTTCACTAGCTTAGTTCTCGATATTACCACAGATGGCATTCCTAAAATTTAATACCGATATTTGATCAGAAATATATATTTTTAAGTATGAGGGCTGTTCAATAAAGAATGTTCACAATTTCTTTTTGACAACGTACCTTTAATCATCCTCATAATTTTGACGATCCTTCTCAAAATAGTCTCCACTGAATGCGATACACTTGACCCAGCGTTTCTGCCAGTCTTCAAAGACATGCTGGAAACCATTTTTGACAGATCCTTCAAAACCGCCTCTGCAGCCTTCACCACTGCTTCTGATGATGGATAATGCCTCCCACGAAGACGTTTTTTCAAGTTAGGGTATAGTAGAAAGTCACATGGGGCTAAATCCGGACTACAGGGAGGGTGAGAGATGCACTTCACGTTGATTTTTGCAAGATATTCAGCAACAACATTGGCAATATGCGGTCGCGCATTATCGTGGTGCAGCATCCAGCCTGCTTCATGGAAATGTGGTCTTTTGCGCCTGATATGAACTTGCAATGTTTTCAGGAAATCCCTCCAGTATTATCCAGTTACTGATGTGTGTGCAGGTACAACATGCTGATAAACCATTCCATGAATATCAAAGAATGAGATGACCATAACTTTCCCAGCAGAAGCAACCACTTTTGCTTTTTTGGGGGGTTGCTGATGAAGGAGATTTCCACACTGAGCTTTGCTGTTTGCTCTCAGGATCAAAACGATGTAGTCAAGTTTCATCAGCAGTGATTACGTTTGAAAGAAACTCCGGATTTTCCTCTAACATCAACTTTAACTACATGCAGACCTGCATGCGAATGTTCTTCTGTTCGGGAATCAACAGTCTTGGAACCCATCGCGCACAATCACGTCTCATGTGTAATGTTTCTGTCACCAACGTGTGGGTGGCACCCCATGAAATGTTCAGTATTTCAGAAAGTGATCTTAAGGTAATTCGTCGATCCTCTCTCACAATGGCAGCAGCAGTGTTGATATTTTCTTCCGTAAGAGCAGTAACTGGAGCACCGGGTCCACCTTCCTTTGAAATTGGTTGTCTCCCCTCTTTAAACATTTTAAACCACATTAAACATTAACATTAGAAATAAATTGTTCTTTTACACTAGCCGTGTGTAGGACGCACTATGGAAGGGTAGAGCCAGACTGAAACATCTCCATTAATTGTACCTAATAGTGGTCCGAACTATAAAGCCCGGACCTTAAAGTACTTACAGCATAGTAAGTCGTCATTAAGGTAGTTGTCTCATGTGTTTATGAGAACTCCTAGTGGTTTACCGGAAAAACACGAGTCAGTTGTCGAATTTAATGTCATACCCGGGCCTTAAAGTACTTACAGCATAGTAAGTCGTCATTAAGGTAGTTGTCTCATGTGTTTATGAGAACTCCTAGTGGTTTACCGGGAAAAACACGAGTCAGTGGAGAATTTAATGTCATACCCGGGCCTTAAAGTACTTACAGCATAGTAAGTCGTCATTAAGGTAGTTGTCTCATGTGTTTATGAGAACTCCTAGTGGTTTACCGGGAAAATACGAGTCAGTTGGAGAATTTAATGTCATACCCGGGCCTTAAAGTACTTACAGCATAGTAAGTCGTCATTAAGGTAGTTGTCTCATGTGTTTATGAGAACTCCTAGTGGTTTACCGGGAAAATACGAGTCAGTTGGAGAATTTAATGTCATACCCGGGCCTTAAAGTACTTACAGCATAGTAAGTCGTCATTAAGGTAGTTGTCTCATGTGTTTATGAGAACTCCTAGTGGTTTACCGGGAAAAACACGAGTCAGTGGAGAATTTAATGTCATGTTGGCACGTTGGCCATAGTAGCTCAGTGGTTAGAGTGGCTGGACGGAGACCAGAAGTTCCGTGGTTCAAATCCCGGTATGCCATTGTTTTTTTTCAGTCTGGCTTCTGGCTCTACCCTTTCATAGTGCGTCCTACACATTACCACATGTCTGTTCGAACATATTCACTAAAATCTAATTTTTGTGTTTGGCATTTTGTGTTTAAATTATGTTAATTTACACATGGACCTTTCTTTTAACAATTTTCCCCCCAGGCTACCTGTAAACGTGTATTTCCGGTTGGAATTCCTCTATCTCGCACGAGAAGGTATCTGCGCCACTAAGGCCGTATGTCTGGCATAGAGAGTGTCATATGAAAATCACGACGTGACCTTAACAATGCAGGTAAGAAACTATAATTATTATTTGCTTCAAATTAAAACGAAACATTAGTCCAAATTAGTCTCACGTAGAGGAAATTTTGGAAATGTTTACATTGATTTCTCTTTATCAGAGATGTGTTTTAGATTCGTAAATTCTGAAGGGACTATTTACAAACGACATAAGTATGTAAGCACAGAGATAAGTGTGATGCTCATAAACTAGGGATTCAACTAATCATATGAACACCTAACCACGTGCTGCAGTGCAGTGTAACGTGGCTACACAAGCTCCGCTTGTTGGAGAAGGGATAGATGACAGAGGGGACGTTGTCATAGAAACATACCTCTTTAAGTAACGTCAGAAACCTTTGTTTAAATGGAGCCGTATAAAACTGGTTTCAAAGAACTTACTGATTCAAATGTTGCTTCTATATTTGAGACTGTTTTTGTTACAAATTGTTCCAATGTTACAAAAGTTCAGAAGACATGGCGTGCCTTTTAAAAGCAGCCAGTCTGCCGAAATAAAAGACAAACGTGGCAATTCTTAAGTACTGACCGAAGGAAATGGTCGCGCACTGTTTGGCGATGCTAAAACAGTAAAACATGACTTTCTGTCAAGAAGTCAGCATTGCTAGTGTTGCAAAACTCTTGACGTCCAACACGTGGCTCCAACTAGTTATTTAAATACAGTATAGCGTTTTCAACAGTCCAAGTTGTTCTGCTCATATAATGAATGACCTTACTAGAGTATAAAATTCTGGGAAATTTCAAAGCATACACCTTACTGAGAAATACAGGATCGATTTCATGCCTTTCTAATATTTGATAAATTCCATCCACGCGAAGTACGCCCATAAAAACGCCATTATTTATCAATGGCATGCGCCAGGGCTCGCGAAAGTGCAAACCAGCAAAACCAAAGAAAAATGTTAAAAATTCGTTAATCCGCAAACACGCAAAAACATTTTCTTGTCCAAACAGTGCACTCCGAGAGCCGCTAAAATTTTAATGTTTGGATTTCGCAGTATCCTCTCTAATTTAAAGCGCATTTTTACTTATTACTAAGGTGGGATTGCGGTCTCCTCCACACAGGAATTAAGTAGGTAATGTGGGCCCACGCATGCGCACTCCCTGCGCATTTACCATTCCTTGCTATTAGCAGCTGCTGTAAAATACATTACCAATGTTGACGCTCCCGTTTGGATGTGACAAGACCCAGCGGTAATGGAAACCATTATGTGTGTTCCACTCACAGGACATTCTCTACTCTTGTACAGGCACTTGTTTCTCTTTCTACTTCAAGATATGGGAATACAGTAGACTTTAAGTGATAGTCAAATGTTTTAAAACTGGTTGTCTATGTGACGGTCTTTGACATTACGTTCTATTTGTATGTCCAAGAGATAAAAAATGAATAACGACAAGGGAATATGGGAATACAGTAGACTTTAAGTGATAGTCAAATTTTTAAAACTGGTTGTCTAGATGACGGTCTTTGACATTACGTTCTATTTGTATGTCCAAGAGATAAAAAATGAATAACTACAAGGGAATATGGGAATACAGTAGACTTTAAGTGATAGTCAAATGTTTTAAAACTGGTTGTCTAGGTCACGGTCTTTGACATTACGTTCTATTTGTATGTCCAAGAGATAAAAAATGAATAACTACAAGGGAATATGGGAATACAGTAGACTTTAAGTGATAGTCAAATGTTTTAAAACTGGTTGTCTAGATGACGGTCTTTGACATTACGTTCTATTTGTATGTCCAAGAGATAAAAAAATGAATAACGGCAAGGGAATATGGGAATACAGTAGACTTTAAGTGATAGTCAAATGTTTTAGAACTGGTTGTCTAGATGACGGTCTTTGACATTACGTTCTATTTGTATGTCCAAGAGATAAAAAGTTGAATAGTATTTCATTTGAGAAACGTATAGGTATTTGAAAATGCGGGTAAATAAAATGGAATATTTACGAAATGGTTTAATGTATAATAGATGCGTTAGACAAATACTATATTTTAAAAAGATCTAAGGTAGTTTTTTTTTGAGCAATGTTTTGTATATCTGTTGCGCTTTATCAGTTATTTCAAATGAAGAGGACTTCTGAGATCATTTCCAGAAAATTCAATATGTATTTTTTATTTTGTAAGAAAATATATGAAATATACTGTAATGTAATTAAAATCATTTTAGTAATTTTTCAGATAATGACCATATTTAAGGGTTAGAGTTGGTGTTTGCCTTCATTTTTTCCAGATTCATTATTGGATAGCTACGTAATGGAAAAATTAAAACAGAGTGTACAAAAGCTATTATGAAGAACACACGTATATATTGGAAGCCAATACTTTCGAGTTTGCACAAGTTCAGTTTTAATATGGACCATACCTGGATTCTGCTGGAGGACTGGAAAATTCCCATTTAAATAAATCCATGAATGAATCATCCATGTTTAACGAATGTTATCCCATGTGAATGGCATTTGCAATAATTAGGTAAATTTAATCTGTTTGCGCTTAAAGCCGGCCGCTCTGCACAGTGTGTGCTATCACGTGACTTCCCTAACAGTTACAAATTAACAGCCTCCCTCGTTTAATTCACATAAAAACCTGTTCCTCTCACACCGTACAGCGTTACCAGTAAAAATATGGACGTAATTTCCACGACTTTCTCCTGATCAAAACACTGCAATTTATTGTAGCAAAGGTGTACCCGAATATTTCTCTACCGGAATTCCAAAAATAATAAACAAACACGGCAGATATATTTCCTGTAAAAATGCATGTTTTGAGCCCAATAAGTTTAGAAAACTTTGCATTCCTTCTGCAAAGAGCACGATTACTAAATGAACTATAGGTAAAATATCCAATTTCAAGTCAGAGTTCAGGAAAATTGCATTGTGGCAACAGGATTTTTTTTTGGAGAAAATTCCTTCATACCTTAACAATTTACAACGAAAAACTCACGAAACTTGATTTCTTTTAAAAACGGAACTAAGAATGAAATCTTTACATTAAATTACCCTAGAATATTTTCTGAAATTCTGTTCATAATGGATGGCTTAAGCTAAGGGGAGACAAAATATACATCTCATCAAAGTACACGATTTATGTAAAATAAATATAATTCAAAGAGATTCCTGTTATTTGTCTCCAATTCCCAAATCTTACACTGGTCTCAGAATCATTATTCATCATTTTATCTCTTGGACATACAAATAGAATGTAATATCAAAGACCGTCACCTAGACAACCAGTTTTAAAACATTTGACTAATACTTAAAGTCTACTGTATTCCTATATGCCCTTGTCGTTATTCATTTTTATCTCTTGGACATACAAATAGAACGTAATGTCAAAGACCGTCATCTAGACAACCAGTTTTAAAACATTTGACTATCACTTAAAGTCTACTGTATTCCCATATTGCCTTGTCGTTATTCATTTTTTATCTCTTGGACATACAAATAGAACGTAATGTCAAAGAACGTCACCTAGACAACCAGTTTTAAAACATTTGACTATCACTTAAAGTCTACTGTATTCCCATATTGCCTTGTCGTTATTCATTTTTTATCTCTTGGACATACAAATAGAACGTAATGTCAAAGACCGTCACCTAGAGAACCAGACATTTGACTATCTCTTAAAGTCTACTGTATTCCCATATTCCCTTGTCGTTATTCATTTTTTATCTCTTGGACATACAAATAGAACGTAATGTCAAAGACCGTCACCTAGAGAACCAGTTTTAAAACATTTGACTATCACTTAAAGTCTACTGTATTCCCATATTGCCTTGTCGTTATTCATTTTTTATCTCTTGGACATACAAATAGAACGTAATGTCAAAGACCGTCACCTAGACAACCAGTTTTAAAACATTTGACTATCTCTTAAAGTCTACTGTATTCCCATATTCCCTTGTCGTTATTCATTTTTTATCTCTTGGCCATACAAATAGAACGTAATGTCAAAGACCGTCATCTAGACAACCAGTTTTAAAACATTTGACTATCACTTAAAGTCTACTGCATTCCCATATTCCCTTGTCGTTATTCATTTTTTATCTCTTGGACATACAAATAGAACGTAATGTCAAAGACCGTCACCTAGACAACCAGTTTTAAAACATTTGACTATCTCTTAAAGTCTACTGTATTCCCATATTCCCTTGTCGTTATTCATTTTTTATCTCTTGGACATACAAACAGAACGTAATGTCAAAGACCGTCACCTATACAACCAGTTTTAAAACATTTGACTATCACTTAAAGTCTACTGTATTCCCATATTCCTTTGTCGTTATTCATTTTTTATCTCTTGGACATACAAACAGAACGTAATGTCAAAGACCATCACGTAGACAACCAGTTTTAAAACATTTGACTATCACTTGAAGTCTACTGTATTCCCATATTCGTACAATAAAATTAATAAGATAATATATCTTGAAGTAGATAGGGGATTAAGTGTTTGTGAAAATAATTTTTCAAGGGTAGAGAAATTTTTTTCGCATACATCCTCTAGACATGTATTTTGTAATCAAGGTTTCGCGGGTGATCAGCCGTGTCAAAATAATAAACGTCGAGCTTGCGGCCATTGCAAACTCCATCGCCTTCTTCAGGATCTGAAGCGAAGCCTTGATTAGTAATGCTTGCCGTGAAAGCTTCAATTTTTACGTGTATTTTGTGCTTAAATATACGTACAAATAAGATACTTTTCTGATTCTTTCCCTATATAATTATGCATTTTATACATATCATATGAATTTGTGAACGTAACACTCGGAGCTTCCAGCTGACAGATTTCTTCTCTTTATAACATGTTCGGATTACCTGCCGCAGACAAAACACGGCGCTTAAGAAAAATTTTCTACATAAACTGTTTGGATATTAAAAGGAAAATAAAAGCGATACGGCTTCGAGGTAGACAATATTATTCCACGAAGAATATTTATTTAAAATATTGCAAAGTGGTTCTACCTTTCCTGGAAGTTATTTACCACAGAACCGCTTAAACTTTTCTCCCCTGTGTTCACTGGAGGGTGAAATGGAGAGAAAGAAGTTGAAAAGGGGAAAAGTTAGTGAAGCTTAACTCCGCGTCTGGAAAGCTAATTTATTTTAAAAATCTTGGAGAGAGCTGCCTCTTTTCCGGGATAACTAGCAAGGTCTGGTCCAGTATTGTCAGCATACAAAATGCACCTGTATTATTGTTTACTTGTTAACGCTGTCAGTTACCAGGTTCGTATATGAGCTGCTGAAAGAAGATTTTGTCCCAGAGGAGTTCTTCTACGTGCCAGTGAATCTACTGACATGCGGCTGTCGCGGTCTCTGCCGGATTTGTGTATGTATGTATGTATTTATTTATTGACTGCAATTGGGTACTACCCGGTGGCAGAGTTAAGAATACCGATCAAATTACAAATACTAGATTTACAACACTAACACAATAAACAATACAAACATGATATTATTTTAACTTGAGTCACTTAAAACATACCTATTTAATTCTCTATTTACCTAGTATATACCATTATAATTCAAAATTTAAACTATAAACCATCTAGATTTTTTCTAAATGTCTTCAGCGACAGGGGACAGCCCTGAAAGGCTGCTACAGGCAATTCATTCCATTCTTCAATGGTTCTATTAACAAAAGAAAATTTTCCTACGTCGGTTCTGTATCTTCTACCCTTAATTTTATACCTATGATCGTTTCGTCCATAATAATCCGGATTATCTAACCTTATACTAACGTCCACCCATGCCTTTACACCAGCATTAGCTTTTAATAATGCTACCAACCTATGTTTTTTACGCCTAATTCTTAATTCCTCCCATTTAGTCTCATCTCCTTTTATAGGCCCAAAATACTTGCCTCTTTTTATGAATTTTATTGCCCTCTTCTGTATTTTTTCTAATGGATCGATTTGGTTAGCTCTATACGGGTCCCAGCATGCTACTCCATATTCCATAACCGGCCGCACTAAGGCCTCGTAGGCAATTTCCCTGGACCTAGCGCTCCCCTTTTTCAATATTCTCATTACGAAATGTAATGCCTTCCACGCATGCCTAGATGTGGAATTTACTTGTTCGTCCCAACCCAAGATTGTAGAATGAGATCCACTCCGGGACAAACCGAAATGAAACCTCAGCCGATTAATGAAAAAGTACTACGCAGAAACTGTATCTCTTTTGAAAAACCCATTTTTAATTCAAGTATTTTTTGTAGCATAAGACATTTCCGAGGCATTCGGAATTAATCTTAGTTCTGTCACTGAAGGATAGAATTTTCAATTGTTTCCGGCAAGTGTTGGGAAAGACTAGCTAACTTTACAGCTTCATCAACTACTAACCGCTATTCTTTTGTTTTTCGTATTATTGAAAACAGAATTTCAAGGTCACTGCATAGCAACCGGCTTGGATAACGTTTGACTGTCTTGTTAGCACGTCTAATTCTTAAATTAACAATACAGTAGTGTGCACAAACTTGACTTTTTTATTCCTGAAGAAACAGAATTTTCTTTACTATACATACAGATACAATAGCAGATCAAATATAAACGGGAATTATGCTTTTAAATTCATTGTATCAACAAACAAAAGTGTTCATATACAGATTACGCTTCTACATAGTGTCCTGTCTTCGATATATATTTTCTCCAGTGGATTGGCAAGTTTTTGATGCCATTCTTACAGAGAGAAGAATGTTTCTTGAGGCAGTTGTGCAATAACTCTTCTCAACTTGCGTCATCATCAAAGCGCTGTTCTCCTAGGTCTTGTTTGAGTGGTCGAAACAAATAGAAGTCATAGGGCAATAAATCTGGACTGTAAGGAGGGTGCTCCAGTGGTATTCAATGCATTTTCTCCAGTTTTTTCCGCGTTGAAAAATGTGACCTCGCATTGTCATGGAGAAGAATCGCGTTTCGGATCGGTTGTCGGCGTCGCTTGTTACGATATGCAGCTTTTGCTTCATCCAGAACGTGACAGTAATAGGCTGCATTGATAATTGGCTGCAATATAATTTAATTGTATAATATGGGTTACATTTTACTCGTACTTTCTTTCTTATTCAATCACTGTAGGTTATCCCCAACACATCGATAAATCCTTATTTTCAATTATAATATAATTTCTGTTAATTACTTAAAATTCCTCACTTTTGTAAGTCCACTCATCACTATTACGAATACCGAATAACTCTTTTTGAAGGTTATTAATTTTCCAGATGAATGTTGTCTTCCGGGCTTAAGGGCCGTGGTCTAGAAGTTCTTGAAGGAACCGACGTTTCGCCAGGAGCTGCGCCTAGCATCCTCAGGGTTGATCCGTCCGCTGTAGAAGTCAGGAGTCGAATGAAGCGGGTGTCCGCACGTCCTAATTTATATTGGCTGGAAAGGGGCGGGGCTAAGGCAGATCGCGTTCTGATTGGCTCTGGTCGGAAAGTGGCTGTTTCATGTCTTTACTGTTTCCGTATTCATGTGCGTGTGATTGAAGTCCCTGTAATGCGGGAACCCAGGCTTTATTTATGCGAAGTGCTTCTTCTTTGCGTCGAAGAAGAAGCACTTTGCGTCGAAGAAGAAGCACTTTGCGTCGAAGAAGAAGCACTTTGCGTCAAATAAGAAGCACTTTGCGTCGAAGAAGAAGCACTTTGCGTCGAAGAAGAAGCACTTTGCGTCGAAGAAGAAGCATTTTGCGTCGAAGAAGAAGCACTTTGCGTCGAAGAAGAAGCACTTTGCGTCAAAGAAGAAGCACTTTGCGTCGAAGAAGAAGCGCTTTGCGTCAAAGAAGAAGCACTTCGCATAAATAAAGCCCGGGTTCCCGCATTACAGGGACTTCAATCACTCGCACATGAATACAGAAACAGTAAAGACATGAAACAGCCACTTCCCGACCAGAGCCAATCAGAACGCAATCTGCCTTAGCCCCGCCCCTTTCCAGCCAATATAAATTACGACGTGCGGACAAACAAGCACACCAAACACACCATATGGAACATAGGAACTTACACCCCTAGACATCTTGACACGAAAAACAACCCTCCACAAAGCTCCCACACTCAAGTTTTTTTTTTCTGGGCTGAAGAGGGAATTTCCCTAAAAAGCCTTGGGACCCAGGTCCCTAAACTCCTTTTATTCATTCATTTATTTCCGCTTCATTCGTCTCCTGACTTGTACAGCGGACGGATCAGCCCTGAGGATGCTAGGCGCAGCTCCTGGTGAAACGTCGGTTCCTTCAAGAACTTCTAGACCACGGCCGATAAGCCCGGAAGACAACATTCATCTTCAAGATGCCGGCCGTGAAAGTCTCAGCTTATATATTAATTTTCCGTTATAAAACGTTTATATTCACCGCGACATTTTTCCATCATCATGAAACAAGATTAAAGACATATATCTATGAAAATTACTGATTTTACGTAACTACCGTTGCTACTCTATTAATTTTGTGATTGGCCGATGTACTGCTACGTCATCACAATACGTAATATAATTCTTACTACGACCAATCACAAAATTACACATATCTTTTTATATTGTCATTACATGGCCCACTAAGTCATATCAGAAAACAATATTCATATAAAAGGTTCTAACTAAATCGTTACAAGGATAAGGGAAAAACCCCGGAAAAACCGTATCCAGGTAACTCGCCCAGTTCGAGATTCGAACTAGGGACCTCTTGAAGAAATCTGATTTGGATGCGTCGCGCAACAGACATGTGCACCTCTCCCGTTCTCCGCTGTGGGTGCGCGAGATACCCCCACCAACACACTGACAGTCTCTCCAACAGCAGCATTACATTATAATACTCTTTTATATTTAATCTACGCACGTACATGTTTCCAATAAAACTTTTAGTGTTATATCCGATACCAGTGCGATATATTTTATAATTATTATGCAGGAAACCTTTATTTGCTTTGTACATAAGTGGCAAGCAAGTTCATTAACACGGCGTGCTAAATTGTAATTGTATAAGCAGAGAAAATGCTAACGTATTAAATCAGTGAGGCTGCATTTTTTAATTAACAAGCGAGAAGATTGTTTTTCTCCATAGTTACGGTGTAAATCTATTTTCCCAACACCTCTGTTTGTGATGTAAAGAGTTTGTGTATTAAATGAAAACTTTGTGCCTTTTACGCATTTAAATAACTAGAATTTGGAACTTGAGGAATGCAAATGTAAATCTTTAAACAACTAATTTAATCTAAACAAATTTGTGACATATTTCACTTAAATTCCATTAGTAATAGTTTAAAACGTTCAATACGGACAATTGTTTAAGCCTTTTCGACATTCAGTTGTTTCGGACGCTTCTATACAAATCTATGTAATTTTAAGACCAGTATACAACGTTCAATTGTTAAACTATTTGACTATCGCTTGTTCCCATTTGTATCTGTAGCAAAATGTATATATTTAGGTGTTTCTGCAAGCCTTATCTCTATTGAAATAGATTAGGAAGAAAAATAAGTGCTATAAGGCTAAGAAGACGACAATTTACTTAGAAGACAGAAATATTCATTATTAATAGATACCAGATACTTCGACCCGAGTCATTTCTACTTCTAGCTTCAATACAAAATAGAATTTTGGCAGAACTGCGCAATGTTAATAAAATTAAATAAATGCACATATCTTACGAGACAAAACTTAAAACCATCAGTGTTCTTATTTTTAAACTCTGCATAAGACATTTAAAAACAAAACAGTCAACTTTTATAAGCTTTGTTTAAAAATACTAGCATTTTCAGTCTTTCGGTGTCAAGTCTACTTGCTTTTCTGTCGCATGAGTCCTGTTGTACTAAATACGAAGGGGGTCTAAAAAGTTTCCGACCTCAACATGAAGATGGTAGCACTCGTAAATAACAGCTAGTGATTTGACAGTTACCAAAGTTTCGGCCATTTTTGACGCTCAATTAGTGTTTTTATGAAAATGGACAAAATCGAGTATCGAGCTGTCATTAAATATTAGTTTTAGAAAGGCAATACGCCTACGCAAATCAAAGATGAGTTGGATTCTGTGTATGCGGACTCTGCACCATCATTTACCACAGTGAAAGTTTGGTCAGATGAATTTAAAAGTGGCCGTAAGAGCTTGGGAGGCAATGAACGTTCGGAACGTCCAAAAACTTCAACTACATCGCCAAAGTTCACCAAATGGCGCTAGAGAACCGCCGAATTAAAGTGAGAGATAGCAGAGGCTAAGAACATGTCAAAAGGACGTGTTTGTTACATATTAAATCAACATTTAGACATGAGAAAGCTGTCCGCGCGTTGGGTGCCACGTTTGCTCACGTTAGACCAAAAACGTGTTCGAATGAACATTTCCAACGCTCTGTTGGCGCAGTTTAGGCGCAATAAATCCAAGCTTTAGCGCCGATTAATTACTTTAGATAAAACTTGGATAGACCATTATACGCCCGAAACAAAAATACAGTCAAAACAGTGGACTGCAAAGGGGGAACCGTCACCAAAAAAAGCAAAAACTGTTTGTCTTCGGCTGGGAAGGTGATGGCGACTGTTTTTTGGGGTAGTAATGGAGTTACTTTAATCGAATTTCTCAAAAAGGAAAAACCATTATAGGAGCATACTATGCATCATTATTTGACAAGCTGAAAGCACAACTTACGGAACAATGGCTATGTGTGCAGAAAAAGAAAACTCTGTTTCTTCAAGAAAACGCACCGCCTCACATCTCAGTGGTTGCAATGGCGAAAATTCACGAATTACGGTTTGAACTGCTTGACTCACCAGATATAGCTCCAAGCCAAATGTTTTTTGTTCCCTCATCTAAAAATTGCGCTCGGAGGACATATTTTCGTCAAATGCAGAGGCAATCACCTTCGCAAACAAATATTTTGCAGAGAAAAATGCCGAGTACTATCTGGACGAGTTACAGAGGTGGGAGCATCGCTGGGAGAAGTGTGTAGAGTCACAAGGAGACTATGTTGAAAACGCCGAGTACTATTTGGACGGGTTACAGAGATCTGAGCATCGCTGGGAGAAGTGTGTAGAGTTACAAGGAGACTATGTTGTAAAACGCCGAGTGCTATTTGGACGGGTTACAGAGATGGGAGCATCGCTGGGAGAAGTGTGTAGAGTTACAAGGAGACTATGTTGAAAAACGCCGAATACTATTTGGACGGCTTACAGAGGTGGGAGCATCGCTGGGAGAAGTGTGTAGAGTCACAAGGAGACTATGTTGAAAACGCCGAGTACTATTTGGACGGGTTACAGAGATGGTAGCATCGCTGGGAGAAGTGTGTAGAGTCACAAGGAGACTATGTTGAAAACGCCGAGTACTATTTGGACGGGTTACAGAGATGGTAGCATCGCTGGGAGAAGTGTGTAGAGTCACAAGGAGACTATGTTGAAAACGCCGAGTACTATTTGGACGGGTTACAGAGATGGGAACATCGCTGGGAGAAGTGTGTAGAGTCACAAGGAGACTATGTTGAAAACGCCGAGTACTATCTGGACGAGTTACAGAGATGGGAGCATCGCTGGGAGAAGTGTGTAGAGTCACAAGGAGACTATGTTGAAAAACGCCGAGTACTATCTGGACGAGTTACAGAGGTGGGAGCATCGCTGGGAGAAGTGTGTAGAGTCACAAGGAGACTATGTTGAAAACGCCGAGTACTATTTGGACGGGTTACAGAGATCTGAGCATCGCTGGGAGAAGTGTGTAGAGTTACAAGGAGACTATGTTGTAAAACGCCGAGTACTATTTGGACGGGTTACAGAGATGGGAGCATCGCTGGGAGAAGTGTGTAGAGTTACAAGGAGACTATGTTGAAAAACGCCGAATACTATTTGGACGGCTTACAGAGGTGGGAGCATCGCTGGGAGAAGTGTGTAGAGTCACAAGGAGACTATGTTGAAAACGCCGAGTACTATTTGGACGGGTTACAGAGATGGTAGCATCGCTGGGAGAAGTGTGTAGAGTCACAAGGAGACTATGTTGAAAACGCCGAGTACTATTTGGACGGGTTACAGAGATGGTAGCATCGCTGGGAGAAGTGTGTAGAGTCACAAGGAGACTATGTTGAAAACGCCGAGTACTATTTGGACGGGTTACAGAGATGGGAGCATCGCTGGGAGAAGTGTGTAGAGTCACAAGGAGACTATGTTGAAAACGCCGAGTACTATTTGGACGGCTTACAGAGGTGGGAGCATCGCTGGGAGAAGTGTGTAGAGTCACAAGGAGACTATGTTGAAAACGCCGAGTACTATTTGGACGGGTTACAGAGATGGTAGCATCGCTGGGAGAAGTGTGTAGAGTCACAAGGAGACTATGTTGAAAACGCCGAGTACTATTTGGACGGGTTACAGAGATGGTAGCATCGCTGGGAGAAGTGTGTAGAGTCACAAGGAGACTATGTTGAAAACGCCGAGTACTATTTGGACGGGTTACAGAGATGGTAGCATCGCTGGGAGAAGTGTGTAGAGTCACAAGGAGACTATGTTGAAAACGCCGAGTACTATTTGGACGGGTTACAGAGATGGTAGCATCGCTGGGAGAAGTGTGTAGAGTCACAAGGAGACTATGTTGAAAACGCCGAGTACTATTTGGACGGGTTACAGAGATGGGAGTATCGCTGGGAGAAGTGTGTAGAGTCACAAGGAGACTATGTTGAAAACGCCGAGTACTATTTGGACGTGTTACACTGATGGTAGCATCGCTGAGAGAAGTGTGTAGAGTTACAAGTAGACTATGTTGAAAAGTGCTGAGTACTATTTGGACGTGTTACAGAGATGGGAGCATCGCTGGGAGATGTGTGTAGAGTCACAAGGAGACTATGTTGAAAACGCCGAGTACTATTTGGACGTGTTACACTGATGGTAGCATCGCTGAGAGAAGTGTGTAGAGTTACAAGTAGACTATGTTGAAAAACGCCGAGTACTATCTGGACGAGATACAGAGATGGGAGCATCGCTGGGAGAAGTGTGTAGAGTCACAAGGAGACTATGTTGAAAAACGCCGAGTACTATCTGGACGAGTTACAGAGGTGGGAGCATCGCTGGGAGAAGTGTGTAGAGTTACAAGGGGACTATGTTGAAAAACGCCGAGTACTATTTGGACGGGTTACAGAGATGGGAGCATCGCTGGGAGATGTGTGTAGAGTTACAAGGAGACTATGTTGAAAAACGCCGAGTACTATTTGGACGTGTTACGGAGATCTGAGCATCGCTGGGAGAAGTGTGTAGAGTTACAAGGAGACTATGTTGTAAAACGCCGAGTACTATTTGGACGGGTTACAGAGATGGGAGCATCGCTGGGAGAAGTGTGTAGAGTTACAAGGATACTATGTTGAAAAACGTCGAGTACTATTTGGACGTGTTACAGAGATCTGAGCATCGCTGGGAGAAGTGTGTAGAGTTACAAGGAGACTATGTTGAAAAATGCCGAGTACTATTTGGTCAGGTTACAGAGATGGGAGCATCGCTGGGAGAAGTGTGTAGAGTTACAAGGAGACTATGTTGAAAAATTATATATGTCTTGTATCTAATAGGCCGGAAAGTTTTTAGGGCAGTGTAGTCTTTGAGAGAAAACTGTTGCATGTGGAATACACAAATATTTAGTTCTGGAAATATTTAATTTATTTTCCAGTAATGCAGTAAGGCAGTGGGGACTGTTAACTGACAGTTGACAGACGATTATTTTCTTGTATAATGTTACTGTACAGATACCACATTTCTGACAAATTCTCGGGCTTTGCAATGTTCTACCTGCGGCAGTAATATTTTGTGATATTAAAATAAAATGTAAATTGCAAAATCACCACCGAAGTATCGAAAAAATATAGAGCGAATTTTCCAAAGTTGTATGTCGATACCGTGAATGTATTGATGAAATGTGTTCACATTCTTTTGTTTATTGACCATCTTCTTGTGAATAGTTTAAAGTTTTGAAGATCGCTTTACACATTCCTTTGTTTCTAGTCGTTTCTTAACGTGTTGTTGTGAGAGCCGTTTATGGAACGTCTGTCCCGCCGGCGGATTTAGCGCTATATAATGTGACGTATAATTTTTCGGGTAAGGTATGCCAACATGAATTACGGACGTGTCACAGACAGTAATCTAGCTGTGCAGCTGATGCGATTAAAACGCCATTGCTAATGAATGAAATACTGTTTCCGTCGCTTGTCCCATAGCCCGGAGGTAATTATGGTGGTGATGTATGTTCCCATGGAGAGATGGCGCTGGGGACAGAACGACTTTCAAATCCAATTTGTGTTTTGTAGCACATTCAATTCCCTGAATCTTACTGATGGGGGGAAAAAAAGCACCGCCATTTGGGACGTCGCGAGCATTTTATTCTCAGACTAAACACTCGCTAGAGAATGGAAAAGTTCCAAATTTTGTTTTAGAATGTTCATTATAAGATGCAAATATATTTTCTTCCTTTATTGGTTACGCACGAAGATTTCCAGAACAAACCTTTTGCTACAAATTCTCTTTTCATCGTAAGATTTCGAAAATTTAGATTTTTACTAAAAATTGACCATTATTTTGATTAATATACCATAATGTCACCGAGCGGGATGGCCCTTTGGCCTGCATTTGAGAGCTCTGGGTTAGAATCCCATGGCCGACCTACCTGACCCATGGTTTTTTGGGTGGTTTTCCCAGGTCGTCATAATAACCATTACATACCCTGAATTTCTTCCATTATAATTTCAGATTATCTTTCATCTGGTGGTCTCTTTCAGAGTCGAAGTGTGACGGGTGTCTCGACGGTGCATGGCTCTGAGTAAACAACTTTCTCCTCTCGTAGGACGGTCTCCAGTCACCGGGCCGACCTGGTGGGCCGTTTCAGAACCACCGGGGGGGCGTGGGCTACCAGCTATACTGGCCTGCCGGGGAGTTTCCAACTGATCAATTGTAGGACCCTCCCTCTGCAGTGTCGTAGCTCCTTGAGTCGACCACCCTGAGACTCCTGTCAGCTCATCCTTCCTCCCCTTATACCTTCCCACTTTTGGCATAGGTACAATATCTCAAGACTGCTCGCTGTGCCGAATCCCTTCCGTAGCGTCATCTAATCCACTACCATGTCATGGACAGATTAATGCCCCTTCAGAGTCAGCTACTTGCTTATGTCACGAAGCAAGCCATATTATTGCTGCATATATTGTTCGAAAAGTTTTGATAGCTAATTCGAGGACATTTGGCAAATGGAAGGATCTTCCGTGTCCGAAATGACTATACAGGGTGATCAAAAAACTGACAACACTAAGTAATGTAGTGAGTAGGCTTTCAGGGCCGGCGTCATTTGGTTTGAGTCGGATGGGCAACCACTTTTGATAAAAGGAGCCCCCTGCATAGTCCAGCCCGCGCAGCTGCCGAACCTATCACGAAGGAGTGCACCAGCTGGAAGATGGCTCCGGCCACTCAGAAGGCATATAAAAATCCCGTGAAATCTAGAGGCTCCGTATCAGTCGCAGCCGAAAGTACGAGAGTGTTACGGCTACTCCACTGAGGATGTTCGACACAGTTTCGAACGTAACGTCTGGAAGATGATTTTCCACTACACCACGGCCTACAAGCCCGGATAATCCATATCTACCAAACATTAAGTATGTTACGCAGGGCAGCAAAGGACCAAATATCCCAGTTAGAGAACAGGTCGGACGAAAATTCATGTGCGCAAGCCGTTCAGTCACCAACACGTGTTTAGTGTTAACATATGGGCTGGAATAATTGCTGACCATATCATTGGTCCATATCTACTCACAAACAGATAAACAGCATCGATCTACCTCACATGTCTTAGATATATCTTGACTACCTAATTGGAGGACGTCCCAATAAACATTGGGCAGGTAATGTGGCTGCAACACGATGGAGCTCCAGCACACTTTCTGCGGAATCACCTAGACGTTACACAACCAAATCAGTGATTTGATAGAGCGGGGCCAATTCCAATGCCAGCTAGATCACCAGATCTGACGACAATGTATTTCTACACTCTCTGTAATGGACTTTCAAACAATTTTTGTTTCATTAAAATACTTAATAAATACGGAAAGTATGAATGTGTATTTATGAAACATTTTTACACAATGAATCTCATGTAACAATGTTACTAGCTCTGCTGGCTAGTACCCGGGAATATTAGTGGCTTCCCTCAACCCCGTCTGGAGATGTTCCCGATTCCCACGGGTATCGGGAACCACTGCCCCCTCGAGACCAACCCAATCCGAACAACTCCCAGAGTTAGGGGCTCGAATGTTTGGTCCAAGGTTCCTCTAGTAACGTCAGAGGTACCACGAGTGCTAGGGGTCCGCAGCGCCGCACCACGGCAGCTGAAGGGGACGGATCCCCTCCCATACGGGAACGACACGCAAGCTCGCGCGAATGACAATACTTTTTATACCTCAAGGAGAAATCCGCACAGCGGATAGGAAGCGTGACGTGTTACCCTCCGCCCGGGAGAAGCCTGGTGACCTGCACCTGCTCTTGGTTCTTGGCTATAAGTGGTTGTTTATTGTAACTACTGCTGTTGGTGACGTACGAGTCTGGGTTTATGTCCGGTCGGGTTTCGTACGTGTGTTCCTTAAAGCTGGATACTAAGCTATATTTAATCCCTTGGTAAAAAAAGGAGCAAAGTAAGACATTGGAGGACAGACCGGTTGTATTAGCGTATTGTACGATGTGTTCCCCGGGGACGAGAGAACAACGAGAGTGTTACGATCACGCCACTGAAGATGTTCGACACAGTTTCGAACGAAACGTCTGGAAGAAGATTTTGCACTAGACCACGGCCTACGAGCCCGGATAATCAGTATCTACCAAACAGTGAATATGTTACGCAGGACAGTAAACTGATCATTTTTAAGAAGGACCAAATATACCAGTTAGAGAACAGGGCGGACGAAAATTCACGTGCGTAAGCCGTTCAGTCTCCAACACATGTTTAGTGTTAACACATGGGCTGGAATAATTGCTGACCATATCATTGGTCCATATCTACTCACAAACAGATTAACAGCATCAATCTACCTCGCATTTCTTGGAGATATCTTACCTACCTTATTGGAGGACGTCCCAATAAACATTCGGCAGGTAATGTGGCTGCAACACTTTCTGCGGATTCACCTAGACGTTACACACCCAAATCAGTGGATTGTTAGATGGGGACCAATTCCATGGCCAGCTGGATCACCAGATCTGACGACAATGTATTTCTATACTCTCTGTAATGAACTTTCAAACAATTTTTGTTTCATTAAAACACCTAATAAATACGGAAAGTATCAATGTGTATTTATGAAACATTTTTACGCCATAAAACTCATTGTAACAATGTTGTGCATTGTGCGCAGAGATTTTAGTCCTGTAGCAACAATACGCCTCTTTCAAGCAGAAATTTGAGACCATCATTTGTTCTCGTATATTTGAACCCAAGATATTTCAGAATATTATGCATAGAAGATACAGAATCCGTATATTGTATTTTCCGCCTGATTAAATTGGTCAGCCTTTTGGCGTTGAATACTCATCCTTGTCATATAAATCATAAATTGTTCTAGGTAAAAGGAATACTTTTGAAAGTTGTCTAAGTTGGTAGCACGTTTTTTAGCTGCCCGATGTTTCCCTGGAGATCCAAACATGGAAAATTCTAATTTGGTACACAGTTTTCCATCTTTAACAATGTCCGCCACAGAATGAGCACTAACGTAACAATTTGTACTTCCGAAAATATCTTTGACATCTGTTTGAAAAAGGAATACACATTAACAACAATGTTTGTAGCCGATTTATCTAAACTCTTGTCAGTTGTTTCGCATTTACTACTAGACGCACCAGTACTAGCCTAGCTAAGCGATATATTTATTAACTTTGAAAAGCACGTGTGCATTCTTAAAAGGTCACCACTTTACTGAAATGCAAGGTGCAAAATGTAACTGCAGCATAGCACGTGTGTGCTTTTCTTCACTGACAGTTAATAATTCCTTTCTTTTTAGTCAGGCGCCTTATCTTTGCATAGTTCTGTAACATGGGAAAAAACAAAATATTTAATTGGTATCTTTTGAGTGCGGAAAGAAATTATCCGTATGGTTCGGCAAAGCGAGCCAGTATGCCTCCTTAACTGTACAACGTTGCATGCACCGCATTGGCTAGTAGCGACAGAACAGCCACGCCTAGCGCCACCTTATGTTCATTGCTATTTTGTAGCAACTGTAATGCCCGATTTCACCAACGGCTGTTAAAATCGACAAAATGTCGCGGGGAAAATATTGGAAAGGAATTTAATTCAAATGCATGTGTCACTAATACAAGCACCAAACAACTTGTCAGTATTACGTAAATTTAAAACGAGGTGCGAAGAACAAGTGCCTTAAATGTTTCAAGACGGGAGGTGGACAATGTATTATCCACATAATTCAGTGAATTATAAAATCGCAAAGTTATTAATACTTGAAGCAAAGGCGACATCGGCATATTCATTTTGATGCATGTTCTAACTCAGTATTACGTAAATTTAAAACGAGGAGCGAAGAAGAACAAGTGACGAGTGACTTGAACGTTTCAAGACGAGAGGTGGACAGTGTATTATCCACATAATTCAGTGAATAATAAAATCGCAAAGTTATTAATACTTGAAGCAAAGGCGAGATCGGCATATTCCTTTCGATGCATGTTCTAACTCAGTATTACGTAAATTTAAAACGAGGAGTGAAAAAGGACAAGTGACGAGTGACTTGAACATTTCAAGACGGGAGGTGGACAATGTATTATCCACATAATTCAGTGAATTATAAAATCGCAAAGTTATTAATACTTGAAGTAAAGGCGAGATCGGCATATTCCTTTCGATGCATATTCTAACTCATTATTACGCAAATTTAAAACGAGGTGCGAATAACAAGTGCCTTGAACGTTTCAAGACGGGAGGTGAGCAATGTATTATCCACATAATTCAATGAATTATAAAATCGCAAAGTTATTAATACTTGAAGCAAAGGCGAGATCGTTATATTCCTTTCGATGCATGTTCTAACCTCTCTTGTACTTCCGCAGTAACCTTCATAGCAACATGTTTCGACAGTCTATACCTCCGTAAAACAATTTTCTTCGGATATTTCCTCAAAATCGTTTCTCCTCACAGGCCGTACTCTATTATGACTGCCATTTAGACGATCTTAAATATAGCAAATCGACATCAACAGCGGAGTTCATGCCCGCCATCTTGACTATATACAATTGTTAAGGACTTAACATTAGAAAGCCGGCTTGTTAGTTTAACATGAGATTTAACACGAGTGTTACGTTAACACTTGTTGGTGAAATGCAATTTTGTTTTAACTATTGCTAAACTCGTGTTAATCTTAACATTTGTTGGTGAAATCGGGCATAAGCCATTTTTCCCCTAAAAATCTGTCCCACGAACGGCCTGGTCGAATTATAGATTAGATTAGATTGATTTGCGTTCAGTAGGTTCACTTGTAGCCAGAAAAGGCTGTGAACATTGAACATGTCCAGAGGTATAAAGTTTAATAGCATATATATGTACAAAAGTTAACATAAGACACATATTATAGTATCCAGGCAATATGAACAACAATATGAAAAACAAAGCAGGGATAATTATATATATGATACAAAATGAAACACTTTTTAAACCAGCTTTCACTTGGCTTATGCCAGTACGTCTCAACCTTTTTGCAATGGATACCATTCTTGTTATTTATTAAATACATATACATTAAAAATAAACTTTCAGCTTGCATCAAATATTTATAAGTAATGATTTGTCATTGGAATAGTTAAATACTACTTATAGAGCTACAGAAGCATTATCAGGATAATTTGTAATTCAGATAATCTTGTACAGAATAAAAAGATTTTGAGCAAAGGTACTCTCTAACAGATTTTTTAAAAGCACCGAAATTATCAATTTTTTCTTTAAGAACATTAGGAAGTGCACCAAATATTTTGATAGTTTCATAATACAGACATTTCTGGAAGCAAGAAAGTTTAGCACTGGGATAATGGTTATTATACTTTTGTCTAGTGTTTATTTTGTGAATTACATTATTTGTTGCAAATAAGGCACGATTGAGAATATATACATACAAGGAAGCGTTAATATCTTCAATCTTATAAAAAGATCTTTACAGGAGCATCTGTTGTGGGTGTTAGTAATGATTTTTATAACCCTCTTTTGCATAAGAAATATTTTTTTACTTTCTACTAAGTTGCCCCAAAATAAAGAAGCTTCATACACACTGCTACGTATGTGTCTGCTAAAGGGATTTGTAACACGCACCTGAAGCGATATGGACAGCATGCATGTATCCAAGTGTACATAACACAATTATTTAATTATACAATTATATAATTTTGTTGTACAAAACACAGCAAATGAAGTGAAGTTACTGTATATTATTCACTAATTAATCTATTATCAGGGTGTACTAGCTGGATATGGTACACAGAACATGTTGGAGGGGGTAGCTTTCGGTATATCAATCAAGGCGTCTTGAATCAGAACCCATTTACGGATTAGTGTTTGTCTTGTGTGTATGCAGATATGGAGAAGGGGGAGCTGCTGTCGCCCTGACAAGAGGATCTATAGAGCGGCTCCGACATGCCGCTATGTCACAAAAATGATGCATATGCCCGGATCGATGCATAATTACATATACTGTTAGATCTCTCTACCCATTATGTGCGATATCTGTATTAGCATTTTCAAGAGAGAGCGCGGCATATTACAGAAAATGTCGCAAACAACTGCATAGCGACACTAGAGGTATTCAACTTTTTATACGAATAGTGATGAATCTTCCGAAAATGGTGGATAGTAGAAAAGTTGCTTTGTCATTTAGAAGTTGCCTAAGATTATTCAAAAATTCTTCTGAATGAGTGGACTTAAAACGCTATTTGTAGTATATTAAAGGTATACGATGGTGGCCTGAAAAGTTTCCGACCTAATCAAGTTACAAGGGCTGTTCAATAAAGAATAATCAGATTTTTTGACAACGTACCTTTACTCATCCTCATAATTTTAATTGTCCTTCTCAAAATTGTCTCCCCTGAATGCGATGTACTTGTCCCAGCGTTTCTGCCAGTCTTCAAAGACATGCTGGAAACAATTTTTGAGAGATCCTTCAAAATCGCCTCCGCAGCTTTCACCACTGCCTCTGATGATGGATAATGCCTCCCACGAAGGCGTTTCAATTTAGAGAATAGAAAAAAGTCACATGGGGCTAAATCCGGACTATAAGGAGGGTAAGGGATGCACTTCACGTTGCTTTTTGCAAGATATTCAGCAACAACATTGGCAATATGCGGCCGCGCATTATCGTGGTGCAGCATCCAGCCTGCTTCACGGAAATGTCTTTTACACCTGACATGGACTTTCAATGTTTTAAGCACATCCTTGTAGTATTGACCAGTTACTGATGTGTGTGCAGGTACAACATGCTGATAAACCATTCCATGAATATCAAAAACTGAGATGACCATAGCTTTTCCACCAGAAGCAACCACTTTTGCTTTTTGAGGGTTGCTGATGAAGGAGATTTCCACACTGAGCTTTGCTCCTTGCTCTCAGGATCAAAATGATGTAGCCAAGTTTCATCAGAAGTGATTACGTTTGAGAGAAACTACAGATCTTCCTCTAACATCAAATTTAACTACATGCAGACCTGCATGCGAATGTACTTTTTTTCGGGAATCAACAGTCTTGGAACGCATCGCGCACAAACACGTCTCATGTGTAATGTTTCTGTCACCAACGTGTGGACCCAATGAAATGTTCAGTATTTCATAAAGTGATCTTAAGGTAATTCGTAGATCCTCTCTCACAATGGCAGCAGCAGTGTTAATGTTTTCTGCCGTAAGAGCAGTAACTAGAGCACCGGGTCCACCTTCCTTTGAAATTGAGTGCCTCCGCACTTTAAACATCTTAAACCACCTTCGAGCTGTGCTGTAGGGAAGAACAGACTCTCCATAGGCCTCCTGTAACATTGTATAGGCCTCAACTGAAGATTTGTTGAGACGAAAGCAGAATTTCAAAGCCGCATATTGTTCCTCTCGTGTTACCTCCATTGCAGCGGTAGGCGATACCACCCATGTCTGAACTTGCCTGGTTCTCAAAGGCGGGATCCAGGAGTAGCAAAAATGAAACTTCTACGGCGTATTTTTTCATCTTATGCTAACAGAATATAATAAGATTGAATTCTAGTGCGAAAAAGTATGACTGTAAAAGAGTTCTTTATTGAACAGCCCTCTTACAAGACAGCTTTTCAGATTTTTTATTTTTATTTTTTTATTTTTCAACATAGTCTACTAATAACTCTACACACTTCTCCCAGCGATTCTCCAATATCCGTAACCCGTTCAAATAGTACTCGGCGTTTTTCTCTGCAAAATTATTGTTCAAGAAGGTGATTGCCTCTTCATTTGACGAAAATCTCTGGCCTCCGACCGCAATTTTCAGATGTGGGAACAAAAAGAAGTCGCTTGGGGATAGATGTGGTGAGGCAGGCAGTTCAAACCGTAATTCGTGGATTTTCGCCATTACAACCACTGAGACGTTGAGACGTTCCGTTATCTTGGTGAAACAGGATTTTCTTTTTCTGCAAATGTGGCCGTTTTCCCGCAAGTTCTGCCTTCAGCTTGTCAGTATGCTTCTTTAATGGTTTTTCCTTTTTGAGGGTAATCGATTAATACAACTCCATGATTATTCCCAAAAAAAGTCATCCCTTTCCCAGCCGAAAAAGTTTTGCTTATTTTTGGAGCCGGTTCCCCCTTTGGAGTCCACTGCTTCAACTGTTTTTATGTTTCAGGCGTATAATGGTGTATCCAAGTTTCGTCTACAGTCATAACTCGGATTTATTGCGCTCAAGCTGCGCCGACAGAGCGTTGGAAATGTTCATTCCAACACATTTTTGGTCTAACGTAAGCAAATGCGGCACCCAACCTGCGGACAGCTTTCTTATGTCTAAATGTTGATTTAATATGTGACAAACACGTTCTTTTGGCATCTTCATAGCCTCTGCTATCTCTCTCACTTTAATTCGGCGGTCGTCTAGCGCCATTTGGTGAACTTTGTAGATGTTTTCGTCGGTCGTTGCAGTTTTTGGACGTCCCGAACGTTCATCGTCTCCCAAGCTCTTACGACCACGTTTAAATTCAGCTGTACAAAATTTCACTGTGGTAAATGATGGTGAAGAGTCCACATACACAGAATCCAACTCACTTTTGATTTGCGTAGGCGTATTGCGTATCAAACACAAATATTTAATGACAATTCGATACTAGATTTTGTCCATTTTCATAAAAACATTCACTTCTCACTCATACGACTGTTAAATAACAACTGAACGTCTAAAATGGCTGAAACTTTGGCGAGTATGTTTCAACAGATGAACAACGAAATTTACGAGTGCTCCATCTTCATGTTGA
Organism: Mantis religiosa; assembly: GCA_030765055.1. Classification (NCBI taxonomy): domain Eukaryota; kingdom Metazoa; phylum Arthropoda; class Insecta; order Mantodea; family Mantidae; genus Mantis; species Mantis religiosa. The sequence goes on along the minus strand of CM060959.1, from coordinate 15,805,885 downwards.
GTTCGGAAATTTTTCACACCACCCTCGTAAAATAAATCTTACTAACAGTTATCAACCCTTTATAACTGTCCTGAAACAAATGCCACTAGAAATAATAAATGTAAGTTATTCTGTCAATGAATGACTACTTGATTACACTGATTGTTCCAGCTTACCAAATAAAATAGTAAAATAAAATACAAGCGCTGGTACAATATGCCAACTCCCGTCTTTAAGTTTAAGTTATACAAATTTTGATGGAGAAATATTAGCAATCCGCCAGAGCTTACAAAATCTTGTATATCTAATAAATTTGAAAAAGCTGCATTATTTTCTGACCCTAATCAGCTATATATCCGTAACATCTGATATTACGCCGAAAAACCTAAATATTGCAATATTCTGCAAAATAATAAAACTTAATTTAAATAAAGGACTAATACTGCAATGGGCACCAGCACATTGGGAAATACTAGGTAATGAAACAGCTGTCTTTCTATCCAAAAAGCAGTTAATTACGTAAAATTAATTTGATTTTTCACTCTATCGAAAGAATAAGTACGTTAACATATAATCAAAAAATTAAAGAAGATAATATATATAACGAAAACTGTTAAAATTTATGTAACAGCACGACTAGACTGCTCTTTAGACTTCTAACAGGCCATGACTGTCTCAATAAACATTTATTTTGGATTGGAATACTGAAAGCTACTAATACTGAGGAGTTAAAAATGAATGTCGGAATGGAGTTTCACTTGTTTACGGCACTTCTGTAGAACGCTTATAAAATTACTAAACAAGCGAACATCGCTAATCGCAAAGTAGAATCCAACCTTAATGAGCAAAATAACGATTTTCTTACGAAACTTTATTGGGTTTTTATAACAAAGCGTGTTCAGTAAAAATCTTTAATTGATTATAGAAAATTAATATTATTCATAGTCAATAATCGATCGCTACAAGCAATAATGATAGGCAAACTGCAATAATTAAGTGCAAAGGCAAATTGCGTTACTGCTAATAGTTGCTAAGCACGTCCGAATGGCATAGCTTCCTTTAAAATATTTTAAACGCAGAAAATTAGAAATATACACATCATTTGGAGTGGCGGAATGTCTGTCCGGTAATAGCAAACCAAGAAATTCCTGGACAGCTATATGCGGATGACTTAATGGTATGATCTATGACGTAGTAGGATTGCAGAAGACAATAGATGAAATCCAGAAATTCTGTGAAGTGTGGGAAATAAAAACAAACATAAATAAGTCGAAAGTTATTGTATTAAAATGGAGTTAAACTAAAAAAGGATGAAAAGTGAGTACTGAATGGCAAAAGGGTAAAAGTTGGTCAATGAATTTGAATACTTAGGAATAAGGTTGAATAACAATGGAAAGTGGGGAGCACACAGGAGAAAAATTGAAGCAAAAGGAAGGGCGGCAATGAATGGAATAAGAATATGCAAATATAAGCTAGAAATGACAACCAAGTGGTTAGAAAGAATGTATTAGCGCAGTTGAATCCAAAATGTTGTATGCAGTGGAGATCTGGCGGGGGGCACTGTAGAATTAGGAAAGACAAGAAGAAATGGAATAATAATGGAAAGAATAATACAGTTTTGGTATAGGTGTTTGGCTAAAAAAGACAGGGAAATTATAAAATCATGCATGAGACAGCAAAAAAGATTAGAGAACTCAAATAATTGGTTGCCAGAAATAGGAGGAATTATGGAGAAAATAGTTATTGGAGATATATGGAGATTACAGGAAGGGAATACAAGCGATGTGGGTAAATGAGTAAAATGCAGAATAGACCATATAGAAAGACAGGAAATATGGGGAAGTCTAGAAAATATGAAATCACTACAATTTTACAAACAACTAAAGAAATTGGGGACGAGAAGCATATGTAGATTACTGCAATAGGCAACAGAGAGAAGGGTTAGCTTGGATGTGAACAGGAACAATATTTCTAAGAGGTATAAGAGGTAGGGAAAAGGGAATTTGTGAATTGTGTGGGGGAAAAGAAAGCATAGAACACTATGTAACAGAATGCGGGGATGTTGCAATATGGAGAAAAAAGATTTGGGAGGAAAAATGGGAGAAAGTAGAGAAGAGGATAGTAGCTATAAAAATGTTAACGGATAGGGAGGAAAAGAAGGTAAAAAATATTGGTAAGTTCTTGTAGAAAGTAAAAGAAAAATGGCCAAAAAATATATAGAATATAAGAAAGGAAGACGAGGGGAAAAAAGGGACTAATTAAGTAACAAGGAGACATGGAGGTTAAGAGCTACCTAACAGAGCAGAAGACCAGAGTGTCATATAAGGCAAGGTAGCTACAAGGTAAAGACAAATAAGTGTAAAGAATATAAGAAAGGAAGATGAGGGGGAAGAAAGGGACTAATTAAGTAACAAGGAGGCATGGAGGTTAAGAGCTACCTAGCAGAGCAGAAGACCAGGGTGTCATGTAAGTCAAGGTAGCTACAAGGTAAAGACAAATAAGTGTAAAGAATATAAGAAAGGAAGATGAAGGGGAAGAATGGGACTAATTAAGTAACAGGGAGGCATGGAGGTTAAGAGCTACATGACAGAGTAGAAGACCAGGGTGTCATGTAAGACAAGGTAGCAACAAGTTAAACACAAATAAATGTAAAGTATATAAGAAAGGAAGATGAGGGGGAAGAAAGGGACTAATTAAGTAACAAGGAGACATGGAGGTTAAGAGCTACCTGACAGAGCAGAAGACCAGAGTGTCTTGCAATACAAGGTAGCAACAAGGTAAAGACAAATAAATGTAAAGTATATAAGAAAGGAAGATGAGGGGGAAGAAGGGGACTAATTAAGTAACAAGGAGACATGGAGGGTAAGAGCTACCTGACAGAGCAGAAGACCAGGGTGTCATGTAAACCAAGGTAGCAACAAGATAAAGACAAATAAATGTAAGGAATATAAGAAAGGAAGATGAAGGGGAAGAACGGGACTAATTAAGTAACAAGGAGGCATGGAGGTTAAGAGCTACCTGACAGAGCAGAAGACCAGGGTGTCATGTAAGCCAAGGTAGCAACAAGGTAAACACAAATAAATGTAAAGAATATAAGAAAGGAAGATGAGGGGGAAGAAAGGGGCCAATTAAGTAACAAGAAGACATGGAGGTTAAGAGATACCTGGCAGAGAGAAGACCAGGGTGTCATGTAAGCCAAGGTAGCAACAAGGTAAACACAAATAAATGTAAAGAATATAAGAAAGGAAGATGAGGGGGAAGAAAGGGACTAATTACGTAACAAGGAGACATTGAGTTTAAGAGATACCTGGCAGAGAGAAGACCAGGGTGTCATGTAAGCCAAGGTAAAGACAAATAAATGTAAGGAATATAAGAAAGGAAGATGAAGGGGAAGAAAGGGACTAATTAAGTAACAAGGAGACATGGAGGTTAAGAACTACCTGGCAGAGCACAAGACCAGGGTGTCATGTAAGACAAGGTAGCAACAAGGTAAAGACAAATAAATGTAAAGAATACAAGAAAGTAAGATTTGGGGGAGGAAAGGGGCTAATTAAGTAACAAGGAGACATGGAGATTAAGAGCTACCTGACAGAGCAGAAGACCAGGGTGTCATGTAAGACAAGGTAGCAATAAGATAAAGACAAATGTAGCATAAATTTGTAAAGTGTAAAATTTTGCAATATGCACAGTAAATCATCTAATCTAGTCTTAAGAAAATCTAATTTTGAAAGGGAGTTAAATTTTGAAAGGCCTATGAGTGGACAAAGCGAAATAATACAAACTTTCTAAGGTGTATATTTAGACCAAAATAGGAGGATTATTAATGGCGGCATTCTGGGATATAGAGACAAGGTTCATGTGCTTCTCCCAGAAACATTATGCTACGAGCAGACAATACTTCAAGCTGAGCGTCTCGTTAGAAAGGAATGTTTATCTTCCCCAAGCTGGCTCAGGTGTTCCGTACCTCTCTACTCCGGTAACTAACTTCACTTGACATGCCACACTTTAGCATTTGATCCTCTAGATCACTCTTGATCCACCTGAAACCTCCTCCATCTTCCGCAGCATTTTTTGTATCAACTCCACGGCCGAATGACCTCTCACGTCTCGAAACTAAAATTGGAATGTCTTTTGATTCCTACTTCCCTAACACTTGCCGTTAGTAAAGTAGCCCCCTCAAGAAATACTTAGAAAAACAGTGTCATCATTGTTAATATTATTGTTGGCTGTACTATTGTTGCCATTATTGTTAAGTCTTCCAACGTTAAATATTTGGCATAAGAATTTGTTTTAATTTGCGTTCACCCATTTACTCCATCGTCCGATATGACTTAACGTTGGAGAACATTGGGCCGTCTCTGTAGCGTGGTGGTAGTGTCACTTTCAAGAGGTCCCTAGTTCTAATCTCGGTCAAGGTGACAAGGTTTCTGTTATCATGAAAGGTGAACGGTAAGTCTAAGCTCTATGTACCCTGGACTCATTTGAACATCATTTCATACACCGTCCGATATGACTTAACGTTGGAGGACATTGGCCCGTCTCTGTAGCGTGGTGGTGGTGGTGTCACTTTCAAGATGTCCCTAGTTCTAATCTCGGTCAAGGTGACAAGGTTTCTGTTATCATGAAAGGTGAATGGTAACTCTAAGCTCTAAGCACTTTCGACTTATTTGAACATTTCATTCATCCTCCACTATGTCTTAACGTTGAAGGACATTGGTCCGTCTCTGTGGCGTGGTGGTAGTGTCACGTTCAAGAGTTCCCTAGTTTTAATCCATATCAAGGTGATAACGTTTCTGTTATCATAAAAGGTGAATGGTAACTCTAAGCTCTAAGCACTTTCGACTCATTTGAACATCATTTCATACATCGTCCGATATGACATAACTTTGGAAAACATTGACTCGTCTCTGTAGTGTGGTGGTAGTGTCACTGTCAAGAGGTCCCTAGTTCTAAACTTGGTCAAGGTGATAAGGTTTGCTCTTATCCTTAAAGATGAAGGTCTGGTATCTCTAAGCTCTATATACCCTGTACTCGTTTAACGACCGATATGACTTAAGGTTGGAGTACATTGGCCCATCTCTAGCGTGGTTGCAGCGGCACGTTCAAGGTATATATATATATATGGATGAGGAAACAACTCCCACTTAAAAGATTCAAGAACTTCACGAGTGACATTTGCCGTGTGGGGCCGGGCGTTATCGTGAATCAACAAGATCTTAGAGCTCAACATTCCTCTGCGCTTGTTTTGAATGGCTCTTCTGAGTTTTTGGAGAGTTTGGCAATACCTTTGAGAGTTTATTGTAGTGCCTCTTTCCAGGAAGTCCACCAAAATCACACCTTTTCTGCCCCAAAAAACAGTCGCCATCATCTTCCTTGCCGACATTGTTTGCATGCATTTCTTGGGTTTTTGGGGAGAACTTGTGTGCCCCCACTGCATTGATTGCAATTTCGTTTCACAGTTCACGTGTTTCACCCATGTTTCGTCACGAGTAACGATGCGATCGAGTAAAGAGTCACCATCCTTATGGTAAACGTCGAAAAAGTTCAACGCTGCAGCCATTCGCTGATTTTTGTGGTCCTCTGTCAAGATTTTTGGAATCCATCTTGCACAAAACTTGTGGTAACCAAGCTTTTCGCTGATGATTTCGTGCAACAAACTTCGCGAAATTTGTGGAAAACTCAAAGAAAGTTCCGTTATTGTGAACCTTCGATTTTCACGGACTTTAGCATCGACTTTTTCGACAAGTTCGGCAGTCACTATGCTGGGTCTCCCACTTCGATCTTCGTCGTGAACATTGGTTCGGCCATTTTTAAATCTGATGACCCACTGACGCACTCCACCTTCAGTGATAATGTTGTCCCCATACACTTCACAAAGCTGCCGATAGATTTCTATCGGTTTACAGTTTTTTGCAGTCAGAAACCTTATTACTGCACGCACCTCGCAGCTCGCGGGATTTTCAATTAACGCAGACATTTCAAACCGTCACAGTATCTGAACGGAGCACAGCACGAACCTCTCACTATCACGGCTAGATGCCGACTGAGCTGCGCAACGCTCTGACCCCAAGATGGCCGCGCTAGCCCCGCCCCTAGCGGAAACAGACGAAAACGTAGTCTACTTTCTGGATAGGCCTCATATATATATAAAGGGCGTTCAACTACGGCGGTCATCAGCGCCCTTTAAAAAACTAGTCATGGCAAAAGCCAGATATAAAACTTTCTAAAAGCTATACAAGTGTAACAAAACCTATTAAAAATACACGTACATAAAAAACATCAATCAAAACCTACTAAAAATTTCGTTCACTAAATCCTAAACTCTAAACTAGACAAGAATCTAAAAACCTTCTCCACGGATCTCCACGCACGGGCTACACGTGGGTGGGCCTGTTGACCGTCTCCCTCAACCACGAAGAGGAGCCCACACGAGGCAGACTGTTGGCTCGGGACCCCGGGTGCGCCAAACCCGTACCTACCGAAGTAGGTCCCCTGGGGGAATGGATGTCTGGTATCTCTAAGCTCTATGTACCTTAGACTCATTTGAACATCATTTCAATCATCGTCCGATATGACAACGTTGGGAGGACATTAGCCCGTCTCTGTAGCGTGTTGGTAGTGTCACGTTCAAGAGGTCCCTAGTTCTATACTCGGTGAGGTTGTTAAGTTTTCCCTTAAATATGTGGTGACTGTAAGCTCTATGTACTCTGTATTCATTTAAACATTATTTGATTCATCGTCCGATATGACTTAACGTTGGAGGACATTGGCCGTCTCTGTATCGTGGTGGTAGTGTCACGTTCAAGAGGTCCCTAGTTCTATACTCGGTGAGGTTGTTAAGTTTTCCCTTAAATATGTGGTGACTGTAAGCTCTATGTACCCTGTATTCATTTAAACATTATTTCATTCATCGTCTGATATGACTTAACGTTGGGAGGACATTAGCCCGTCTCTGTGGCGTGGTGGTAATGTCAGGTTCAAGAGGTCCCTAGTTCTATACTCGGTCAGGTTGTTAAGTTTTCCCTTACCCTGAAAGATAAATATGTGGTAACTGTAAGCTCTATGTACCCTGTATTCATTTAAACATTTCGTTTATCGTCCGACATGACTAATGTTGTTGGTGTACGGTGTTCATTTGTTAAGCTGAAGTTGCCAATGAGTTTCTTGAACTCTCTCATAAAACGTTAGACCTAATTGGCAGCATTATCTTGAATCTATTTACTTTAATTGATTTATAAATTTATAAATCCTTGATTAGTTTGTATTTATTCCCGTAAGCTTTTGTTACAATTCGCACTGTGCTGCACACGGCCTCCTGTAACATACTGCGATTATGGTAATAAAACATGCAAAGGAAATACGTTTTACACTTTAATTCTGTTTCATAGCAGTCGCGTTCATCTTTTTTCTGAATATTTCACAATGCACACGCTCCGTTGCTCTAAAGGAAAATTGAGTTATCTTAAACCATTTAAAGTGAACCTTGTTCTACATATGAAGTAAGCATTAATTTGCATTTCAGAAGAGAGCTTTTTGCTAACAGAATATCTTCACATTGAAGCGAAATATATCAGTAAGGGGACTTGTCTAAGAATTATTTTTCCAAAATAAGGTTTAAACTGCAGTAGTATTTTATAAATCATAGGAGAGGGCATAATTTAAATTTGAAATATATCTAATGTCAAAAGTTTGGGGCTCATATCCCAGTAATTGGTGTCACATGACTTTATTTACTCATTTATCCGGAAAATCTTTTTAGAAGCGGCAAGTCTTTTAGAAGACAAATTCCTTGGTAACAACACAACGGGAATTTCAAAGAGAATTTAATGTACGCGACAATTTTATCGCTCGTAAGAAAGCTGGAGACAACTGAGAGTGGAAAACAGACCGTCATCTGTTACAGATGTTCGCAGAAGGCTATTGAATTCTCCAAACAAATCGTTGTGTCGATTGAGCCAGGAATCGGTGTATTCATATGGAACTGCGACCTTACAGAGTGCATATGGTGTAACAACTGAAAGAAGTAGGTTGTGATTAACGAATCAGTTCAGGGTACTCTTATTCCACGTCCAGACATTCTCTCCATAACGTGGTTTACAGATGTGGCGTGGTTTCATTTGTCAGGCTACATAAACACACAAAACACCAGATATTGGGCGAAGTGATCCACGAAACCCCACTGCATGATGCGTGGTGTCAGCTTCCAGGATCGTTGGTCCCATTTTCTTTGATACGACTGTAGACACTAAAGACATTTGTGGAGCAGCTGGATGATAATCGAATTGAGAGAAGGTTATTTCCAGCAAGATGGAGCAACGTACCATATATCTAATGTCACCATGGAACTTGTAAGCAGTTTCTTCAATAATCGAGTAATCTCAAAAAGTCTGTGGCCTCCCAGATCCCCTAACCTAACCTCACCGGATTTTTTCTTGTGGGGGTATCTAAAAATAGAGTGTACAAGAATAGGCCACGGACAGTTGAAGTTTTCAAGGAATCCATTCGAACCGAAATAAGTAACATTGGCGAGGATACTCTCCGTAAAACTTGAGAGAATATGGTGAGACGAGTACAAACATGTATAGATGCTGGTGGAGGACACTTCCAACATTTTCTCCGAGATGTAAATAGTGTAATGTAATCTCCCTATTGTGTATCATATTCTCCCAAAGTTGCACGTGTGTTCAATTATTGATTCGAAAGTTATGGCCTTCTGAAATGGTTCAGGTTTATTTGGATCACACTGTACAATAAGAGCCAACGATGTCACTTGTTGTGATGTTGTGGCTCGAACTTAGGGTAGGGTACAAACCGTATAATAAAATGACATTGTACATGTATATATTACACAAAATTATAATTTGAAAAAAGATCGTTATCTGCTTAATATAATTCCCACCTATTCATAAGCCAGGGGCGGCTGGTGGCTCTGAAAATTGGTAGTTCACAAAGTTATCCATGCAACTTAATTTTTTAAAGTAACAAAATTTCTTTAAGCCTGTCACTACAGACTGCTCTACACACAAGTTAACGGTAATTCACAGCATATAACACAACATTCACATTTCATAAACACTAGAATATTTCTCGTATACATCGTTGTTAAAGTTCCTGTTAAAACATCTTGCTTTTGTTTTGACTATCTGTGTGATGTTTTGTTTCGGCGTGGGTCTTCCAAGTCGCTTAAGTTCAATTTTTTCTTCTACGGTCATGTTTGAAAAAGGATGAGCTAAAACACACTTTATGGAATTCATTGTTTCTTCTTATAACACAAGTTACCTGTATTTAAATAAATATTTCTGATGCACTACTCAAAACACGGCAGAGCTAACAAAACACGCCACAAATCATGTCGCTATTTACTCGTAGGTTACATTTAACATAGGCGCTATAGATGCCGCTGCTGTGATGAAAGAACGAGCAGGTTAGGCATCCACTATTCTCTGGCAGCTAGGTTAACCAAGCACATGCAGCCTTACGCCCCGCATCGTCCCCCTACTTGACTCGGCAAATCCTAGGTTCGTTCTGCCCTATACCTCCCTACTGTATGCCAGTGGTTTGCATCTGGGAGTGAACTACTTGGCTCCTACAAACAATACAGCGCGCTCAGGTCCTCTGCACTAGACAAGGACGAAATGAACTCCAAATGGAACATGCCATTACATTAAAGGGAGACCCAGCATTTTGGTTGTAGCGCAAACATGCTACCCCCTTCAGAAGCCGCCCCTGTCATAAGCACTGAATTGCTTTTGTTTTAACTCTTTTGAGTATAGCAGGGAAAGACAAGCAGTGGCAATGCTCCAAACGAAAGGCAGGTTAGCGTGTGATTTCTGCTGTCCAAGAGGAAGGAAATAGTTTGATGTTTTGGAGTTCCGACAGCGTAGCAAAGACAGGAAACGTATCGGGTATTAATAATATGTACAACTTATATCTTGGCTAACTGCTTTAATTACTAATTTGGTCACAGTTTATAAAAGTTACATTATGGCTTTGTGCAGTGAGAAAATATATAAATCTTCAACTCGTAGTTTATCTAAAGGTCAGGCATGTTATAGAGTAAATAAAATAAAACATGAAGTAACTTTCTCTGCAAATTAGAGGGAACCCACTCATTACAAAATTACGTGGGCATTTGCGACACTTTCTGTTTCGTTTTTATTTAACTAGTTTATCAATGTCAGGACGTAATATCAGGGAAATTTGTAATCGAAGACTGCATGTTAGATTGTGATAGGACAAGGTACTTTGTGGCTTTGACTTAGCTGATTTCATAACAAATGCCGAGCCAAACATACACAATGTCCGTGTGACAAGTGACTACAGCCTCGGAAATCTGGTTTGGGGCACACTCTTGTAAAAATCAGACAAGTCTTTCTTGTGTGTATATTTGTCCTTCAATAAATCGTCACATTTTAAATTTAACAGTTCCATTTGGTACGTGACAGCTACAGAGACTCCCATAAATAATCCATAAACTCCCATAAATTATATAATACGTGCTTTTTTAAGAGTTAAAAAGAAGTATGGCGTTTTTTTGGCCCTCAAAAGTATTCGGACATAACTTGAGTATGATACAAAATATGGCTTAGTACTTTGTGACTAGCCCTGTTCTTTTTACTACTTCTCGCAACCTATTTGGCATTCTGTGGACCAGGTTTTTCAGGTAGGTTGGAGAAAGTTTGCTCCATTCCTCTTGTAACCTGTCCTTCAAGTGCTGGTTGGAAGTGATAGGGGTATTCCGCTTCCATATTGCTTCTATGGGATTAAAATCGGGGACAGAGGGGTGGATGAATTACATGAGGATAGTAGTAAAGTAACCATGGCTGCACAATGTGGGACGTATGCTTCGGATCATTATCCAGATAAAATGAGAAGCTGTCCAAAATACCCATCATCTCTACACTTTGTTTTAAATTTTGCTGTAATAGTTCAAGATAGACTTCCTTGTTCATTGTTGTGTCTATGAACATCAGCTTTCCCACTCCCGTAGAGGAAATACAGCCCCATACTCTTTATATATGCAACTTAGTACTACACGGCTCTTGCCTGACGTCACACGCACTCCCGCCTGGCTCCTGACTGAAATACGTCACAACTCTCGAAGCTGTCTTCTTTTACAATATGGGATACCAAAGTGTAGTTTAAATAAATTATTATTTTTGAAAATTAGTGATAAAATTTCCTTCCTTTAACGCCTTAAGGGTAATTTTACTTTTTACATGTCAAAAAGATGATTCAGTTGATAACATTAAAACAGTCTCGTAATTCCAACATTTATTTGGTTTAAATTGAACAAGGCCATAAAATATCTTAGATGTGTGTTTAAGTTATAAAATTCGAAAATTTAAATGGATATGGTAACAGGAAACCTTTGTTTGTTGATACTCATGAGACACTCCACTGTGAAAAAGAAAGTAAAACATCTTTACGTGGTGTACTTCAAATGTTTTCATTACGAAAGTGACTTTTCTGCGACCAGAAAACCCTATACGTTTGACAACAAGCCTAAAATACGAGGCATGTTTTTTAAGTCAGTGCCGTTTTGCGATTCCGCCGCCGCAGCGATACGATCGGCGTTCCGTGCATGCGCGCTGGTTACCTACATATCTTGTCCACGCACTGACGCCATTACAGTCTGATTCTTCATTGTATAGGTTGGTTACTGAGTGTTTAAGATGCCTCCGACAATCGTGAGTCCCGCCGATTGTGAAGTACGGGCTGTTATACGATTTCTTAGTGCTAAAGCCGTAAAGCCGATCGATATTCATCGTGAGATATGTCAAGTTTACGGACAAAACATTATGAGTGTTGGAATGGTAAGGAAATGGGTGAGAGCATTTAAAGATGGCCGCACAAATGTGCATGATGAAGAACGGAGTGGCAGTCCTGCGGTCGTTACTGCAGATTTGGTGCAGAAAGTGGACGAAAAGGTGAGAGAAAACAGACGCTTTACAATTTCATCATTGTGCGACTATTTTCCTCAATATTCTCATAGTGTTTTGTATCGCATTGTGACCGAGAACTTGAAGTACCGGAAATTGTGTTCACGTTGGGTTCCGAAAATGTTGACGGATTTGCACAAAACCCAACGTTTAGGCATTGCATTGACTGTCCTTGAGCGGTACCACAATGAAGGTGAAGATTTTTTAGACCAAATTGTTACTGGTGACGAAACATGGGTGGCCTACGTTACACCACAATCGAAACAACAATCCCTGGAGTGGCAACATTCATCATCACCCACAAAAGTGAAGTTTAAGCAAACAATTTCTGCCCGGAAAATCATGTACACAGTTTTTTGGGACAGAAAAGGAGTATTGCTAGTGAAGTTTCTGCCTCGTAATGAGACAATCAATGCAGCGTCTTATTGTGAGACATGGAACAATCTGTGCCGTGCAATCCAGAACAAAAGACGTGGAAAGTTGAGTAAGGGTATCGTTTTGCTGAATGACAATTCCCGTCCACATGTGGCTAATCGGACCAAAGGTGTCATAAAATCTTTTCAATAGGAAACTCTAGATCATCCTCCATACAGCCCTGATCTGGCGCCCAGCGACTGCCATTTGTTCCTGCACTTGAAGAAACATCTGGGCGGTCAGCGTCTTCAAGACGATAACGAAGTCAAAACAGTTGTGATACAGTGGTTAACACGTCTGGCGGCAGAATTTTATGAGGAAGGTATTAAAAAACTGGTGCCACGTTATGACAAGCGCCTCAATATTCACGGAAATTATGTAGAAAAGTAGATTAAGGTACAGGATTTCATGTAAAAATAAAATTGTTGCGATATCCATGCACGTCTTTTTTTTTTAATTTCAAAACGGTACTGACTTAAAAAACATGCCTCGTATATCCCCACTTGTGTAAAATGGCATGTGGTAAGATATTAAAAAGTTGTTCAGGATTTGAAACAACCACAGATCGATACTTAGGCATCATTGTTGTAAGGCAGATGTTCACTTATTACCTACGGTATGAAAGACGAAAGAGGTTTTTAAAATAGCCTGAAAGTGTATTTTTAGTTGAGAGAAGTAATTGAAAATTCTGCAACTACAAGTGGTATACAGTATTGTTTCTATCACAAAACAAAATTTCCTGAGAGAGAGGTATTTTTTTGGTCAAGAGGTGAAAAGCAACAAATTAATTACGAGGCCGGGATCCCTCCTCCTGAAGAGTTCCAAAATCGCGGTTCATTACACAGTGTGCGTTACTCCCTCCATCTTTTACAAATAACCACCATATCCCACAGCTGTTGCCCATTCCTTACCTCCCTTTTACCACTTAACTCTTTAAGATATTATTTTCTGTCTTCACAGCTGTTATTCTTCTCTTGCCTTCATCCTCCTGCCCGCCACCTACATTTGTAAAACTGTACCGTCGGTAATAACATGGGTTATTCAGAAATACCTGAGGGAAAAATTAAGGTTTTCATTGGTTCTCTCACTTCTATACTCACGTATCTGTATACTTTATCTACTGACTCTTTGGTGGAACCTGGATGATTAGCACAGTAGTTTTAAGTGATAGTCAAATGTTTTAAAACTGGTTGTCTAGATGACGGTCTTTGACATTACGTTCTATTTGTATGTCCAAGAGATAAAAAATGAATAACGACAAGGGAATATGGGAATACAGTAGACTTTAAGTGATAGTCAAATGTTTTAAAACTGTTTGTCTAGGTGACGGTCTGTGACATTACGTTCTATTTGTATGTCCAAGAGATAAAAAATGAATAACGACAAGGGAATATGGGAATACAGTAGACTTTAAGTGATAGTCAAATGTTTTAAAACTGGTTGTCTAGGTGACGGTCTGTGACATTACGTTCTATTTGTATGTCCAAGAGATACAAAATGAATAACGACAAGGGAATATGGGAATACAGTAGACTTTAAGTGATAGTCAAATGTTTTAAAACTGGTTGTCTAGGTGACGGTCTGTGACATTACGTTCTATTTGTATGTCCAAGAGATAAAAAATGAATAACGACAAGGGAATATGGGAATACAGTAGACTTTAAGTGATAGTCAAATGTTTTAAAACTGGTTGTCTAGGTGACGGTCTGTGACATTACGTTCTATTTGTATGTCCAAGAGATAAAAAATGAATAACGACAAGGGAATATGGGAATACAGTAGACTTTAAGTGATAGTCAAATGTTTTAAAACTGGTTCTCTAGGTGACGGTCTGTGACATTACGTTCTATTTGTATTTCCAAGAGATAAAAAATTAATAACGACAAGGGAATATGGGAATACAATAGACTTTAAGTGATAGTCAAATGTTTTAAAACTGGTTGTCTAGGTGACGGTCTTTGACATTACGTTCTATTTGTATGTCCAAGAGATAAAAAATGAATAACGACAAGGGAATATGGGAATACAGTAGACTTTAAGTGATAGTCAAATGTTTTAAAACTGTTTGTCTAGGTGACGGTCTTTGACATTACGTTCTATTTGTATGTCCAAGAGATAAAAAATGAATAACGACAAGGGAATATGGGAATACAGTAGACTTTAAGTGATAGTCAAATGTTTTAAAACTGTTTGTCTAGGTGACGGTCTTTGACATTACGTTCTATTTGTATGTCCAAGAGATAAAAAATGAATAACGACAAGGGAATATGGGAATACAGTAGACTTTAAGTGATAGTCAAATGTTTTAAAACTGGTTGTCTAGATGACGGTCTTTGACATTACGTTCTATTTCTATGTCCAAGAGATAAAAAATGAATAACGACAAGGGAATATGGGAATACAGTAGACTTTAAGTGATAGTCAAATGTTTTATAACTGTTTGTCTAGGTGACGGTCTTTGACATTACGTTCTATTTGTATGTCCAAGAGATAAAAAATGAATAACGACAAGGGAATATGGGAATACAGTAGACTTTAAGTGATAGTCAAATGCTTTAAAACTGGTTGTCTAGGTGACGGTATTTGATGCTATGTTCTATTTGTATGTCCAAGAGATAAAAATGAATAACGACAAAGGAATATGGGAATACAGTAGACTTTAAGTGATAGTCAAATGCTTTAAAACTGGTTGTGTAGGTGACGGTCTTTGATGCTACGTTCTATTTGTATGTCCAAGAGATAAAAATGAATTACGACAAGGGAATATGGGAATACAGTAGACTTTAAGTGATAGTCAAATGCTTTAAAACTGGTTGTCTAGGTGACGGTCTTTGACATTACGTTCTATTTGTATGTCCAAGAGATAAAAAATGAATAACGACAAGGGAATATGGGAATACAGTAGACTTTAAGTGATAGTCAAATGTTTTAAAACTGTTTGTCTAGGTGACGGTCTTTGACATTACGTTCTATTTGTATGTCCAAGAGATAAAAAATGAATAACGACAAGGGAATATGGGAATACAGTAGACTTTAAGTGATAGTCAAATGTTTTAAAACTGGTTGTCTAGATGACGGTCTTTGACATTACGTTCTATTTGTATGTCCAAGAGATAAAAAATGAATAACGACAAGGGAATATGGGAATACAGTAGACTTTAAGTGATAGTCAAATGTTTTATAACTGTTTGTCTAGGTGACGGTCTTTGACATTACGTTCTATTTGTATGTCCAAGAGATAAAAAATGAATAACGACAAGGGAATATGGGAATACAGTAGACTTTAAGTGATAGTCAAATGCTTTAAAACTGGTTGTCTAGGTGACGGTATTTGATGCTACGTTCTATTTGTATGTCCAAGAGATAAAAATGAATAACGACAAAGGAATATGGGAATACAGTAGACTTTAAGTGATAGTCAAATGCTTTAAAACTGGTTGTGTAGGTGACGGTCTTTGATGCTACGTTCTATTTGTATGTCCAAGAGATAAAAATGAATTACGACAAGGGAATATGGGAATACAGTAGACTTTAAGTGATAGTCAAATGCTTTAAAACTGGTTGTCTAGGTGACGGTATTTGATGCTACGTTCTATTTGTATGTCCAAGAGATAAAAATGAATAACGACAAAGGAATGTGGGAATACAGTAGACTTTAAGTGATAGTCAAATGTTTTAAAACTGGTTGTCTAGGTGACGGTCTTTGATATTACGTTCTATTTGTATGTCCAAGAGATAAAAAATGAATAACGCCAAGGGAATATGGGAATACAGTAGACTTTAAGTGATAGTCAAATGTTTTAAAACTGGTTGTCTAGGTGACGGTCTTTGACATTACGTTCTATTTGTATGTCCAAGAGATAAAAAATGAATAACGACAAGGGAATATGGGAATACAGTAGTTTTAAGCGATAGTCAAATGTTTTAAAACTTGTTGTCTAGTTGACGGTCTTTGACTTTACGTTCTATTTGTATGTCCAAGAGATAAAAAATGAATAACGACAAGGGAATATGGGAATACAGTAGTTTTAAGCGATAGTCAAATGTTTTAAAATTTTTTGTCTAGTTGACGGTCTTTGACATTACGTTCTATTTGTATATCCAAGAGATAAACACGAATTACGACTTCTCATTTAAGATAAGTGCAAGTGTAGAAATATTAAGATATAACAGCGAATGTCTCGGAAATGGTCTACTCCACAAAAAAATGTGCTGTACATAAATTGTTTTTAACAAAATCTACATTTTTGTGTAGTCTATTTCTTAAATTTTATCCGTTACACAAATGTCATTCAGAATGAAGAAATCTTAAGAGATCATTTCTAGAATGTTCTTGATATAGTCTGCATTTGCAATGAAAGTATTATAAACTTATATGGATTTAATAAAAATGGATAGTGCTTTATTTGTTCCAAAATGTTCCTATATGACGTGCTTTTTTAAATCTTCAAGTTGAATTCTTATAAAGTGTAGCTTCTTGTTTTTGAGTTATGCTGTTTACAGATGAACAGTTAGATACTCATTTTATGAATATATATCCAAAGCAATCTCGCAATAAACTAGTGAAGCGCCCTGTACACGAGCGGCAGGGAACACATCGACAAGTGCCATATATACAACGAATGTCTACTGCTGTGTTTTTGAGGTCAGGAATTGGACTTGGGGAATACCAACGGAGATCTTAGAATTCTTGTTGCTGGTAGCTAAGAAATCTCAGGCAGTATATCATCGTGTGCTTCTTCATAAGGCCAGTATCGATTAGAGAGAACTCTGCTTTCGTACAACAAAGGGCCGAGGGAAGAAAGGAAGTGAACTGTATGACAGGTCAATTTCCTTGCGAGATCGCACAATAGCCTGGCGAAAACTTCTGCCAGTGTTTTGTTTCCTTAACCATATCCATTAGGCAAACACAAAGCGGTAGTAATTGGGGTCATTCACACCAGGTAGCGCTCAAGGCAGTTAAATATTTCAGTCAGCCACCTCTGAATGATAAGTGGGGGGTAGTTTAGCTCTCAGCTTCACCCGCTAGGTGGAGTATTCATTCTAAAGTTAAAAAAAAAAGCAAAAAGGAACACAAAAACAAACAAAAAAGTGTGTTCATTCTTCTATTTATTTAACATTTTAAAAAGTATAGGTACAATGGAAATATGAGAGTGCAGTAGACCTAGGCTAAAGCGTAATTTTTAAATGTTTTAAGACTGAATAATTTCAAACTTTTAAATTTGTTACGAGGGGACTATTTATATTTTAAGCCTAATAATTGAAATAAAGGAATCTTTTATTGAAATCTGCATTGTTTCTCAAAAGTATTCATTTTGATCAATTTTGATTTTGATTTTGACCAAAAATTTACGTTATCGCAAGGTGTGTGCGAGGTGAGTCCCCAAAATGCTCACCGAAGACCATAAACGAAAACGTGTTGAAGCGGCCCAACGATTCCTGGAGCGCTATGCAGAACAGGGCGAGGCATTATTGGATTCAATTGTCACTGGCGATGAAACCTGGGTGCACTACACAACACCATAAACTACAGAACGTTCTCGTCAGTGGCGGCATCCGAATTCACCGAAGACGCGAAAGTTGAAAAAAACATTTTCTGCTGGCAAAGTGATAGCCAGTGTGTTCTGGGACAAAAAGGTGTATTGTTGTGCGAGTTTATGCCTACCGGCACAACAATAAACGCCGCTAGCTCTGTGAGACTAAAAGAATTGCGACGTGTCATTTAAAGTCTGAGGGGAATGCTGACGAAGGGAGTGATTTTTCATCACGACAACGCTCGTCCCCATACAGCATATGCAACGACTGATCTCCTGGCCCAGTTCGGATGGGACATCCTCACCCATCCCCCTACAGTGCAGACTTAGTACCTACAGTCTGTGAGGTTTAACTAAAGTTTGTGAGGTTTAAGTTGGCGTATTCTCTACTATCCCTGTCTAACACAGAATATTGTCCTTGTCTAGCACACGTGGGCGGGTCAGCAACCACTGCTTTATCGTGATTCGTGGAATGTAGACGCTGGCAACCCCCACTCCGCTGTGTGTTGATTAAAGGTTGTCAGTGGCGTATGAGCGATAGAACTGTGCATTTATTGTTTTGTGGATTTACACAACACACAAAATTTTTTCAGTGTTGCAACATATTGATATAATGTTGAATTATTTTCTTGTAGTTTTAGTTGTGTTTGTGTTGTTTCAAGTTGAATCTCGAGGGAAAGTTGTAAAATCAGATTCTAGGGAAATTATAGTCAAAGTTCACAGTTTCTTCAGTGGTGAATGTGAAGCTTTTAATTGTGGAAAGCCGACTATTTCAGTGACGAATATCGTTGAGAGAACTGCTGCTGCTACAGGTATTTCTTCTAGTTCTGTCCAACAAATTTTAAAAGAAGACAAAAATGCAGAAGCTAGCGGCGGTAGACTGCAAACACCAGGCAAAAAGCGCCCTAATAGAAGACTGCGAAAAACAGAAATTGACTCATTTACAGTTGCTGCTATTAAGCGAACAATCTATTCGCTGTATCGTACGGACTTTCTACCTAGTTTGCTGGACATATATGAGGCTTTAAGAGCTACAGACTTACTTAAAGGAAGCGTGTGGTCCTTAAGAAAAATTCTTAAAAAGCTTTATTTCACTTACAGTAAAAATTCGCAAGGAAGACGCTTTTTAATGGAACGAATGGATATTGTTTCTAAAAGATTTAAATTTTTAAGACGAATGTAAGAACTGATATCTACAGGTAGACCTATAGTGTACCTTGACGAAACGTGGGTAAATATAAACCATATGAGAAATACGGTGTGGAAGTTTATTGCTGATGAAAATGTAACTGATTTCCCTCTTAAAACACCAATCGGCAAAGGACAGCGATTTATAGTTGTACATGCTGGATGTTCTACAGGATTTATTCCTAATGCTTTGCTAACTTTTAAGTCAAATTCAACCAAAGACTACCATGAAGAAATGGATAATAATATTTTCAAGGATTGGTTTGTTAATACATTTCTACCTAACATCCCGTCTAGTGATGTCATCATTACGGACAGTGCCCCTTATCATTCCATAGAAATTAATAAAGCACCCTCTTCATCTTCACTCAAATCCCACATGCAGGAATGGTTTCGTTATAGGAATATTGAGTTTGATCCACAAGTGACAAATCCAGTGCTATACGAATTAGTTAAACTGAAAACGATAATTTCAAAGTGTATGAAATAGTCTCGCAGAGGTACACGGTCATACCGTAGTAAGATTGCCACCTTATCATTGCGATTTTAATGATATAGAACTTATTTGGGCACAAGTGAAGAATGATTATGCCAAACATAACATTTCACTTAAAAGTGTCGATGTAAGAGCCTTGTTTTATAATGCGATTAGAAAAGTGACCCCAGAAAACTGGAAAAGCACGTGTGAGCATGTACACAAAACACTGAATAGTTTTACCGGGGAAAAGACGGTCTGATAGATGAAATTACAGACAGATTAGTTATAAATTTAAAAGACTTGGAATCGGAAGAAGAAAACTAAGATTCGTTTGAAATTTCTGACTGTGAATCTGGGGGATGAGCAACAATCGGAGTGGAGAAGGGGCGCTCCGCCACTGATGCACGCTTGGCTGGGGTGTCTGCTTTGCCCGCTACGTCATAGAGTGAGACGGTCAGTATTCCTTTCTCTTTCTAAAAGGCACACGACTAGTTAAACCTCACAGACTATAGTCGTGTGCCTCTTAGAAAGAGCAAGGAATACTCACCGTCTCACTCTATGACGTAGCAGGCAAAGCAGACACCCCAGCCAAGTATGCATCAGTGGCGGAGCGCCCCTTTTCCACTCCGTCCGTTTGTTGCTCATCCCCCGATCTACAGTCAGAAACTTCAAACGAATCTTCATTTTCTTTTTCCAATTCCGAGTCTTCTAAATCAAATTTGACTTAGAAGTTAGCAAGGCATTAGGAATAAATCCTGTTGAACATCCAGCGTGTGCAACTATAAACCGCTGTCCTTTGCCGATTGGTATTTTAAGAGGGAAATCACTTTCATTTTCATCAGCGATACACTTCCACACCTTATTTCTCGTGTTGTTTATATTTACCACGTTTCGTCAAGGTACACTATAGGCCTACCTGTAGATCTCAGTTCTTTCATTCATCTTAAAAATTTAAATCTTTCAGGAATAATATCCATTTGTTACATTAAAAAGCGTCTTCCTTGCGAATTTTTACTGTCACTGAAATTAAGCTTTTTAAGAATTTTTCTTAAGGACCACACGCTTCCTTTAAGCGAGTCTTTAGTTTTTAAAGCCTCATATATGCCCAGTAAACTAGGCAGACAGACCGCAAGATACAGCGAATAGATTGTTCGCTTAATAGCAGCAGCTGTGAATGAATCAATTTTTGTTTTTCGCGGTCTTCTATTAGGGCGCTTTTTGTCTGGTGTTTGCCGTCTACCGCCGCTAGCTTCTGCATTTTTGTGTTCTTTTAAATTTGTTGGATAGAACGAGAAGAAATACCTGTAGCAGCAGTTCTCTCAATGATACTCGTCATTGAAATAGTTGGGTTTCCACATTTTAAAGCTTCACATTCATCACTGAAAGAACTGTGAACTTTGACTACAATTTCCCTAGAATCTGATTTTAGAACTTTCCCTCGTGATCCAACTTGAAACAATACAAACACAACTAAATCCAAGAAAATAATTCAACATTATACTCGTATCCATATGTTGCAACAATGAAAACATTTTGTGTAACGTGTAAATCCTCAAAACAATAAATTCACAGTTCTATAGCTCATACGCCACTGACAACCTTCAAACAGCACACAACGGAGTGGGGGTTGCGAGCGTTTACATTCCACGAATCACGATAAAGCAGTGGTTGCTGATCCGCCCACGTGTGCTAGACAAGAACACCATTCTATGTTAGACAAGGATAGTGAGAATATGCCAACTTAAACCTCACAGACTGTAGTGATTATCTTCTGTTTCCTGAGTTGAAGTCACACCTGGGTGGAACACATTTCCAGACCGACGAGTTTGAGCGCTAGCTGCGCAACTTGGCGGGAGGGTGCTATCACAAGGATATACAAAAACTGCCACAGCACATGCCAAAGTGCATCGATCGCAATGGTGATTACGTTGAAAAATATCTGTAAGTTCCGCCTTTACATCAATGTAACAGACATTGACAATAAATATGTTTTCTATATTAAATATAATTGGAGAACTTATTTTACAGAAACGTCTCGTATTCTCCCAAAGTTGTATGTGTGTTCGCCGTGTTTCAGTTACTGAAATCGTTCATGTTTATACGAATCGCACTGTAAGTATGCAGGACCCATATTGAATTAAAATTTTTGGCAATATTATCATTAAACTCGTCGACTTATATTGTTGAATAAAAATTGCGTCAGCCTTATCAAACCTTGGTGTTCTTCAGTTCTTGTTACCAAGACAACGAAAAGCCTTCTGCAAAAACTTAACACAGCGAAAAAGTTGAAAGTTCCAAGTATGTAAGTTTCCGATACGAATGCAGAAGTTTATGGATGGAGAAAACAAAGGCGATATCTTTTTCTTATGAAACACCCCGCCTTTGACTTCATTTTTATGTTCAGGAGTGTGATACCATCGAAACATTATTTTCTCTGAAGAAAATGGAAGTGCGAATTGACATTCGGCTCGTATCTCGGAGAAATGTGCGGACAAAGGAGGATATCCAAAGAAATGGAACTGTTTGAAGTGTAGGCTATATCAGCAAAAGAAAAGTTGAAAACAAAGCGATTGATGAAAAAGTAAATGTAACAGTTGTGGCCTGGATCGTTCAAAACTTCCACTGCTATGGTAAATTTTAAAACATTTTACATCATTTTTTGTGATTTGAATTAAAATATTATGTTTAAGGTGGGCTCCGTGGCCGAGTGGTTAGAATGAGGACGGATTCCATCTCTGTATGTTTGATTTGTTGTGAATAAAGCGGCGGCTGAGTGAGTTTTTCTGTTTCCGCCACAATTCATTCCACAGACTCTTGCATAATAGCATTTCCTTTATCTTTATCTATAATTTACTTGTAGAGGAGATGCAAGTACTGTCCGCCCAGCACTAGAAGGCAAGACAGACAAATTTGTCACGTAATCAGTTATGCTCTCCGCAAGATATTTATGTTCGCCGTTCGAATATGACATGGATGCTTCTTTCACAGTCTTGTCTCATAACTTACGCATGCATAATACCTATCACTGAAGTTACTGAAACAAACATTAGATCTGGCAGTATGAGTGACTCATATGTACTCTCATATACTCATTTCGTAATAAACAGATCCACTACCAGAGCAGATAAACAGTTCAAGCCCCTCTCCCTCTTCAGGCCCCCCTTGCCTTCTTGTGGTGGGTAGACAGTACATAATACCTATCACTGCAGTTACTGAAACAAGCAATAGATCTGACAGTATCGGTGACTCATATGTACTCTCATACACTCATTTCGTAGTAAACAGATCCACTATCAGAGTAGATAAACAGTTCAAGCTCCCCTCCCTCTTCAGGCCCCGCTTGTCTTCTTGTGGTGGGTAGACAGTACATAATACCTATCACTTCAGTTAATGAAACTAACATTAGATCTGGCAGTATGGTGACTCATATGTACTCTCATACACTCATTTCGTAGTAAACAGATCCACTACCAGAGCAGATAAACAGTTCAAGCCCCTCTCCCTCTTCATGCCCCGCTTGTCTTCTTGTGGTGGGTAGGCAGTACATAATACCTATCACTGCAGTTACTGAAACGAGCATTAGATCTGACAGTATGGGTGACTCATATGTACTCTCATACACTCATTTCGTAGTAAACAGATCCACTACCACAGCAGATAAACAGTTCAAGCCCCTCTCCCTCTTCAGGCCCCGCTTGTCTTCTTGTGGTGGGTAGACAGTACATAATACCTATCACTGCAGTTACTGAAACAAGCATTAGATCTGACAGTATGGGTGACTCATACGTACTCACATACACTCATTTCGTAGTAAACAGATTCACTACCAGAGCAGATAAACAGTTCAAGCCTCTCTCCCTCTTCATGCCCCGCTTGCCTTCTTGTGGTGGGTAGACAGTACATAATACCTATCACTACAGTTACTGAAACGAGCATTAGATCTGACATTATGGATGACTCATATGTACTCTCATACACTCATTTCGTAGCAAACAGATTCACTACCACAGCAGATAAACAGTTCAAGCTCCTCTCCCTCTTCAGGCCCCGCTTGTCTTCTTGTGGTGGGTAGACAGTACATAATACCTATCACTGCAGTTACTGAAACAAGCATTAGATCTGACAGTATGGGTGACTCATACGTACTCACATACACTCATTTCGTAGTAAACAGATTCACTACCAGAGCAGATAAACAGTTCAAGCCTCTCTCCCTCTTCATGCCCCGCTTGCCTTCTTGTGGTGGGTAGACAGTACATAATACCTATCACTACAGTTACTGAAACGAGCATTAGATCTGACATTATGGATGACTCATATGTACTCTCATACACTCATTTCGTAGCAAACAGATCCACTACCAGAGCAGATAAACCGTTCAAGCCCCTCTCCCTCTTCAGGCCCCGCTTGCATTCTTGTGGTGGGTAGACAGTACTCCATATAATGAGTGGTAAAATGGAATAGAAAATGGAATATAGGTTTACCATGGCGCAACAGCGGGCCAGAGCGTGCCAAACCGACAGCCGACCTCACATCTACATACGCAAGACAGAGATAGGCAATCATCCAAACAGTACTGAGAGGGGATGTGGAACCTGTAGAGTCGGAAAATGGGCTTTCTGCACTAGGATTTGCTACCTAACCTAGCCCCTGAATTTTCTCACGATGCTGAGTGGACACCGGTGCAATACCCGGGAGTTAAGATCCAACACCCGATCAATCCCGGGCGCATTTCATGGCAGCGAACCTAAGCACAGAGCTCTTGACCACTACGCAACGGCGCAGGACAGAAAATGTTGTTGAAAAGATTCCATAAACATGACACGTAGGTACATCTTAAATTTACTGAACACAACTTCGGAAGTGAATGACTTTTGCAAAACCTTAACAGATAGGCAAAATTATATCTACACAAAAACTATACAATATATAAACACTAATTTTTTGGGTGTATTTAGCCGTTTCCCAGTTTTATTTGTAACTGTTTTACGACGGCTGCTCAACAAATAATGATCACAATTTTTTATTGACAATGTACTTTCACTCATCCTCATAATTTTGATGGTCCTTCTCAAAATAGTGTCCCCTGAATGCGGTGCACTTGTCCCAGCGTTTCTGCCAGTCTTCAAAGACATGCTGGAAACCATTTTTGAGAGATCCTTCAAAATCACCTCCGCAGCCTTCACCACTGCTTCTGATGATAGATAATGCCTCCCACGAAGGCTTTTCTTCAAGTTAGGGAATAGAAAAAAGTCACATGGGCCTAAATACGGACTATAGGGAGGGAGAGGGATGCACTTCACGTTAATTTTTGCAAGATATTCAGCAAAAACATTTGCAATATGTGGTCGTGGATTATCGTGGGCAGCATCCAGCCTGCTTCACGGAAATGTGGCACCCAATGAAATGTTCAGTATTTCAGAAAGTTATCTTAAGGTAATTCGTCGATCTTCTCTCACAATGGCAGCAGCAGTGTTGATGTTTTCTTCCGTAAGAGCAGGAACTGGAGCACCGGGTTCAACTTCCTTTGAAATTGATTGTCTCCCCTCTTTAAACATTTTAAGCCATCTTCGAGCTAAGCTGTAGGCAAGAACAGACTCTCCATAGGCCTCCTGTAACATTGTATAGGCCTCAACTTAAAATTTGTTGAGACGAGAGCAGAATTTCAAAGCAGCATATTGTTCCTCGCGTGCTACCTCCATTGAAGCGGTAGACGATACTGAACATGTCTGAACTTGCCTGGTTTTCACAGGTGGGAAGCAGGGGTACCAGTAATGAAACTACTACGGCGTGTTTGTTTCACATTAAGCTAAGAGAATATAATAAGATTGAATTTTATTGCGAAAAATTATGACCTTAAAAATTATGATCATTATTTATTGAACAGCCCTCGTAGTTTTTCCAATATTGACCCTTTCCTACCGAAATTTTCCCTTCTACTCTTTTCTATCCCACTTATTGTCATTTAACTTGACGGAGATGGAAACAGTGTTTTTTAATATATTTTTATAAAAGGGTTGAAAATAATCATGTGATTGAATTGCACAATGGATTTTGTTAGTTACATATTGCACAGCTAATTTGGTCAATGGACTTAACTTAGAATAAAATTCCTCTCCGTGAAGATAAGGCAGTATCTGAAGTAGTAGAGAGAAAGTCGTGTGACATCTGACGTTGGCAATCTGCACTGTGTATCATATCCATTAACGTTTCAGCTTCCTCGGCCGACACCAATATGCATTTTAATTAAAGTAATTTGTAAGGCAATGGGCTGTACTGTTCATTTGTTTATTCATGAATAATTGAAGTTAATGAATAACGGATTGAAGTGAAGAGTGGCAGCTTTCCATAAAGATAATCCCATTTCACTACCGACTTATCTAGCACCTACGTTATGTGGCTGGAATGTCAGCGCTTCTCAGTTTTATACATTTAAAGAAAATTAGTAAAAGCTTCAGCGAAGTTCCTTTATGAACAGCAGAATACAGAAATAGATTAAACATATATTTGCGATTTGAGTTTCAACTACTTACAGAATTCCGGAAGGAAATTTTTCCAGAAAATGCGCAACACAAGCCGGCCTTTACAAGCAACAATATATGAAACATTAAAAAGGACTGAAGAATATGAATACCTTACATTTTAACTAATTTCATGAGAAATGAGGTAAATGAGTAAAATTGTAAGATATTGTCACCAATGGCACTGTTGTGCGGCCGCCACAAGCCGGAGAACGGCGCGTGGGCATGAGAACTGCACGCTTGCCAAGAGAAAGGAGACAGAGAGTCTCCGTAACTCTCTGTCCTTCTCCTGCCGCCGCGAATGTACTCGGAAGGTCTACGGCAAAAATAAAGACTGGAGGCAAAGTGTTAGAGGCGACAGTGAACGTTTGAAGTGTACCCGCAGAGATTTTTCATTTGTTTACGTGCGGCGGAGCACTGAGTCGACTTTGAAGACAGCTGACTGTCAATTTCACGACTTTTACAGCAATAAAAAGTGCTCTAAATTCCTGCAAACCAGAATTTTGATTCTACGTAACCCCAACGGTCACATTATTAAAAAAAAAACAAAAAAAAAACCGCACATATCGTTGTAAAATACACAATTTATATAAAATGTATATTTTGAGAAGTCAGCTGTTTTCAAAATACCTCTCATTAATGGTTTCATCTTTAGAACACTTAGTCAAATTTGTCTAAGGCATACGACATTCCGTACTCTTGTACAAGAACTTATTTCTCTCTCTACTTCAAGATAAATATTGTCTTATTGTTGATTTTATTGTAGGAACATGGGAATACAGTAGACTTTAAGTGATAGTCAAATGTTTTAAAACTGGTTGTCTAGATGACTATCTTTGACATTACGTTCTATTTGTATGTCCAAGAGATAAAAATGAATAATGGCAAGGGTATATAGGAATACAGTAGACTATAAGTGATAGTCAAATGTTTTAAAACTGGTTGTCTAGGTGACGGCCTTTGGCATTACGTTCTATTTGTATGTCCAAGAGATAATAATGAATAACGACAAGGGAATATGGGAATACAGTAGACTAAGTGATAGTCAAATGTTTTAAAACTGGTTGTCTAGATGACGGTCTTTGACATTACGTTCTATTTGTATGTCCAAGAGATAAAAAATGAATAACGACAAGGGAATATGGGAATACAGTAGACTTTAAGTGATAGTCAAATGTTTTAAAACTGATTGTCTAGATGACGGTCTTTGACATTACGTTCTATTTGTATGTCCAAGAGATAAAAAATGAATAACGACAAGGGAATATGGGAATACAGTAGACTTTAAGTGATAGTCAAATGTTTTAAAACTGGTTGTCTAGGTGACGGTCTTTGACATTACGTTCTGTTTGTCCAAGAGATAAAAAATTAATGAGGTTTTCTCTTATCCTAAAAGATGAATGTCTGGTAACTCTAAGGTCTATGGACCCTGGATTCATTTCAACATTATTGCATTCATGGTCTAATTTGACTTAGTCATAGAGGACTTACATTAGAAAAGAATTCTTACTTATGCAAAATTTCTTCAGAGCGTAGATGATTTCTGAAGCGGTTCACAGAAAATTCAAGATATGTACTTAATTAGTTGAAAATATCAGAATCGTATGCTATTTTATTAAAATAAAATTGTAGGGATTTATGGAAGAGCTACAATTTTCAAAAAACTTTTTTTTCGTTTTTTTAATCTTAGAGTCGTGTCTTAGGTATTTACTGAATTTGAATAGTAAATAATTGGATTCTTTCCCCATAAAAATGGATCTCTTTACTTAGGGGAACTTAAAACGGGTATTTCTAAGTAGAACGTAATGTCGTAAATAATTTTGAGGAGGCAATGCCATGTAAATGTACGATTTTCTGTTAATTTTCCGTTAAGAATATATTATTTCCTCCCGACGGAAGGTAGCAGATAAACTTAGAAATTAGTAGACGTAAATGCTTTCTGGAACATTGTTTCTAGGTCACGTGGTGGAACAAGAAATGAGGAACTTTGGAAGCTACTAATTTGAGTAATTTTAAAGCTTTTATGTTATTACGCAGTTTCTGAAAGTTGATAGCATGACAAGGGGCGATTCCTGCCGCACCCTTATTGTAAACATGGCCAACTGGGCCAGCAATTACACGGCCCAGATCACAAGACGTTCTGAATAAACATCGTCCCTCACCTACAAGCCTTAACCGGGTCACTGACAGCTGAATGGCGAGCGACATCATGCTGGTATTACATGTACACACAGATCATAGTTTAGAACACTATTTGGCTCGTGTTTCCGGTAAAATAAAAGGAAAAAGTTGAACACAGCACATAAATAACTGAATATCAACATAATTTTCAAAGCACAGTATCGCTTTTCTTGGCATTTACGTTCAACTGTTTCCCGTTAGGGATTAAAGAAACTGCTCTTCATTTTGTTTTCAATCTTTATAGCACATTCCTCTACCTTCTCCTATCTTTAAAAAAACAGTGTTTAATGTTTATCCTGTATAATATAGAGCAGTAGGCCGCGTACTCAGTATTCAGAACCAAATTATCATCTGGCCGTACTCCATAATAACCTTTTTAATTATGTTTTTCTGGTGTAATTTAAGAAAGTCAGTTTACGGTCTGTAATTACAGCAAATCTAGACTTGCGTGCATGTTCTGCTCGGCTATCAATAACTTTCCTTCACTGCAATTACCTCCCTTTACGTGCACCGACTTAGAGAAACGTATTCAATCCTCCAACACGTTAAACGAGACAGAATTTAACTTATAAAATCGACCTCTGCTTTATCTCCCTTGGATGGAAGTCGAGTAGAAACGAACTCTACTCAAGTCAGTGAAGTATATGACGGTGGCGAAATGCCGTGAGTATTGCAGTTCTCTTAGCTACGGTACCGGTCTAATTTTAAAATGCAAACTATACTTACAAACACTTCTTCCTCTGTCTAATTCAAGATAAGTACTGTCTTTAGGTAGACATTAAGTGATAGTCAAATGTTTTAAAACTGGTTGTCTAGGTGACGGTCTTTGATATTACGTTCTATTTGTATGTCCAAGAGTTAAAAATGAATAACGACAAGGGAATATGGGAATACAGTAGACTTTAAGTGATAGTCAAATGTTTAAAACTGGTTGTCTAGGTGACGGTCTTTGACATTATGTTCTATTTGTATGTCCAAGAGATAAAAAATGAATAACGACAAGGGAATATGGGAATACAGTAGACTTTAAGTGATAGTCAAATGTTTTAAAACTGGTTGTCTAGGTGACAGTCTTTGATATTACGTTCTATTTGTATGTCCAAGAGTTAAAAATGAATAACGACAAGGGAATATGGGAATACAGTAGACTTTAAGTGATAGTCAAATGTTTTAAAACTGGTTGTGTAGATGACGGTCTTTGACATTACGTTATATTTGTATGTCCAAGAGATAAAAAATGAATAACGACAAGGGAATATGGGAATACAGTGGACTTTAAGTGATAGTCAAATGTTTTAAAACTGGTTGTGTAGATGACGGTCTTTGACATTACGTTATATTTGTATGTCCAAGAGATAAAAAATGAATAACGACAAGGGAATATGGGAATACAGTAGACTTTAAGTGATAGTCAAATGTTTTAAAACTGGTTGTCTAGGTGACGGTCTTTGATATTACGTTCTATTTGTATGTCCAAGAGTTAAAAATGAATAACGACAAGGGAATATGGGAATACAGTAGACTTTAAGTGATAGTCAAATGTTTTAAAACTGGTTGTCTAGATGACGGTCTTTGACATTACGTTCTATTTGTATGTCCAAGAGATAAAAATGAATAACGACAAGGGAACATGGGAATACAGTAGACTTTATAGTCAAATGTTTTAAAACTGGTTGTCTAGGTGACGGTCTTTGACATTACGTTCTATTTGTATGTCCAAGAGATAAAAAATGAATAACGACAAGGGAATATGGGAATACAGTAGACTTTAAGTGATAGTCAAATGTTTCAAAACTGGTTGTCTAGGTGACGGTCTTTGATATTACGTTCTATTTGTATGTCCAAGAGTTAAAAATGAATAACGACAAGGGAATATGGGAATACAGTAGACTTTAAGTGATAGTCAAATGTTTTAAAACTGGTTGTCTAGATGACGGTCTTTGACATTACGTTCTATTTGTATGTCCAAGAGATAAAAATGAATAACGACAAGGGAACATGGGAATACAGTAGACTTTATAGTCAAATGTTTTAAAACTGGTTGTCTAGGTGACGGTCTTTGACATTACGTTCTATTTGTATGTCCAAGAGATAAAAAATGAACATCGACAAGGGAATATGGGAATACAGTAGACTTTAAGTGATAGTCAAATGTTTAAAACTGGTTGTCTAGGTGACGGTCTTTGACATTACGTTCTATTTGTATGTCCAAGAGATAAAAAATGAATAACGACAAGGGAATATGGGAATACAGTAGACTTTAAGTGATAGTCAAATGTTTTAAAACTGGTTGTCTAGGTGACAGTCTTTGATATTACGTTCTATTTGTATGTCCAAGAGTTAAAAATGAATAACGACAAGGGAATATGGGAATACAGTGGACTTTAAGTGATAGTCAAATGTTTTAAAACTGGTTGTGTAGATGACGGTCTTTGACATTACGTTATATTTGTATGTCCAAGAGATAAAAAATGAATAACGACAAGGCGATATGGGAATACAGTAGACTTTAAGTGATAGTCAAATGTTTTAAAACTGGTTGTCTAGATGACGGTCTTTGACATTACGTTATATTTGTATGTCCAAGAGATAAAAAATGAATAACGACAAGGGAATATGGGAATACAGTAGACTTTAAGTGATAGTCAAATGTTTTAAAACTGGTTGTCTAGGTGACGGTCTTTGACATTACGTTATATTTGTATGTCCAAGAGATAAAAAATGAATAACGACAAGGGAATATGGGAATACAGTAGACTTTAAGTGATAGTCAAATGTTTTAAAACTGGTTGTCTAGATGACGGTCTTTGACATTACGTTCTATTTGTATGTCCAAGAGATAAAAATGAATAACGACAAGGGAACATGGGAATACAGTAGACTTTATAGTCAAATGTTTTAAAACTGGTTGTCTAGGTGACGGTCTTTGACATTACGTTCTATTTGTATGTCCAAGAGATAAAAAATGAATAACGACAAGGGAATATGGGAATACAGTAGACTTTAAGTGATAGTCAAATGTTTTAAAACTGGTTGTCTAGGTGACGGTCTTTGATATTACGTTCTATTTGTATGTCCAAGAGTTAAAAATGAATAACGACAAGGGAACATGGGAATACAGTAGACTTTATAGTCAAATGTTTTAAAACTGGTTGTCTAGGTGACGGTCTTTGACATTACGTTCTATTTGTATGTCCAAGAGATAAAAAATGAACATCGACAAGGGAATATGGGAATACAGTAGACTTTAAGTGATAGTCAAATGTTTAAAACTGGTTGTCTAGGTGACGGTCTTTGACATTACGTTCTATTTGTATGTCCAAGAGATAAAAAATGAATAACGACAAGGGAATATGGGAATACAGTAGACTTTAAGTGATAGTCAAATGCTTTAAAACTGGTTGTCTAGATGACGGTCTTTGACATTACGTTCTATTTGTATGTCCAAGAGATAAAAAATGAATAACGACAAGGGAATATGGGAATACAGTAGACTTTAAGTGATAGTCAAATGTTTTAAAACTGGTTGTCTAGATGACGGTCTTTGACATTACGTTCTATTTGTATGTCCAAGAGATAAAAAATGAATAACGACAAGGGAATATGGGAATACAGTAGACTTTAAGTGATAGTCAAATGCTTTAAAACTGGTTGTCTAGATGACGGTCTTTGACATTACGTTCTATTTGTATGTTCAAGAGATAAAAAATGAACAACGACAAGTGAATATGGGAATACAGTAGACTTTAAGTGATAGTCAAATGCTTTAAAACTGGTTGTCTAGATGACGGTCTTTGACATTACGTTCTATTTGTATGTTCAAGAGATAAAAAATGAACAACGACAAGGGAATACGGGAATACAGTAGACTTTAAGTGATAGTCAAATGTTTTAAAACTGGTTGTCTAGATGACGGTCTTTGACATTACGTTCTATTTGTATGTCCAAGAGTTAAAAATGAATAACGACAAGGGAATATGGGAATACAGTAGACTTTAAGTGATAGTCAAATGTTTTAAAACTGGTTGTCTAGATGACGGTCTTTGACATTACGTTCTATTTGTATGTCCAAGAGATAAAAAATGAACAACGACAAGGGAATATGGGAGTTTGGTCCTGTGTAGTTAAGCGTTTTTGTTGGTCTAAAAGCTCTGCCAGGGTGCAAATGTTGTAGTTATCACATTCAATGAAGGGAATGTTGTTAAAATGGGAATGATACTAGAAATATTATTCAGGAGCTACGTAGGACAGAATATATGTAGCAGAATATGTGTAGCAGGTCTATCCTGCTACACAAGATAGGCCATATGGTCTCCCCTTAAATGCAGCGACTTCATGGAAGAACGGTTAAACAACTCCACAAACAAAAGCCAGTCGAACTGAGACACCTTGTACATATCCTCGAAGATCTGAGTGACTGATTGTTTTGTAGGAGTATAGATGTGGAGCGGAGCACCACCTTGCATGAAGTTAATGTTCCTTGGTCTAGGGACGACGAAGTTTTATAGGCTAT
Source organism: Mantis religiosa (assembly GCA_030765055.1). Classification (NCBI taxonomy): domain Eukaryota; kingdom Metazoa; phylum Arthropoda; class Insecta; order Mantodea; family Mantidae; genus Mantis; species Mantis religiosa. The sequence continues at coordinate 15,773,135 of CM060959.1, read as the reverse complement.
CATACTAACGCTGTGTTGTTCTGTTATTGTCTTCCTCAGCATTCAGTAACTTATAAACCAAGAAGACCCAAGATAGTGTACACCGTCGAGTTCACGACCTCCAAGTTGCATACGTACGATACGCCACCTCGTATATCACACTCCAGGGTTAATATTTTGCATAATAAACGTTAGTGTGTTTTTTTAATCAAGCTGGTAGGCAGATTTGTACCCCACACTTCATTTCTCTAGTCTGTGTACCTCCTGCGTTCATATTTATTACCGAATAAGGAATTTTATCCACTAAGGTAACGCAATTATCCCCGTAGGGGAGAAAGGAAAATAAAATAAGCCAGAGAAGTGTATCTGAAATTAAATCTGGAGCTGGCAGGCCCGAGTTACGAGCCCTCAGCGCTTACATTTTATGAGGACATACACGGTACGTACCCCCTTTTCTCTGGTAAGTAACGATACCTTACATCTTGAGCTTGCGTATTTATAACTCCCTAAATATTCATTATATAAACGTTCGTTAAACAGCAAAATGAGTTATGCTTACACTTATGATATAATTTTATATGTTTGTGAATTAATGAAAATTTGAGGGTTGGCAATACATTTGTCACATCGGTGTTCAATAAGGTAAGATCATAGTTTTTTACGGTTATAATTTTTCTCACTAAAATTCAATCTTTTTATATTATGTTAGCCTAATGTGAAACAAACATGCCGTAGTAGTTTCATTGTTGGTATTCCTGGTTCCCGACTGTGAGAACCAGACAAGTTCAGTATCGCCTACCGCTGCAATGGAGGTAAAATGTAGTTAAAGTTGATGTTAGAGGAAGACCCGGAGCTTTTTCAAACGTAATCACTGCTGATAAACTTGGCTACATCACTTTGATCCTGAGAGCAAACAGCAAAGCTCAGTGTGGAAGCCTCCTTCATCACCAACCCCCAAAAAGCAAAAGTGGTTACTTCTGCTGGGAAAGTTATGGTCATCTCATTCTTTGATATTCGTGGAATGGTTTATCAGCAAGTTGTACGTGCACACACATCAGTAATTTCAATTCATGCCAGAGGATCTACTCCCATAAATCCTGGACCCGTAGGACCAATGACACAGGCCTGCTCCTACCAGGGAATTACCGAGCTGTCCCGGAAGGACGCCCGGTGCCCCCGAGGCTCTTTCCATAGGGCAAGACCTAGAGACTAACAAGGCCCCCCCCCCCATCTGGTCCTGTGGACTCAAGACGGATCCCCCAAGGGACCTACTTCGGTAGGTACGGGTTTGGCGCACCCGGGGTCCCGAGCCAACAGTCTCCCTCGTGTGGGCTCCTCTTCGTGGTTGAGGGAGACGGTCAACAGGCCCACCCACGTGTAGGCCGTGCGTGGAGACCCGTGGAGAAGGTTTTTAGATTCTTGTCTAGTTTAGAGGTTAGGATTTAGTGAACGAAATTTTTAGTATGTTTTGATTGATGCTTTTTTTTATGTACGTGTATTTTTAATAGGTTTTGTTACACTTGTATAGTTTTTAGAAAGTTTTATATCTGGCCTTTGCCATGACTAGTTTTTTAAAGGGCGCTGATGACCGCCGTAGTTGAGCACCCTTATATATATCATCATCAAGACGCGATGGAAGTGGATACGCCACTTACGCGTGCGAAAACCAAAATGGGAAGGCTACCCATATGACCTCGATGAGGCCGCCTGGTGATCTACTAGCTACGCTGGCTAGTACGCGGGAACATTAATGCCTTCACTCAAGCCCGTCCGGAGACGTACCCGATCTCTCACGGGTATCGGGAATCACTGACCCTTGAGTCCAACCCAATCCGAACAACTCTCTATCAATGTTCGGCCGATTGTTCGGCCCGAGGTTCCTCTAGTAACCTCAGAGGTACCACGAGTGCTAGGGTTCTGTAGCGCCCGCACCACGGCAGCTGAAGGGGTCGTATCCCCTCCCCTATGGGACACATCAGTAATTGCGATGTCCTGAAAACATTGTAAGTCCATATCAGGCGCAAAAGATCACATTTTCGTGAAGCAGGCTGAATGCTGCACCACGACAATGCGCGGCCGCATATTGCCAATGTTGTTACTGAATATCTTGCTAAAATCAGCGTGAAGTGCATCCCTCACCCTCCCTATAGTCCGGATTTAGCTTCATGTGACATTTTTCTATTCCCTAACTTGAAGAAACGCCTTCGTGGGAGGCATTATCCATCATTAGAAGCAGTGGTGAAGGCTGCGGAGGTAATTTTGAAGGATCTCTCAAAAATGGTTTCCAGCATGTCTTTGAAGACTGGCAGAAACGCTGGGACAAGTACATCGCATTCAGGGAAGACAATTTTGAGAAGTACCATCAAAATGGAGGATGAGTAAAGGTACGTTGTCAAAAAAGTGATCATTCTTTATTGAACAGCCTTCGTAATTTAATTCAACCATCACTGTGGTGTGATTTATCATGTGGAGAAATGATTGATTTCCATCAATTAACTCAAAAAACCGGTTTACCTCATCAATGACCTGCTCGTTGTTGTGAAATTATCCTCCTGCAATAAAATTTTTGAGGTTCAGGAACAAGTGATAGTCACTGAGTACTAGATCTAGGAAACAGAATGGATGTTCAAGCAATTCGAAGTTTAATTCACACAGTTTTCCCATTGCAATGACTGAACGATGGCCGGAGCATTGTCGAGAAGAAACAGGATCTTTTTCTTTACCAAATAAGGTATTTTTCTTTTCATCTCATCACTCAAACGTTGTAGTAAGCTTGCGTAGTAATCACCAGTGATATTTTTACCATTTTGCAAGTAATCAGTAACAATAATTCCCTGTGCATCCCAGAAAACAACCACCATAAGCTTGTTAGCTGAAACAATTGACTGTATCTTTCTTCGAGTTGGTTCACTTCGCGAAATTCCATTGTTTTTACTGTGATTTACTTTCTGGAGTGTAGTGATGTATCCAAGATTCATTCATAGTAATAAACCATCTCAAAACTCCACTGCGAATTTTAAGGTAGAGCTCCAAATTCTTAACAGAAACAGTTTTTCTTTGCAACTTTTGATAAGGTGTCAACAAACGTGGACAGACCTTGTGAAAGCCCAAAATATAACTTAAAATATTACCTGCACCTTCTTTTGTTATGTTTACAGCCTCTGCTATCTCAAACAGCTTTAATCTATGGTCTTCCAGTACTAAACGATGAATTTCTTTCAATGATCTCTGGAGTTGTGAATTCTACAGGGCATCCAGAGCAAAGATCACCAAACTGGATAGTATTCTGCATTCTAAAACCTAGTGACGTTGCGTTAAGGTTGCCTCTGTAGCCGCCTGCAACAACTAATGAACTGAAGAAAGTGTATCCAAATATTACACTATGTTTTGAACAAAGGTGATTTCATTTTCACATATCAATAGCGTCAATTTGTGACCGGTCCACCGGGATTCCCCGAGACTGGTCGTCTGTCATCCTCCAGTTCTAAGCAGCTCGTTATTTTGCTAGTGGCATTAACCGGCAAACTCGGAGCGTACAGATTCGTCAGGGTTATCAGTGATCTTTCAAGGCAACCGGGGCTTTGGTTACTTGTTTTATGGAGAGATTGTTGCCGGTGCAGAGAGACGGCAAACCTTGCGTTTTAGTGTTAATTATCCGCGTTTAACAGTAATATGGTAAATAATTTAATGTTAAAAGTGCAATAAAGTACTACATAATGTACATTGTCATAAAAATGTTTATTTTTTGGTTAACGGCCAACGTAAAGTCATTCGGACGATGAATGAACTGATGTTCAAATGAGACCAGGATACATAGAGCTTAGAGATACCAGAAATTCATCTTTCATATGATGTGTAGTGTTTAACGCCCGCTTTTACTACATACGGCACCGCAGGCGATGACGCTGATGTTACATGAGATGAAGATGGAGCACCGGTGGAATGAGATGGCGGGGGAAACCGGAGGTCCGGGAGAAGACCCGCCCCAGCGCCGTGTTGTCCATCACAAATGTCACTTTGCGGTCGCCTGGGATCGAACCCGGGCCGCCTTGGTGAGAACCAAGCGGTCTAGCCACTGAGCCACGGCGCGGCCATTCATCTTTCAGGATAAGGGAAAACTTTATCACCCTTACCGAGATTAGAACTAGCGACCTCTTGAACGTGACACTACCACCGCACTACAGAGACGGGCCAATGTTCTCCAGCGATATGTCATATCGGACGATGAAAGAAATGATGTTCAAAAGAGTCCAGGATACATAGAGCTTAGAGTTGACCAACATTTGTTTTTCTGGGTAAGAGAAAACCTTATCACCCTGACCGGGATTAGAACTAGGGACCACTTGAGCGTGACACTACCACCACGCTACAGAGACGGCCCAATGTACTGTAACATTAAGTCATATCGGACGATGAATGGAAGGTTGAAATAAGTTCACGGTACATAGAGCTTAGAATTAACAGACATTCATCTTTAATGATAAGGAAAAACTTTGTTACTCTAACCGAGATTAGAAGTAGGAACCTCCTGAACGTGACACTACCACCACACCACAGAGGCGGGCCAATGTCCTCCAAAGTTACGTCATATCGAACGATGAACGAAATGTTCAAATGAGTTTAGGGTACATAGAGCTTAGAGTTAACCAACATTTGTCTTTCTGGGTAAGAGAAAACCTTATCACCCTGACCGGGGTTAGAACTGGGGACCTGTTGAATGTGACACTACCACAACGCTGCAGAGACGGGCCAATGTCCCTCAGAGGTAAGTCATATCGGACAATGAATGAAATGATATTCAAATGAGTCTAGGTTACATAGAGCTTAGAGTTAACAGACATTTATCTTTCAATATAAGGGAAAACTTTATCACCAGACCTAGATTAGAACTAGGGACATCTTGAACGTGACACTATCATCGCGCTATAGAGACGGGCCAATGTCCTCCAATGTCAAGTCATATCGGACGATGAATGGCAGGTTGAAATAACTCCAGAGTACATAGAGCTTAGAGCTAACAGGCATTCATCTTTTAGGATAAGGAAAAACTTTGTTACTCTAACCAAGATTAGAAGCAGGAACCTCTTGAACCTGACACTACCACCGCACTATAGAGACAGGCCAATGTCCCTCAACGCTAAATCTTATCGGACGATGAATGAAATGATGTTCAAATGAGCTCAGGGTACATAGAGCTTAGCGTTACCAGACATTCATCTTTCAGGATAAGGGAAACCTTGTCACTCTGACCGAGATTAGAACTAGGGACCTCTTGAACGTGACACTACCACCACGCTGCCCGCCGTGGTAGCGTACATGGTAGCCATTTTTAAATGTCCTCATATAGTTTGAAAGTTACGTGAATCCTAGTGTTAGATATGATTTTTTTATAATTTTTTTATTGATCTATCAGCAGTACAATGCTTTATAGATCAGAGTGAAAAGAAGGTAACAGTACAATAAGAACAATAACACTCAGGGGCAGGCTAACAGGCCGCCCCCAAACTACATTAAGTTAGAACTCCAATAATACTCTCTGAGAAATTATGTCAATATTGAAGATGTAAGGCAGACATCAAGCACTAGAATCACTCGAGTCAGATGCATCACTTAGAAGCAGGTCCTGTGGTAGTCTGCTCTTCAAGCGAGAGGACTGGCGCGTGCGGACGCCGATGTTATAATTCACAGCCCCTGGAACTTCTTGCAGTGTGGAAAAGAAACGACGAGCGATCTTGCGAATGTAGGCGTGAAGAGGTAACAGTCCTAGTTCGTGATGGAGCTGCTGATTACGGATGAACCATGGAGCGTTGGTAGCAATGCGCATGAAGCGATTCTGTATAACCTGAAGACGACGCAGATGACATGTGTGTGCGGCCCCCACACTTGACAGGCATATGTAATAAGCGGACGAACGAGTGGTGATTTTTCTGGATAAGGCTTTTTTCCGGGTTTTCCCTTATCTTTAAAGGCGAATGCCAGGTAGCTCTTTGGATCCTGGACTCATTTGAGCTTCATTTCACGCATTCCATTCATCGTCCGATATGACTTAACTCGGAAGATGTACATTAAAAAAAAAAAAAAAAAAAAAAAAAAAAAATGCAACACGACGCTACAGAGACGGACCAATGTCCTCCAACGTTAGGGCATATGGCACAATAAATGAAGTTATGTTGTAATGAGTCTAGGTTACATAGAGCTTGGAACTACCATACATTCATCTATCAGGATAAGGGAAAACCTTATCACCCTGACCGAGATTAGAACTATGATCCTCTTGAACGTGACACTACCACCACGATACAGAGGGGGGACAATGTCCTTCAACGTTAAGTTATATTGGACGATGAATGAAATGCTGTTCAAATGTGTCCAGGATACATAGAGCTTAGAGTTACTAGATACTCATGTTTTAGGATAAGGGAAAACCTTATCACCCTGACCGAGATTAGAACTAGGGACCTCTCGAATGTGACACTACCTCCAGGTTACAGAGACGGGCTAAAGTCTTCCAACGTTGTCATATCGGAAAGTAATTGAAATAATGTTCAAATGAGTACAGAGTACATAGACCTTAGAGTTTCCAGAAATTATTCTTTCAGGATAAGGGGAATCCTTTTCACTCTGACCGAGATTAGAGCTCGGAACCCCTTAAATGTGAGGCATTTTTTATCTTTATTTCAGGTAAAGTTACATTTTAGTATGCATTCATTACTTTCTCTGCTTGCTGTAAGCACGCAGTAAAAATGGGGTTTTGAGGGTCGTGTCTGGGACTTGCCCATGTTGTTACGTGCTGTGGTAGGCGCAAACAGAGAGGGTAGTTTTACGATTGTCCCGGAAATTGGGGCACGTAATGTGATGCTCCCTTCTGTAAATGCTGTGACATTTCGTAAAGGTCGCTAATCCACGAGTGTGTTCACGGACGATATATCTGGCGAGATATTGCCCCAGTCGTTTGTTGTAATGTTCCACGCACGGCTCTTTATGGCCGACTGTAAACAGTCCGACCCAAAACTACATGTCTAATGTATTCACTACTTCTTGTGCGCTTCATAAACTCGTGCGATATGTGCCTTTGTTCTGCATTTGTAGAAGAAATATTTCTTTTGTTAACGACCCTGGGTCATATCAGCCAGTGTCACTGAGTTTTGTTTGGTAGGAGTTATTCTATGTGCCAATAAATATGACATAGAACTGTCCCTTTTTAACTTGGCACCTCACTTAAGTGAACTACTTCAACACTTACTTTATTTAATTGAAGTAGTTCATTTTGTCACGTCATTCAAGTGAACTACTTCCAATTTTCACTTTCACTTCATTTGACTGAAGTTGTTCAATTTCTTGTCACTTCACTAATGTCTGCAGATCACTGTCACATTAGCTACATGTTGAAGAGGTTCCTAGTTCTAATCTCGGTCAGGGTGATAAGGTTAACCTTTATCCTAAAAGATGAATATCAGGTAGCTAAGCTTTATGTATCCTGGACTCACTTGAACATCATAACATTCATCGTCCAATATGACTTAATGTTGGAGGACTTCGGCCCATATCTGTATCGTGGGGGTAGTGTCACGTTCAAGAGGTCCCTAGTTCTAATCTCGGTCAGGGTGACAAGGTTATCCCTAATCCTGAAAGATGGAATGTTTGATTTTGGCCCTTTGGCTATTGGCCCTTCTCTGTATCGTGGCGGTAGCGGTGCCTTAAAAAAGTCCCTAGTTGTATTCTTGGTCAGGGTGATAAGATCTTCCCTTACTCTGAAAGAAGAATGTCAGGCAACTAAGCTCTATGTATCCTGGAGTCATTTGAACATCATTTCATTCATCGTCCCATATGGCGACGTTGGAGGACATTGGCCCGTCTCTGTAGCGTGGTGGTAGTGTCACGTTCAACAGATCCCTAGTTCTAATCACCCTAGTCAGGGTGATAAAGTTTTGCCGTATTCTGAAAAATTAATGTCTGGTAAGATCTATATACCCTGGACTCATTTGAACATCGTTTCATTCATCGTCCGGTATGACTTAAAGTTTTATGACATTGGTTCATCTCTGTAGGGTGGCAGCATCACGTTCAAGAGGCCCCTATTTCTACTCTTGGTCAGGGTGATAAGGTCTTTCCTTACTGTAACTAAGCTCTATGTACCCTGGACTCATTTGAACTTCATTTCCTTCATCGTTCAGTAACACTTACCTAACGTTGGAAGACATTAGCCCGTTTCTTTAGCGTGGTGGTAGTGTCACGATCAAGAGATCCCTAGTTCTTATCTCGGAGAGAGTGATAAGGTTTTAAAAGAAAGATGAATGGGACTTAATGTTGGAGGACGTAAAGACAATAGAAAGAGCTCTCAGTTTTAGTTTATTTCCTGACGCACCCTGTTATTTTGGAGTTTCACTCACTAAGAGTCGAACACAAGACACTCTAATCTTTTGCAGTAGCAACTCTCACCTGTCACGAACTCGCAGAGCAGTGTTATAAATGCACATGCTAACTCAAGATGGAATCACTTTGCTCTTACACAGCTATGGGAACTTTGCTAAAACCTTGGAGTCGTCGATACCTTTGGAAAGGTTCAGTTCTCAGGAAATAGTGCTTCTTTTGTTTATGCTGGCTGACGACTAGCTTATCTTGTTTATGACTGCAATCTTCCGATAGACTTAGGCACAGCCACTACTGTGTAAATCTAGTGTACCAGACGTGGTGCATCATGGCTCTCTGGTTCTCGGCAGAGCAATGCGCCGAGGCTCAAACCAACTCCTGAGAATGGCCATTTAATGTCAGATCCGGGTAGGTACTGCTTAGAGTGTAGAATTATGTGACGTTCAATTTAATTGCTCTTTACGAATCAGTCACACAAAGCTGTTATTGAGTTCATGCAACATGTATATATTTTCAAATTCACAAAATGAATTTACAAGTATAATTAAAGTATATTATTATTCAAAATGGGAGCACCTTCGTATGTTAGAACCAGCGTTTTCCTTAATATACAGATACTTAGTTTTCAAAGGTAAATATTATAAATTTATTTTGAAATAAACAAGCACTTTTTTAGATTATATACTTATTTTAAAATATCTGTCCAAAAGAAAAAGCATAATTGTACAGGAGCTTCATTTAAGAGTCTTCAGTAGTTTTTGAATTATTAAGGAAATGTTTAAAAAAGAGTACCTTTTAGGAAGTGAGTTCAAACTTTTGATGTGAGATTTTGTCTGAAAGTAATTGAGATATTTGAATAATTCTTTCTGAAAAATGTACTTAACTATTTGACCATACAATTAGATCTATTTTTGAAAGATATTCTTCCGTAAATAATTATATTTTTCGTATATATACACGAGGGCTGTTCAATAAAGAATTATCACATTTCTTATTTTGACAATGTACCTTTACTCATCCTCATAATTTTGATGGTCCTTATCAAAATAGTCTCCCCTGAATGCGATGCACTTGTCCCAGCGTTCTGACAGTCTTCAAAGACATACTGGAAACCATTTTTGAGAGATCCTTCAAAATCGCCTCCGCAGCCTTCACCACTGCTTCTGATGATGGATAATGCCTCCCACGAAGGCGTTTCTTCAAGTTAGGGAATAGAAAAGGTAACATGGGGCTAAATACGGACTATAGGGAGGGTAAAAGATGCACTTCCCTTGATTTTTGTAAGATATTCAGGCACAAAATTGACAATATGCGGCCGCGCATTATCGTGGTGCAGCATCCAGCCTGCTTCACGGAAATGTGGTCTTTTGCGCCTGATATGGACTTGTAGTGTTTTCACGACATCCCTGTAGTATTGTCCAGTTACTGATGTGTGTGCAGCTACAACACGCTGATAAACCATTCCATGAATATCAAAGAATGTGATGACCATAACTTTCCCAGCAGAAGCAACCACTTTTGCTTTTCTGGCGGTTGGTGATGAAGGAGATTTCCACACTGAGCTTTGCTGTTTGCTCTCAGGATCAAAATGATGTAGACAAGTTTCATCAGCAGTGATGACGTCTGAGAGAAACTCCGGATCTTCCTCTAACATCAACTTTAACTGCATGTTACCTCCATCACAGTGGTAGGCGATACTGAACATGTCTGATTCTGCCTGGTTTTCACAGGCGGGAAACAGGAGTACCAACAATGAAACTACTACGGCGTTTGTTTGACATTAAGCTAACGGAATATAATAAGATTGAATTTTAGTGCGAAAAATTCTGAAAGTAGGAAAATTATGATCATACTTTATTGAACAGATCTCATATAGTTGCAAATATTAATTCCCCTATCCCCTAGTCCAGTTTTAGCTTCCCTTTCTGATTCATCACGTTTAACTACATAACTTCACAATTACGTACACCACCTGGTGGTATGTTTATGTATCCCTGTATATATATCAAGTATGTAATGCGGCATTCTCCAAATTTGTACTTTCAGATACACCCCCGAAGCAGGGGGAGGAAAACCGTGTTTGTACTAGTTAAACATTGCCCGGCTTCCCAGCATGCACCTCGCCCCATGTTATTGTAGAGAACAGTGCCGAACTGACCACGCGTTACCTAATTGATACAGGGATTCGTGCTGTCCCTCTACCTAGTACAGTACATTCTGTTACCGACATTTAAATGGAAATACACGTTTTGAGGTTTCGTTACACCTGCACGACACCAAAAGCAATATCTCCAAAATAATTCACTCACAAAGGAAAACAAATTAATAATTTTTCCCCTGAGATCATATCTTTTTTCACCACATAGGTACAACGTCCTCGGTATATCCGTATATGTAACGTAGTACTAGGATACCTCTCTTTAAATTGCCTAAAAGCCTATCTACGATTTCTACATAAACATAATACAAACTATTATGTGATAAACTCGTATGACTTTCTCTACTCTTATACCAACATTATTTCTCTATCTACTTCAAGATAAAGTTATCTTATTACTTTTATTGTAGCAATATAAGAATTCAGCAGACTTAAGCGATAGTCAAATGTTTTAGAACTGCATGTCTAGGTGACGGTCCTTGACATTACGTTCTATTTGTATGTCCAAGAGATAAAAAATGAAGAACGACAAGGGAATATGGGAATACAGTAGACTTTAAGTGACAGTCAAATGTTTTAAAACTGGTTTTCTAGGTGGCGTTCTTTGACATTACGTTCTATTTGTATGTCCAAGAGATAAAAATGAATAACGACAAGGCAATATGGGAATACAGTAGACTTTAAGTGATAGTCAATTGTTTTAAAACTGGTTGTCTAGATGACGGTCTTTGACATTACGTTCTATTTGTATGTCCAAGAAATAAAAAATGAATAACGACAAGGGAATATAGGAATACAGTAGACTTTAAGTGATAGTCAAATGTTTTAAAACTGGTTGTCTAGATGACGGTCTTTGACATTACGTTCTATTTGTATGTCCAAGAGATAAAAATGAATAACGACAAGGGAATATGGGAATACAGTAGACTTTAAGTGATAGTCAAATGTTTTAAAACTGGTTGTCTAGATGACGATCTTTGACATTACGTTCTATTTGTATGTCCAAGAGATAAAAAATGAATAACGACAAGGGAATATGGGAATACAGTAGACTTTAAGTGATAGTCAAATGTTCTAAAACTGGTTGTCTAGGTGACGGTCTTTGACATTACGTTCTATTTGTATGTCCAAGAGATAAAAAATGAATAACGACAAGGGAATATGGGAATACAGCAGACTTTAAGTGATAGTCAAATGCTTTAAAACTGGTTGTCTAGATGACGGTCTTTGACATTACGTTCTATTTGTATGTTCAAGAGATAAAAAATGAACAACGACAAGGGAATATGGGAATACAGTAGACTTTAAGTGATAGTCAAATGTTTTAAAACTGGTTGTCTAGATGACGGTCTTTGACATTACGTTCTATTTGTATGTTCAAGAGATAAAAAATGAACAACGACAAGGGAATATGGGAATACAGTAGACTTTAAGTGATAGTCAAATGTTTTAAAACTGGTTGTCTAGATGACGGTCTTTGACATTACGTTCTATTTGTATGTTCAAGAGATAAAAAATGAATAACGACAAGGGAATATGGGAATACAGTAGACTTTAAGTGATAGTCAAATGTTTTAAAACTGGTTGTCTAGAATACGGTCTTTGACATTACGTTCTATTTGTATGTCCAAGAGATAAAAAATGAATAACGACTTTATAATTGAGAAAATTATAAGTATTGCAAATACAATATAATAAGGAATATCTCGGAAATGGAACACTGCACACAAATACATTTGTTTTAAAGAGATGTTTTTTGTTTATTTTGCAGAAATATTTTCTGTATATCTTAAGGTTTACAAAAGTCGTTGAGAATGAACAAGGCTTCTGAGGACTTTCCTGGAACATTTAAGATACGTGTGATTTGTCATGAATAAACGAGAATCGTTACTCTCAGTTTGATAAAATCAAGATTTCCAACATATTTATAATGTATCTGTTAGTCTTAGAGTGATGTTTTCGTGCTATGCCGTAATAAAAGTAATATCAAAATTATAATTAATTTCTGAAGAATGGTATTACTGCAATTAGGTGATAGTCAATATACTTTAAGAGGTGGCCGTTATAGTATGACTCTAACACTCTATTCTCTTTGGATTACGTCTAGCTAAAAACAAACAGCCTAGTAAACAAATTTTTTTTATTCAGCAATTTCCGGCGTATTTGTTTTTATTTATTTGAATTTTCAAATACTTAGTCTTTTCTTAAATGGGACTTCATTCATGTTTTACTGCCTAAAGTCTACTGTATTCACCATTTTGAGTGATTTTATTTCATACAACGTGCTAAATTGATAAAGAGTCCCACATTTGTTTACAGTTCGCCACGGCAGCGTTTGACATTGGCTAGGGTGGTATGTTTCGCCATTATCCTTTTTGATTCTGTTTACTTTCGTGTTGTCGAATAACACAGTGTTTGCAAATACCAGCCACGTCAAGTTTTAGTACACAAACCGATCTTTATCCAGCGTCTGTGCCGTTTTTATTTAGTATTTCCACTTTGCCTTATTTAGTAAAGCAAAAATTCAGTTCAAGATTTCAAATCTTTACGTATCATCTAGACAACCAGTTTTAAAACATTTGACTATCTCTTAAAGTCTACTGTATTCCCATATTCCCTTGTCGTTATTCATTTTTTATCTCTTGGACACACAAATAGAACGTAATATCAAAGACCGTCACCTAGACAACCAGTTTTAAAACATTTGACTGTCACTTAAAGTCTACTGTATTCCCATATTCCCTTGTCGTTATTCATTTTTTATCTCTTGGACATACAAATAGAACGCAATGTCAAAGACCGTCATCTAGACAACCAGTTTTAAAACATTTGAAGGGGACCGTTAAAATGTTTCAGATTTTCTAGTACCCAATACACAGCTTATGAAAATTTTTCTCACATTCGAGAGGTTCTAATTTCGGTCACGATAAGGATTTCCCTTATTCTGAAGGTGAATGTCTGATAAACCTAAGCTCTATTTATGCTGGACTCATTTCAAAATGATTTCATTCAACGTCCGACATGACATGACGTTGGAGGACATTGTCCCATCTATGTCGCGTGGTGGTAGTGTCACGTTCAAGAGGTCCCTAGTTCTAATCTCGGTCAGGCTGATAATTTTTTGCGGTTTCCTGAAAATGTATGTGAATAAACTCTAAGCTCTATGTATCCTGGAGTCATTTGATCATTTCCTTCATCTTCTGGTATGACTCAACTTTGTAGGAAATAAATTAAGAAAAGTTCCAAAAAACGTATTACTTTTAGATGTTCTATTACACTATTTTTTTAAATTTATTATATTTTTATGACAAATTAAATGTATATCTGGAATTTTGTAGAAATGTTTTTAGAGGTGCTTTTCATTCTAAGAGGCTTGTGTAACTAGTGACCTGTAAGCTATTTACAGAATAATACTACAGAAAAGTGTAAATTCTTTTTAGAAAACTTGGCCTGCGTTCTTCTTTTTTCGTGGAACTAGCCATTTTCGAAATATTTAATTTCGTTTTAGACCTATAATTTTCTCAAGTGCAATTAAGCAAAATAGTGAGACATAGAGTGAGTGAGAGAGGGTGAGAGAGAAACTATCAGGGAGAAAGTTTAATTCGGAAAACACCGGAGGCATTGGATGACAATATACACTTTAATAGCACACTGCTTGGTCGTATGCATAGTAACCGAGCGGTAAAACGCTTGTCTCCTAACTACATCAACATAAGTTCGAATCTTTTATGGATATTTTTTCTTTTTATTGTTCTTACTTTAATAGAAATGCCTCATGATTTTGTTGCAGAAGATAAATAATAATACTTAAAAACTATTTATCTATAAACACGCGAATGACATTCCTGACGTTTTCTAACTAAGTCTGCAATGTTATTAGACAATTATATTGGTTGTGTAAACACCCAGGCTCATTCATTTGTTATGAATGGTGCTGGCGTATAATGTGAAGTATCCTCTCGTGAAAATTTCGCTAGGCATTTGTTCTCATCCACGTCCCGCAGAATTAAGCATAAGGGTTACGTACCCCATACTAAGTTAATTTACATTTATATTTGATTTTATATGCAGGAATAAAATATTTACTTCCTTACGAGGGTAGGTCAAAAAGTAATGCCTCCTATTTTTTTCTTAAATAAGTAAGTTATGTGAAAACTTTGAATTTGGCGCAATTCCTCAAGCCTTCTTCTCCAAACCCCTGCAGTAGTAACTCCCTAAGCCAACAGGTGGCAGCACTGCATCCTCTTGCAAAATTGCTGACATTGACATTCGTATTAGACAGCGTTCTGTGATTGAATTTTTGACTGCGGAAGGTGAAACACCAATTCGCATTCACTAAAGGCTAAAAAATGTGTATGGTGATGCAACGGTGGGTGCCAGCACTGTTAGATGATGGGTTCGTCGCTGTAACGAAGCTGAAGGGCAAACACCATTGGCAGACGAAAAGCGAAGTGGCAGTGACTCCATGCAACATTCAGCGAGTCGATGACCTCATTCGTGGTGATCGCCGGGTAACAACAGGTGAATTGGTCGCATTACCTCCCTCAGACGATTATTCAACAACTGGGTGACTCAAAAGTTTGTTCACGTTTGGTACCAAGAATGTTAACCGCTCAAAACAAAAGAAACAAGGAAAACAAGAGCCTCCGAACATTTGTAGCCCTTCAATTTGGAGGGAGAGGAGTTTCTCGAAAAAATTCTTACTGGAGACGAAACGTGGGTTCATTTTTTGAACCTGAATCAAAGAGGCAGTCAATAGAATGGCATCACACAACGTCACCGAAGAAAAAAGAATTCAAAACTCAGAGGTCGACAGGGAAAGTCATGGCGACAGTGTTTTGGGATGCAGAGAGTGTGCTTATGATTGATTTTTTAGCAAAGGGATGCACAATAAATTCTGTCCAATACGTGAGAACTCCCTAAAAAACTGAAAGCACGTCTTGGCCGAGTTCGCCCAACAAAAACTATGGCGGATGTTCTTCTTTTGCATGACAATGCAAGACCACATACCAGCCGTTACACCACTGCAGAAATTGAAAAATTGGGATGGCAAGTCTTACCTCACTGACCTGGCACCTTCAGACTTCCATCTGTTCGGGCCGCTAAAGGAAACTCATCGTGGGATTCATTTTGAAGATGAGGAGGCTGTGAAAACGTCCGTGCGTCAATGGCTTAGGAAGCAAGACCGTGTGTTTTACCACACTGGAATACATGCCCTTGTTAAAAGGTGGACTAAAACTGTGGAAAAGGACGGAGATTGTATTGAATAGTGAAAAATTAACCGTCAATGTTGTAGTTTTCAAGTTATGTAAATTGGATTCAATTTTCTTGGCAATTAAAAAAGAAAAAAATATGAGGCATTACTTTTTGACCCACCCATGTAATTAAGTTTAAAAATAGTGTTTAAGGCTTCATGTGAGAGAATAAATGTTATAAAATCCAGCAAACCTTAGCAATTGGACGTTATATTAGAATTACGTAATACATATTTCGTATTTCTACAACAAAGGGATGAAAATAATGTTCGGGATTGGAACCTTTGCAGGTCTAGCTCCTGTATAGTTGTCTATAACCGTTCGACTGTCAGTGGACGTTTAGTAACCGAGGCTTCAGTAGGAAAAAGTTAGAGACGGATTCCGTGACATTATAAACCGGCTCTGATAGACATTTTTCGACTGAAACAGTCATAAAATACATCGAAAATAAACAGTGCCTCTTTAAATACACAAACAAAATATGATTTTGTTTAAAATATGACGTTTAAATGGTGCATGAAATGTCATTAATATTTTCTATGTTATTTTCGATGTTTTATTACCTTCGTATGTTTGTATGAATATTTGACATATATATTTGTATGAATATGTTGGAAACCATTTTATGAGAGATCCTTTAAAATCGCCTCCGCAGCCTTCACCACTGCTCCTGATGCTGGATAATGCCTCTCACCAAGGCGTTTCTTCAAGTTAGGGAATAGAAAAAGTCACATGGGGCTAAATCCGGACAATAGGGAGGGTGAGGGATGCACTTCACATTGATTTTTGCAAGATATTCAGCAACAACATTGGCAATATGCGGCCGCGCATTATCATGGTGCAGCATCCAGCCTGCTTCACGGAAATGTGGTCTTTTGCGCCTGATATGGACTTGCAATGTTTTCAGGACATCCCTGTCATACTGTCCAGTTACTGATGTGTGTGCAGGTACAACATGCTGATAAAGCATTCCATGAATATCAAAGAATGAGATGACCATAACTTTCCCAGCAGAAGCAACCACTTTTGCTTTTTTGGGGGTTGGTGATGAAGGATATTTCCACACTGAGCTTTACCGTTTGCTCTCAGGATCAAAATGATGTAGCCAAGTTTCATAAGCAGTGATTACGTTTGACAGAAACTCCGGATTTTCCTCTAACATCAACTTTAACTGCATGCAGACCTGCATGCGAATGTTCTTTTGTTCGGGAATCAACAGTCTTGGAACCCATCGCGCACAAACACGTCTCATGTGTAATGTTTCTGTCACCAACGTGTGGGTGGCAACCAATGAAATGTTCAGTATTTCAGAAAGTGGTCTTAAGGTAATTCGTCGATCCTCTTTCACAATGGCAGCAGCAGTGTTGATGTTTTCTTCCGTAAGAGCAGTTACTGGAGCACCAGGTCCACTTTCCTTTGAAATTGATTGCCTCCGCTCTTTAAATATTTTAAACCACCTTCGAGCTGTGCTGTAGGGAAGAACAGACTCTCCATAGACCTTCTGTATCATTTTATAGGCCTCAACTGAAGATTTAAGACTGAAGCAGAATTTCAAAGCCGCATATTGTTTCTCGCGTGTTACCTCCATTGTAGCGGAAGGCGTTACTGAACATGTCTGAACTTGTGTGGTTCTTACAGCCGGGAACCAGGAGTACCAACAATGAAACTACTACGGGTGTTTCTTTTACATTAAGCTAACAGAATATAAGTTTGAATTTTAGTGCAAAAATTATGATCGTAAAATTAGGATCATTCTTTATTGAGCAGCCCTCGGACATCGAAAATAAACAGTGCCTCTTTAAATATATAAACAAAAAATGATTTTGTTTAAAATATGAAGTTTAAATGGTGCATGAAATGTCATTAATATTTTCTATGTTATTTTCGGTGATTTATTACCTTCCTGCATATATTACCTTCATATGTTTTATGAATATTTGAAGGTTTCATTAAACGAGAGGCTATTATTTTGTACGGCCCAAGGGCTGGGCATGTTCTTAAATGTTAATGTCAGTCAAGTTTAAGGGACGTTTTAATAACGTGTATGCAAACAAGGAGAAGGGGATAAACTCTATCGACGTTTACTGTACGATTTAAACAGTACGTGCATATCATAAAACTGCTGTTTCCCCTATCTACAACTTGGGCACTTAACTCTAACACATCTGCTTTTATCACCGTCCAACCCGGCTGGACCGTTAGTAAGTTCAGCGTCTTCCAGTGTTGCCATACCAAGATTCTCAAAAAAGCAGAACCGCAAAATAACTCTTGTAACAAACTTTAGAGAAAAGTTTTTGATTTTCTCAAAAAATATCTAATTTTTATTAAGTTTAAAATATTTTCGCGATGGTAATGTCCTCTGAAGTCCTTTACATTCTGAATGATGTATACCTAACTGGTAACCAATAAAAATTACCGAGCCAGTTTTGACTGTTTCACCATTTCTAGAAAACAATTCAAAATGAAGAGAAATTTACAGGACTTCAATTTTTGAAGAAACAAAGAATAATAAACCATATTTGATAACAAAAATACTTACTTTAAGGCATTGAAGCCTGTAAAATTGAATGATATGCTTCCAAAACTGAGAATTTTACTTTTTCTGCATACTTTGACAGTAATATTTATTACTCTATAATCTGTGAATACAGGGTGTTTAAAGGTTTTCTTTGCACAAATATTTTTTCAGTATATTTTGTTGTAAAAAATACTGTCACCCTAACGTCGGGACTTCCTGTGGAGCCGACCGGCGGTGGGGCCGAACGTTTAGCGTTCGGACACGCCCACCCATTTGTCTTATAGCGGTAACGAAGGCTGGTTTGAAAAACACCACTGTGCTGCCTCTTTCCCCTCCCCTTGAGTTCTCGAACATACAGAATATTTCATCTAATCCGGAACCTTCTAGATTGGCCAGTTGGTCCTATATAAGCAACGTGCCGGGCTGGAGAGAGTTCAGTTCTTGGCGAGCAGCGTAGGAGCGTCGTGCTAGTGTACGGATGAGAAGACTGTGTACGTGTATCGGAAGAGTGTACGTAACTGTGAGCGTGCAGTGGAACTGTAACGGACGAACTGGTGAATCGTAATTGTGTGCATTACGTAATTCTGTGTAATTGGTAGGTGCTCAGCTGTAATTCGGTGGAAATAAAGAACGTTTTGAGTTTGTGCAATTGGACTTTAATTTCACGAACCCACAACGTCACAATATTGTGTGTCAAATTTTCGGTAATTGTCAGTTTTGTGGGTTCGTGGAATAAAAAAGCCAATTAGCAGAAATTAAAAGTATCCTTTATTTCCGTAGCAATACACTGTCCAATTCCCACGTAACAACATTACATCAAACAATCTTCCAAGGTCGAGGACAATAACAACAGTGACAGCAGATTATCTCTCGTTACAATAACACTTCCAACTATCTGGTTTCACAACTACAAGTGCACAACTGACTGACTCATCAGTAGCCATGGCTTATTTTTATACACCTAATCGATCATTCTAGATTGTTCTCCACTTTAGTCTATCTCGAATGTTCTAGAATGTAACTGTACAGGTGCCAGCAAGTCTTTCACCTCTGTGATAAACTATCCATCTTTTAGTACAAAGTGAATCGAGAAGATATTGACACATTGCTTCACTCACACTGTTTATTCACAGGACATGTTTCAAGAGCTCTTGCTCCTATCATCAGCTGATACTCGATTAGTGTAAGTTGTAGTGGTTTCCTCTTTCTCCGTATTGTCAATAGATGGCGTGATGTACTTGTCAAAGATGTCCGGTGGTGGAGTTTCAAAATTCATGACTATGACGATTTTTGTTAATGAAGATTTTTTTTCCCATACGGAAAGGTCTATGGGGTGATTAACGTATTTTATTAGAGATGTTTCCAAGTTGATGTCATGTCTAGTATTCAAAAAATGAAAAGCCACTGCATATTTTTTGTGTTTCACCATTTTTAATGTTTCTTATATGTTCTTTAGTTCAAAAAAATGAACAACAAACTCACTTTTGGTATTTACAGGAAACCAAAACACACAGATAATTACATTAAGAACAACAGTTTCAACCCAAAACAACACCAACATGCCGTTTTCAACAGTTTAGTCTTTTGGATGATCAACTTTCCACTAAACAGAGAAGATTATCAAGAAGAATACCTACACATAAAAAAGTAGCTATATCCAACGGTTTCAACCCAAATTTAGTAGACAAAACAGTTAACAGACTCAACAAAACTAAGAAAATAAAAGAAACCACCACCCTAGAACCTACAGGAGAAAAAGAGAAAAAACTTTTTAAAAAATTCACCTTCCACCCATCAGCCTATAACAAATTCCAAAAATATCTTCTCAAAACACAACATAACTCTTGCACCTCAAAATAGGTTTAATATCAGAAATTTTTTAAAAGGCCCTCCCAAAAATTCAATCACTACCAAAGAAAAACCAGGAATCTATGAGATCAAATGTGAAACTTGCCCTAAAATTTATATAGGAAAAACAAAAAGAAATATTAACATCAGAACTAAAGAACATCTAAGAAACATTAAAAATGATATAAATAGATGTAAATAGTAAATAGTGTAATGTAATCTACCAATTGTGTATTATATTCTCCCAAAGTTGTACGTGTGTCCTATTATTAGTTCAAAAGTTATGACCTGTTGAAATGGTTCAGATTTATATGGATTGCACTGTATTTTGTCGTATCAGTTTGCTCCAGTATTAAAATACCTCACTCATACAGATATTAAAAAATGCCATCATATGCTGTTATTGAGTTTTGTGTTACATCTATTAGTGGAAATTGTTCTTTCACACTAGCCGTGTAGGACGGACAATGAAAGGCTAGAGTCAGACTGAAAAAATTTAGTGCCATAGCCGGGATTTGAACCACAAATCTTCTGGTCTCCGTCCAGCCACTCTAACCATTGAGCTGCTGTGGCCAACGTGCCAATATGACATTAAAAACGCGAGTCAGTTGGAGAATTTAATGTCATGTAGGCACGTTGGCCATAGTAGCTCAATGGTTTAGAACGGCTGGTCGAAGACCACAAGATCCGTGGTTAAAATCCCAGCTATAGCATTAAATTTTTCAGTCTGGCTCTACACTTTCATAGTGCGTCCTACACACGGCAAGTGTGAAAGAACAATTAATTTCCAATAATTGTACCTAACAGTGGTCCGAACTATAAAGCCCGGGCCTTAAAGTACTTACAGCATAGTAAGTCGCCATTAAGGTAGTTGTCTCATGTGTTTATGAGAACTCCTAGTGGTTTACCGGGAAAAGCACGAGTCAGTTGCAGAATTTAATGTCATGTTGGCACGTTGGCCATAGTAGCTCAATGGTTTAGAGCGGCTGGACGGAGGCCAGAAGATTGGTAGTTCAAATCCCGGCTATGGCATTGAATTTTTCAGTCTGACTCTAACCTTTCATAGTGGGTACTACACACGGCTAGTGTAAAAGAACAATTAATTTCCATTAATTGACCTAATAGTGGTCCGAACTATAAAGCCCGGGACTTAAAGTACTTACAGCATAGTAAGTCGTCATTAAGGTAGTTGTCTCATGTGTTTATGAGTACTCCTAAGTGGTTTACCGGAAAAAAACGAGTCAGTTGGAGAATTTAATGACATGTCGGCACGTTGACCATAGTAGCTCAATGGTTCAGAGCGGCTGGATGGAGATTAGAATATCCGTCGTTCAAATCCCGGCTATGACATTGAATTTTTCAGTCGGGCTCTACCCTTTCATAGTGCATTCTACACGCTTCTAGTGTGAAAGAACAATTAATTTCAGGAAAACTTCAGGTCATATTTTAAGTTAGAATGAAGAATGAATCTAGTATATCAATGTTTCACCACCTCACTTTCAAACTTTCCTTCATTTGTCCGAATGTTTGGCTGAATGATTTTAGTTGCGGTTTAAGAAAGTCTGCTATGGAATTTGGCGCTGTCCCAGAAATGACCAGTGTCTTTAAAACATAATCTTCTAAGCTAAGAATGGTCAAATTCTTTCCAGAAAGAAATTACAAGCTCAGAACAGAAGTAATATCGGCGGACAATTGACAGAAGGCAGTGGTCACAAGAATGTTGATTATCCCTCGCCGGCACTTTCAGCCAAACGAGCGAAGGAAAATTTCTGTCTGGGTATTCAATTGAATACTTTGATCGCCCCTCTGCCTACTAATGGCAGGAGCGCTCTCTGATAGCCATTTGTTTACAAGACTCTTGAGTCTTGTTTACCAGCTCTTCTCATCGATCAGATCGTTGTAAAGTTAGCAGGCGCTGGAAATGGCTACATATAGAAGTCAGTCGAACTTGTTACAGAAGGCCGAGAAACCAAACCTACAAGTTACGTGTTTTGTTTTACAAAGAAAATTTATTTATACATACACATATAGATCAAAACTGGAGGTAAAACTTTACTTACTTTGAAGTACACTTCCGTTTACACCTTTATTCCGAACGGAAACTTCCTAATCGCCCGCAATAGGATTGGCATAGCAGACGAATTGGAATGGAACATTCAATGTCAGTACGTAATGTAATCATGAGATCAAAATAGCACATTATACACTTTTATAGTCATATCTTTATGTACCTCACACATATTTTGCACACATGAATTGCTTCTTTCACCACAGCAAACACACAGACTTCGTGGTACCATTCTACATTTTTCTAGGCTCATTTGAACATCCTTTCATTCTTCGTCCGATATGACTTAACGTTGGAGGACATTGGCCCTTCTCTGTAACGTGGTGGTAGTGACACGTTCAAGAGGTCGCTAGTTCTAAACTCGGTCAGAGTGATAAAGCTTTCCCATAACCTCATAGATTAATGTCTGCTAACTCTAAGCTCTATGTACCTTGGACATATTTGAACATCATTTCATTCATCGTTCGATATGACTTAACGTTGAGCACATTAGCCCGTCTCTGTATCGTGGTGGTAGTGTCACGTTCAAAAGGTCCCTAGTTCTAATTTCGGTCAGAGTGATAGTTTTCCCATAACCTCATACATTAATGTCTGCTATGTCTAAGCTCTATGTACCCTGGACTTATTTAAACATTTCATTCATCGTTCGATGTGACTTAACGTTGGAGGACATTAGCTCGTCTCTGTAGCGTGGTGGTAGTGTCACGTTCAAAAGGTCCCTAGTTCTAATTTCGGTCAGAATGATAAAGTTTTCCCATAACCTCATAGATTCTCTGCTAACTCTAAGCTCTATGTACTCTGTACTCATTTGAACATCGTTTCATTCATCGTCCGATTTGACAACGTTGGAAGATATTGACCGATATCTGTATCGTGGTGGTAGTGTCACGTACAAGAGGTCCCTAGTTCTAAACTCGGTCAGAATGATAAAGTTTTCCCATAACCTCATAGATTCTCTGCTAACTCTAAGCTCTATGTACTCTGTACTCATTTGAACATCGTTTCATTCATCGTCCGATTTGACAACGTTGGAAGATATTGACCGATATCTGTATCGTGGTGGTAGTGTCACGTACAAGAGGTCCCTAGTTCTAAACTCGGTCAGAATGATAAAGTTTTCCCATAACCTCATAGATTCTCTGCTAACTCTAAGCTCTATGTACTCTGTACTCATTTGAACATCGTTTCATTCATCGTCCGATTTGACAACTTTGGAAGATATTGACCGATATCTGTATCGTGGTGGTAGTGTCACGTGCAAGAGGTCCCTAGTTCTAATCTCTGTCAGGGTGATAAGGTTTTCTGCTATACTGAAAGATGTCTGGTAACTCTAAGCTCGATGTACCCTTGACTTATTTAAATATCATTTCATTCATCGTCCGATATGACAACGTTGGGGCACACTGGCCCGTCCCTGCAGCGTGGTGCTAGTGTCATGTTCAGGAAGTTCCTAATTCTCATCTCTGTCAGGGTGATGAGGTTTTCCGTTATCCTGAAACATGTTTGGTAACTCTAAGCTCTACGTACGCTGGACTCATTTAAACATCACTTCATTCATCGTCCAATATGACTTAACGTTGGAGGACATTAATTTGAGAAATCGATTTTGATAATGTATTTTAATAAGTGTTTAAAGACATCAGTGGAATGGACATTTTTAGTTTATTTTGGGTTTGAGAGGTTTTTGTAAGATTTTCGTGTATCTTCTGAACACACGGAACTGCAGCTTTTACATTTTTGGCTATGGTATAAATGTATAAACTTTGATAGATAGAGTCAACATGAAAAATTCAATGCCATGGCCGGGATTTGAACCACGGATCTCCTGGTTTCCGTCCAGTCGCTCTAACCCATTGAGCTGCCATGCCGCTCTGACATTAAATTCTCCATTTGACTCATACGTTTCCCTGGTAGACCACTAGGGGCTGTCGCATCCGAGATACACAGTTTGTGGGGACTTACTATCGTCAGTACTTGAGTCGCATCTCGGATGCGAGAGCCCCTAGTGGTCTACCAGGGAAACATGTGACTCAAATGGAGAATTTAATGTCAGAGCGGCACGTTGGTCATGGTAGCTCAATGGGTTAGAGCGACTGGACGGAAACTAGGAGATCCGTGGTTCAAATCCCAGCCATGGCATTGAATTTTTCATATTTATTCTATCTATCAAAACACCTTAGCCTATGTACGGCTAGTGTGGAGAAATTATTAATTTTCATCAATTATTTAAGTTTGATTTATGAGTCACTATGTTTACACTCAAACTTCACTTACTTGTTGTATAATTGAAACGTTTTCAAGATCATTCGATCTCATCCTCAGCTGTTTGGTGACTAAATGAACCTTCCTCTTCTTCCACTACTACGGAGCTCCGATCACTCTGCCATTTGGTGTTAGGGGCACTAAGTTTTAATACTTCATTTAATGCCGGGATTTCAAAATTTATAACTGTATCACGGTTTTTGTTTATGAATATTTTTTCCCAAATATCCAATTCTATGGGTGTACTTAAAGATTTTAACAGTTTAATGTTGTGGCCAATGTTGTGGTTTTCTGTCCAAAAATGGTGTGAAACTGCAGATTTTTCTCTTTGTTTCAACTTAATGTTTCTCTGGTGTTCTTTTTGCCTGGTTAACAAGTTTCTCTTAGTTTTTCCTATGTAGCTTTTTTCACAGGTTTCACAATTAATCTGATAAATTCCTGATTTCAAATTGTTGGGGATTGTATTTTTCAGTGGTTTATTTAGCAGGTTCCTGAGACTGAATTTGTTTTGGGGTGCTAGTTTTAAGTTTAGTCTTTTGAAGATTCGTTCAAATTTTCTAAAGGCCCATGGATGGTAGGTAAATTTTCTATATTGCCAATTTGTGTTTTTAAGTGGTGTGAGAGTGGTATTTTTTGATATTATCTTCAGTTTTTCTTTTCTCTTCATCATGTTCCTTATGATGGCTGGGTTGAATCCATTTAATACCGCTATGTCTTTTATGTGTTGTTGTTCTTTCAAAAATTCATCCTTACTCAGTGGGATGTTGTATAGCCGGTGAATTAGACTTCTAAAGGCAGCTAGTTGATGTGAAACTGGGTTGTATTCATTTTTTATGTAATTATCTATGTGTGTGGGCTTCCTGTATATTCCAAAATCTACACCATGACGATTTCTAGTAATCTTGAGGTCCAAAAAGGGTAGGGTGTTTTCTCTTTCTACTTCCATAGTAAATTTGATGTGACTATCGTGCAGGTTTAGTAATTTTAGAGAATCTTCTCTAAGTTTTTCCGGAATGATAGCAAAAACATCATCAACATATCTCTGCCAAAATTGATAAATCTGTGGGAAGGCCTTTACTATGTGTGTTTCAAAATAGCTCATGTATAGGTCTGCTAAAATAGGCGAAAGTGGGCTCCCCATAGCTAATCCTTTTGATTGTCTGTAGAATTTTTGGTTAAACATGAAGTAATTATTCCTTATGCATAAATCTGTAAGATGGATAATGTCATCTATTTCTCTGGGGTCCGTTGTAGTCTGGGTTAGCCATTTTTTGAGGAATGTAGGTATTCTTTCTACTGGAATGCTTGTAAAAAGTGCCTTAATGTCAAAAGAAACTAGTATGTAATTTTCCGGGATGTTGTACTTCTGTAGGTGATTTATCAATCCTAAGGAGTTTTTTATTCCCAAACTTTGAAATTTGTCATATGATTTTAATATTCTTACTAACCACTTTGCAATGTGGTATGTAGGTGAATTGATGCAATTGATGATGGGTCTCATGCTGTTGTCTTGTTTGTGGATTTTTGGCAGACAGTACAACCTTGGTAGTGTGGGTTTGGAAGATTTTAAGTTGTATTTTTCAGATGTATTTAATGTTTTTGTAATTGATAAATCTTTATTAACAGAAGTGATACTTTTGGATAATGGATTTTTTGGAATTATTTCATATTCTGGACTGTCTAACATAAGGTTTACTTTCTGAATATAGTCTTCTGTCTCCATAATTACTAGAGGATTACCTTTGTCGGCTTTTAGGTATACCACAGGCTTCCTATTTAAATTTCTTATTGTTTTGTTGTAAGTTTTATTGTATATTGGGGATAACTGCTTTATTATATCCAGACATTCAATTTTGGCTTTGGTTAAGTTTTCATTTTTTAGGTTATGTGTGGCTATTTCTATGTCGGAAAAACTAAGAGAAACTAGTTAACCAGGCAAAAAGAACACCAGAGGAACATTAATTGAAACAAACAGAAAAATCTGCAGTTTCACACCATTTTTGGACAGAAAACCACAACATTGGCCACAACATTAAACTGTTAAAATCTTTAAGTACACCCATAGAATTGGATATTTGGGAAAAAATATTCATAAACAAAAACCGTGATAAAGTTATAAATTTTGAAATCCTGGCATTAGTGCCCCTAACACCAGAAGGCAAAGTGATCGGAGCTCCGTAGTAGTGGAAGAAGATGAAGGTTCGTTTAGTCACCAAACAGCTGAGGATGAGATCGAATGATCTTGAAAACGTTTCAATTATACAACAACAAGTAAGTGAAGACTGAGTGTAAACATAGTGACTCATAAATCAAACTTAAATATGAAGAATACTTCACTGTTAATAATGCTTCTGCTTTTAATATTTATTCCACCAATTAACTAAAATGTATAAACTTTGTTTACATAGCTGGGAAGTCCCTAATTAGTTTTCGTGATCATGAAAGGACTAAGTAATCTCAAAGATATCGCATAGATAAAGTCTCTTAAGGGTATGTATGACTGAAATTTCATGAAAATCGTGAAAATAACAACTTTTTTATTTCAATTCTATAAAATAATTTAGACATTCCCGAATGTGAAAAATGCATAATTTGCCTCCGAACGCCATTTTTAAATGCTTATTTAAATGTCGGTGGCCTTTAAACTCTGTCAGAGTCACGCCCTCTTTTGCCTACATCCACATTCTTTGTCTGTTTTCCGTTCTTAAATTTTCAATTCAAGGAAAGAAAAATAAGGCTTTCAGACAAAATAGTTCCTAAAATGTTGCCAATATATCAGAGGCTGGCTTCTACAACATTACTAGAGAGGTGCAAAACAGGAAAAACACAGAATGCCAATGAATCTTTGCATCATGTCATATGGAATAAGTGCCCAAAGGAAGTTTTCATATCAAAACAAAAATTGGATCTTGCTGTTATTAAAAGCATCAGTGAGTTTAACATGGGTAGTCTTAAGTCATTGGAGCTGCAGCAAAATATCAGAGGTGAAAGTGTAGTAGACTCAGCAAGGAAAACTTCAGTGCAGCGAGATCAGACTCGTATCCTGCAAAGCAAGAAGCGAAGTTGTGCAGAAGAAAAGCAACATCTAAAGAAGAAAAAGGTGGAAAAAGCAGCAACAGAGGAGAGGAAAAAGAAATCTGAGGGTCCAACCTATCAGCCTGGTGGATTTTAATGTGAATTATGGAATCAAATCTTTAATCGCTGTTTTCTCAATGTTCATATTTTCAGCATTTTTCTTCCTGTAAAATGCTCCTTGCGATGCAGTTTTTGTACTATATTCATGAAATTTCCTACACAGGTTCAGAATATCATGAGGAATGGAAATTGCCCTAGGTTTTATTGTGAAATGTATATAAGCATATATTTTTAATGTTCAAAAACAAAACTTACAGTTTTTTAGACAAAAAAAGAATATTTGTAAATTAAAAAAAATTTGTGACCTAAACTAAAGGAGACACAGAAAAACCCAGAGCAATTTCAAAAAGTATGTGTATTATGAACATTAGATTAAAATATTAGACCAAAATTCAAAATATTTTGTCGCAAGGGACTTTTTTAGTGACGTAACAAAAAACATACAAAATTTATCATAATTTCTAAACTGCTGGAGCAAAATTGTTTACATTTAGGTTGTAACATGCTTACAATATACTAAACCTATGATATAAATTTGAAAAAGCTAGCATATTAGTTCAGAATTTGAAAATTTCAGTCATACATACCCTTAAAGTAATTACTTAGTGTAAATACAAACCACTTTGCTGTATTTTGGATAGCTCTCTGTTGTGTAAGAGTCATAACGAGCAACAGCCAGTTTGCCTGTGATGGTTAAAAAGTGAGCAAACATCGCTTTAGATCTGAGAGTTAATTAAAAGACATGGTCGTCGCCGCCGAGGAAGACAATGGCACCCCGGAGATGTGGCGTATGTCTGCACTGCTAATGGCTGATTATGTATTGTCCCTGAGGGTGGTGATAGCCATCGCTAACTTAGGTAGTCAGGTGTTAATAACAATTGATCACCTCTCCAGAGGAAGGTAATGGCTCCGTTGTTACAGCAAATGTGCCACGTTTTTTCTCACCTCAATTCGACAGCTGACACACGTAGAGAGGGACGGAAGGTAATTTGACTTGACACCAGTTTGACGGTGAGGGGAAACAACAGGTGAGATGGGGGTGTAGAATAAACGCTGGCAAAATTGTTGCTTTTAGTTCCTTTGTTACGTAGTTAAAGAAGTGGAAATATTATATTCCATCGGAAAATTTGATACGAAGGTTTACGCGAACTGAGTGTTAATGATTTCCTGATTCGAAAACTTATAGAAAAATTATGGAGTTCTAGAGATTCTACAGTTCAAAAGTTACAGGAGTTCTTGAAGTTTCTAGAGTTTTTTGTGTTTCTAAAATTTTGGGAATTTCTAAGGTTTTTGCAGTTTCTAGAATTTCTGGATGTTTAGAGTTCTTAGTTTCTGGAGTTTCTGGAGTTCTTAGTTTCTGGAGTTCTTAGTTTCTGGAGTTCTTAGTTTCTGGAGGTTCTGGACTTCTTAGTTTCTGGAGGTTCTGGAGTTCTTAGTTTCTGGAGGTTCTGGAGCTTTTAGTTTCTATAGGTTCTGGAGCTTTTAGTTTCTATAGGTTCTGGAGCTTTTAGTTTCTGGAGGTTCTGGAGTTCATAGTTTCTGGAGGTTCTGGAGTTCATAGTTTCTGGAGGTTCTGGAATTCTTAGCTTCTGGAGGTTCTGGAGTTTTTAGTTTCTGGAGGTTCTGGAGTTCTTAGTTTCTGGAGGTTCTGGAGTTCTTAGTTTCTGGAGGTTCTGGAGTTTTTAGTTTCTGGAGGTTCTGGAGTTCTTAGTTTCTGGAGGTTCTGGAGTTTTTAGTTTCTGGAGGTTATGGAGTTTTTAGATTCTGGAGGTTCAGGAGGTTTTAGTTTCTGGAGGTTCAGGAGTTTTTAGTTTCTGTAGGTTCTGGAGTTTCACTTTCTGGAGGTTCTGGAGTTTTACTTTCTGGAGGTTCTGGAGCTTTACTTTCTAAAGGTTCTGTAGTTTTTAGTTTCTGGAGGTTCTGGAATTTTTAGTTTCTGGAGGTTATGGAGTTTTTGGTTTCTGGAGGTTCTGGATTTTTTATTTCTGGAGGTTCTGCAGTTTCTAGATTCTGGAGGTTCTGGAGTTTTTAGATTCTGGAGGTTCTGGAATTTTTAGTTTCTGGAGGTTCTGGAATTTTTAGTTTCTGGAGGTTCTGGAATTTTTAGTTTCTGGAGGTTCTGGAGTTCTTAGTTTCTGGAGGTTCTGGATTTTTTATTTCTGGAGGTTCTGCAGTTTATAGGTTCTGGAGTTTTTAGATTCTGGAGGTTCTGGAATTCTTAGTTTCTGGAGGTTCTGGAGTTTTACTTTCTGGAGGTTCTGGAGTTTTACTTTCTGGAGGTTCTGGATTTTTATTTTCTGGAGATTCTGGAGTTCTTAGTTTCTGGAGGTTCTGGAGTTCTTAGTTTCTGGAGGTTCTGGAGTTCTTAGTTTCTGTAGGTTCTGGAGTTCTTAGTTTCTGGAGGTTCTGGAGTTCTTAGTTTCTGTAGGTTCTGGAGTTCTTAGGTTCTGGAGGTTCTGCAGCTCTTGGTTTCTGTAGGTTCTGCAGATTTTAGTTTCTGGAGCTTCTGGAGCTTCTGCAGCTTCTGGAGCTTCTACAGCTTCTGGAGCTTCTGGAGCTTCTACAGCTTCTGGAGCTTCTGGAGCTTCTACAGCTTCTGGAGCTTCTGGAGTTTCCGGATAGTTTCTGGGTCTTCCAGGGTTAAAAATACATTTCTTTACCTAGGAAATGTCTATTCTCTGTTATTAAGGCACCACATGCTAGCCCCAGGGTCTTGGTGCCCGGGTTCATCCCCTTGGATATTCGCCATACAGGGCACAAAAATTCTTAGCGCATCTTCTTATGGAAGGGAAGTAAAGCTGGTGGATCTTTATGACACCTAATGGAACCTGAAGCCTGATGGATGCCTCTGAGCAAAAGTAAATGCTGACTTATGTCCAGTATAGAATAGAAAGCTGAAAACCGCAACAGTTCAAGAACATCAACAGTAAGATTAATCAGTTTAATTTACGTAAAACACTTTTGTAAAATTTCGGTTTTATTAAAAATGGCTAAAACTTTGTTGATAAATGAAATATGATCTTTGAATATTTAAAATATGTTCTGAGTTCATCTTCAGTTTTGGTGAATGTCGTATAACTGAAAAGAACGTGCTTCCATCTGAATCTCTTGTAGCAAACTAACTAAATTGTTTGTGTAATTAAATAAAGAGCCTATCAGGAAATTGTGAACAAATATGTTTGAATATAAGTTTGTCCATGGTGGCAAGCCCTATACAATAATCACCAAAAAGTTGACTTTCTTGGTTACTTTTGATGTGTGTAAGCAAAAGAGCAGCTTGTAGTGGGGGATTCATTTGGGAGTATTTTTATCGCTCATTTAAACGACTTTTCAGTACTTGAGCTAAGCTGTATACACAAACGCTCTATCTAAACTATAGACGATGGTTGCAGTGCTTCTGTGACACTAAACACTAGCGGAGGTATAAATGAAGACATAGCGCCTTGTAATGCGGCAACTTCTCCATCACAGCTGCGTACGTGTTGTCTACACTACAGCCGCATAGGCGTCAATTTACTTTACGAGTGAGTATAGCCCGCGCAATGGTTGTTGAACACTGAAATACAGTGCGATCCATATAAACCTGAACCATTTCAATAGGCCATAATTTACCTTTGATAGCAGAGAAAGAAAGATACTCTTGCCGCCGCGAATGTTTACGGAAGTTCTACGGCATTCTATCGTAGAAACAATGACTGGAGGTATAAATACAGGCAAAGTTTTAGAAGCTCCACTTCAGTTGCGTGATGGTTATTGCGACTGTCGACGCTTGAAGTGTACCGCAGTGGTTTCTTTCTTT
This sequence comes from Mantis religiosa, assembly GCA_030765055.1. Taxonomy (NCBI): domain Eukaryota; kingdom Metazoa; phylum Arthropoda; class Insecta; order Mantodea; family Mantidae; genus Mantis; species Mantis religiosa. Next base: position 15,741,743 of record CM060959.1, on the reverse strand, counting down.
TATTTACCTGCGGCGGAGCAGCGAGTTGACCTTGAAGACAGCTGATTATCAATTTACGTCTTTTTACTGCGATAAAGAGTGTTCTAAATTTATGCAAACCAAACATTTTGTTTATACGTAACCTAAGCAGTTAAAATATGTACCCTTCCCCCTAGATCAAATCAAAATAGCAAAAGAAAACTCTGTGATTAAATCAAAAGCAACTCATATGACACAGGAAGGTGACTACGCAACTAAGAGAATTTTTGTCCACAGTAACACAGGAATTAACTATAAATTTTAATAAAAATCACTTCACTTGTTTAAAGTTAAGCATTGGCAGTACAACGCGCCTCTGTAGCGTAGATGATAGCGTGTCCTAAGAGGTCCTAAGTTCGAACCTCTGTTAGGGTGAGTTATGTGAATAAGTTTTTCTCCGGGTTTTCCCTTATCCTGAAAGACGAATGTTGGGTAAGTCTAACCTCCATGGACTCTGGACTCATTTGAGCATCATTGCACTCCTTTCATTCATCGTCCGATACGACTTAACGTTGGAGGAGGTAAATTAAAAAAAAATCGGTCAGTTGTTTTGGTTGTGCTTTGGGTACCGTGGTGAGGAGTTTACCCTCGAATATCGAGTTATCTTGTCAATTAAGCAGGCAGAATGATGATACCGAAATTATGGTTTGCCAGAAGCAAAGAATCATGATAGATGTCAAAGGAATGTTGGTTCTTTGTTACGACCAGGGCAAAGCCAGTTGAGTTGGGGAAAGTGTATAACAAAGCCATGTAAGAAGCAGTGTCCTTAGAAGATTTCTAAAGGAATTGTCACTTGACGTGTATGAATGGGGAATTCTTTGGATCATTGACAATGGCGACAAAACAGCCACAAAGGGATTTTGGTTGAAAAGGAATTTTGAGAGTGAAAGTTAGAGATATATACACGCGCAGCTGTGGTCAGAGGGCACTCTTCGGCGTGAAGCCGATGGGGACACTTCGCGGCTAGGAAGCCATTATAAGCAGTCTTCGGCGTGAAGCCGAGCAAAGGAGTCTTCGGGGTGCAGCCGATGAGAGGAGTCTGAGACGTGAAGCCTATTAGAGCGGTCAACTTGTTCTGTCTTGAATATTTGTCGGGTCATCAAAATTTATCGAGTAATAAACAATTAACATTCAGTAATTCTAAACCGAGATTGGTAACCCTCGGTCGGCAGCTTCCATTTCGATGTTTGAAAAGAAGAAGCAGTGAATAAATAATTTGGAGATGGGCATTCCAGTGTTGTGAAAATCTCCTTCTCACACCCATCCACGCATACCCTGAGAGAAACCTCATTGCTCGCCGACTTATTTGCTCAACCATAAACATTTTAGTTACAAATTGGCGCCACAAAGGTAGAACTCTTTGTTCGCCACATACAATTTTGCTTCAATGAGAGGGAAACATTGTGTGTACGTCAGAGAAATTCCTAGCTGCACACGAGAAAGCTTAAAGAGACGTGCTTAGGCTATGTATTTTTTACAAAGAGAAATAAATCGTAAGTTAAAACTAGGCTACAAGCATTTTATAACAAACAAGGCTGGTTAACGTGAATCCCGTGACGTTCTTTTAAGAATATATCTGTGAAAAGATAGTAATCCACCTTTTTGTGATTGCTTTGGTGTTTTTATTGTATACGTAACTGGTATTTGTTAATTTCAGTTGTTTTAAAAATTAAAAAGAATACATTTGTGCATATATTAGTTGAGCTTTTCGAGGGGACTTTCTCCTTATCCTGAAAAACGAATGTTCGGTAACTTGATATACTCTGGACCCATTTGAGCATTATTTCATTCATCGTCCGATATGACTTAACGTTGGATGACATAAATTAAAAACAATCGATGGTTTCCACCGTAAAACTTACTATCCATCGCTGTGCTTTGTCTAAAATACAATAAGTAACATTTTAAGATATCATGTATGTGAAAATTTGTGTTAGAAAAAGGTTTATTTGTATCTATTCTTTTTTTTTTTGTAATTTACGTTCTCCAACGTTAAGTCATGTCGCACGATGAAAAAATGGGTGAAATGATAGTCAAATGAGCCCGGGGTCCATAGTCTTTCAGAAAGGAAAACCCAGGAAAGAAACCTTATCCAGGTAACCCACCCCGACCGAGATTCGATCTCGGGACCTCTTGAACGTGAAATGAAATGAAATGTGTAGTGTTTAACGCCCGCTTTTACTACATACGGCACCGCAGGCGGTGACACTGATGATACATGAGATGAAGATGGAGCACCGGTGGAATGAGATGGCGGGGGGAACTGGAGGTCCCGGAGAAAACCCGCCCCAGTGCCGTTTTGCCCACCACAAATCTCACTTTGCGGTCGCCTGGGATCGAACCCGGGCCGCCTTGCTGAGAGCCAAGCGGTCAAACCACTGAGCCACGGCGCGGCCTTCTTGACGGTGAAGCAGACACGCTACCCTCTACGCTACCAAGGCGGGCGTATCTGTTAGTTATTTTGCACACTAAAGTTGGTATTAATTTGAGCGTATTTCAAAATTTCAAGTGAACATTTTCAAAAACATTTCAGATGAAAGTGTATTCTATGTAGATTTTTCTTTATATTTTCTTCAAAAATAGCTGCCAAAACTTAGATAAAAAGTTCCACGTGATTATGAATAAACTCTGCAACGTAATGTTTTGGAATCTCTGTATTACCTTCATTTGAATAACTTTTGTATAAACTGTAGATCCAAGTTTTTATACAAAACATAGTACACCTTACGTTAGTCGCTAGTAACTTTTTCTATAGCTTTTGTTTGAAATTTTAGATTTCCTGAAGCATTTTATGTGATTCTTTTTTTTCTATAAAGGGTCATTAATAAATGAATAACGACATACGATGTTCTCTTATCTATAGCACAAGTGTAAGCACGTGTATATTGGCTGTGTGGTATAAAGTTGAAAAAGTCAGACAAAAATTTCAACACCATAACCGGGATTTGAACCACAGGTCTCTGGATTCCGTAAAGTATCGTCGATACAACCTTAAATACCCTAACAAACACTCATTCTTTCTATATTTGAGTCAGATACGACCTCTCAAAGTACATATAGTTTAATTTGAGGATATTTCTAGTTTTATAAAACACTATAAGATATTTTATTGACTATATGTAAAATCTAGAGTAACTATATTTGCGACAGGAGAACATAAACACCGCTTTGTTTACCTTGCCAGACGATTAATGGCTCTACGTGTACAAGTAAGTAAAACAGGTCTTCCACGTTACTTTTTGCCTATGTTTGCTTCTCCTTGATGGTCCAAAAAGTCCCAGGAAGCGGTGTACGTAGACAAAACATGAAACTTGCCTGCACAAAACACAACTTCTTGTCCAATGAGACCGCTTTCTGCAAGCACCGCCTTTCTTGTTTATCCTGTCACGCCATTTTCCCTTTTACTCCTTATTTATGCGGCAATTCTTTATCCTCCCTTACTAAACAATGTAAATCACAACTGAAGTTTACAAGCAATGAAAGCAACAAGTTGACCAAGGCAACAACTCCAAATTCTACCCCTACGGGTTTGGGGTGCTCACGGCATACTACCCACCATATGTGTACTTACTTTGTTCCAAAAAAGTCTACCGTCTAAGGAGCTCTACATCTACAGATCGTGGCATGACGTCACAACAAGATAGGAAAACAAATACTAAGTAAAAATGTTAAAATGTTAACAGGTACCTCATTCAAACGTCTAGGAAGAAGAAAAAGGCCTGGGACAGGAACTGAAATGTACATATCGTCACACAACTCGACATTACTGTGTCTCCCAAGCGGTTACTATGACAACCTTAATTCTTTAGTAATATCCGAGACAATAAAGAATTTAAATAAGCTTTGAACACGAATATTTTAAGTAACTCTGATATTTTCCGCTTAACATGTCCCCTGATAATACAGATTTGCTACCAGAAAAATTTAATTTAGTCGAAATTTGGTGAAATTTTACTACAAAATTGGCTTCTACGTCTAAAAACAGCTTGAAACTTTAGCTTTAACCCTCAAGTGCCTTAAAACTTGAGCACGTGACGAACTAAATGCCCAACAATAGCTATCATTTCACTAGGTTCTAATACACATTAGCTTTTATTAGACCGTTTCCAACATTAAAATAATCTCACAGGATGTAGTCTGTAACCCGTTTTATTCAAATGTCTAAAAAGTACTAGCAGAGAATAAACTTGATTCTCAGTTTTATTAAGCTTTTAAATTTTGTAATATATGGTATAATTAATTAGCAAACTCAATGTAATTTATTAAAAATATACTTAAATGCTTAAAAATTGATTTTGAAAAAGCAAGACAGCCAAAATAGTAAAGGAAATTGCAAGGTATTTTATCCACTGGTATCCAAATATTATAATAATATAATATCCAAATAAGTACACGGTACATAAAGATTAGACATTGATCTTTCAGGATAAGGGAATCCTCCAATGTTAAGTCATATCGGATGATTACTGGAATGATATTCAAATGATTCCAGGGTAAATAGGGCTCAGTTGCCAGACATTTATCTTTCAGGATAAGAGAAAACCTTAACACCCTGACCGCGGTTAGAACTAGGGACTTCTTGAACGTGACACTACCACCACGCTACAGAGACGGGCCAATGTCCTCTAATGTTAAGTCATATCAGACGATGAATGAAATAACGTTCAAATGAATCGAGCGTACATAGAGCTTAGTTACCAGATGTTCATCTTTGAGGATAAGGGAATAACTTATCCCCCTGACCGAGATTAGAACTGGGATCTCTTGAACGTGACACTACCACCACGCTACAGAGACGGGCCAATGTCCTCTAATGGTAAGTCATATCGGACGATAAATGAAACGATGTTCAAATAAGTCCAGGGTACATAGAGCTTATCGCAACGACGTATTCATCTTTCAGGATAGGAGAAACTTTATCCCCCTGACCGAGATTAGAACTGGGACCTCTTGAACGTGACACTACCACCACGCTACAGAGACGGGCTAATGTCCTGCATCGTTATCATATCGGACGATGAATGAAACGATGTTCAAATAAGTCCAAGATACATAGAGCTTATGGCTACGAGGTATTCATCTTTCAGGATAGGAGAAACTTTATCACCCTGTCTGAGATTAGAACTAGGGACCTCTTGAACGTGACACTACTACCACGCTACACAGACGGGCTAATGTCCTCCAACATTCTTATTTCGGACAATGAATGAAATGATGTTTAAATGAGTCTAGGGTACATAGAGCTTACAGTTAAGACATTCATCTTCTAGGATAAGAAAAACGTAATCACCCTGACGGAGAATAGAACTAGGGACCTTTTGAACGTGACACTACCACCAGACTACGAAGACGGTCTTCCCATAGCCTCTAGTATCCCATTTGGCGGGTTCAAATCCCTAGCATAATCTTCTTTGGTAGGGAAGTGAAGTCGATGGTTTAAGGGAATATATAAATTAAATTTTGAACTTATTTGTTTATTTTTACTCACGTATTAGAGTGCTGTATTCCTTTACGTAAGTGCAAAACTTTTGAAATAATTTTAGATAATATGTTCCTTGTAGGCATATTTCCAAAGTAACTATAGAAAAAAGTTATGACGCGTAGGTAAAGTGATTTACATACGTGTAAATATGTATATTTGCTTATAATGTGTAATCTGTAAATAAAGATCCATGTATAATAGGATTGCAAATGTACAATATACTTCCAGCCTATGTTAAGAGAAAACAATGCTGCTAAATTTGAGATATGTGTTAAAATACATTTCAAAATGCTATATATAATATAAATGAATTTTTTCAAGCTATATAATGTAAACTTTAATATTTTACATTGTATTTTAATGCTGTAAATTGTATTTTAATATATATTGACAATGCTAGATACTTATATTAGTTTGTGGGCAGTAAATAAATTACTATTACCATTAATTTCACGAAATAAGTAGTCTTTTACCAAAGAAAACGTTAATTCCGGAAAGAGGACCCAAAGTAGTACGCCACTTAAGCTCCATTTCCATTGGCACAGATGTATTTGCTTATATCTACTTTTCTATTAATGTAATACAAACAAAGGAAAATGCATAAAGAACAGCACTCCGTGTAATGTGGCCTTTAATCTTGTGCCTTCCGTGTGACAGGGCCTTAACTTAGCGAACGTTTTTCTCTTTCATACAGATGGATAAAGAGGGCAGTTGAACATAACGGAGAATACCCGCCTCTGGCATGTCAGGGAATTCAATCTTGTCCATGCTCCCGAGTCGAGTTATCTCTGCACATGTGAGCGTCTAGTGCACTTAAATTAATCAAAACTTACATCCCCGCCATGTGATTAAATTCCGGGTTGGTTTCCAGTAACTCTTCCTTCAAGAATATCTTCTTCAGCTAGCTCGTATTGTAAGGGTAATTGGCAGATATATAGTTACCAGCTTAAGCAGCACGCTTACCCGCTGCTAGTCAACGTGAGCTTAAGCAAACGTTCATACCACTTAGTTTAACAGTTCTTTTATTCTCAAACTTCTCAAGACATTATTAATATTCAGCGGAAAAGTAATTAACACACTGTTAAGTTATCTTAACTATTCAGCCACTGAATATGTCGCCTGTGCAAACTCGGTAATTTGGTCCGATATTTAAAATTTACAGAGAGAAATTTATGACTACGGAAATTAATTGTTCTTTCACACTAGCCGTGTGTAGGATGCACTATGAAAGGGTAGAGCCAGACTAAAAAATTCATTGCCTTAGCGGGGATTTGAACCACTGACCTTCTGGTCTCCGTCCAGCCGCTCTAACCCTTGAGCTAGCTACTATGTCCAACGTGCCGAGATGTGAAATAACAATTTCCATTAACTGTACCTAATAGTGGTCGGAACTATAAAACCCGGACCTTAAGGGTATGTATGACTGAAATTTCATGAAAATCGTGAAAATAACGACTTTTTTATTTTAATTCTATAAAATAATTTAGACATTCCCGAATGTGAAAAATGCATAATTTGCCTCCGAACGCCATTTTTAAATGCTTATTTAAATGTCGGTGGCCTTTAAACTCTGTCAGAGTCACGCCCTCTTTTGCCTACATCCACATTCTTTGTCTGTTTTCCGTTCTTAAATTTTCAGTTCAAGAAAAGAAAAATAAGGCTTTCAGACAAAATAGTTTCTAAAATGTTGCCAATATATCAGAGGCTGGCTTCTACAACATTACTAGAGAGGTGCAAAACAGGAAAAACACAGAATGCCAATGAATCTTTGCATCATGTCATATGGAATAAGTGCCCAATGGAAGTTTTCATATCAAAACAAAAATTGGATCTTGCTGTTATTAAAAGCATCAGTGAGTTTAACATGGTAGTCTTAAGTCATTGGAGCTGCAGCAAAATATCAGAGGTGAAAGTGTAGTAGACTCAGCAAGGAAAACTTCAGTGCAGCGAGATCAGACTCGTATCCTGCAAAGCAAGAAGCTAAGTTGTGCAGAAGAAAAGCAACATCTAAAGAAGAAAAAGTTAGAAAAAGCAGCAACAGAGGAGAGGAAAAAGAAATCTGAGGGTCCAACCTATCAGCCTGATGGAATTTAATGTGAGTTATGCAATCAAATCTTAAATCGCTGTTTTCTCAATGTTCCATATTTTCAGCATTTTTCTTCCTGTAAAATGTTCCTTGCGATGCAGTTTTTGTACTACATTCATGAAATTTCCTACACAGGTTCAGAATATCATGAGGAATGGAAATTGCCCTAGGTTTTATTGTGGAATGTATATAAGCATATATTTTTAATTTTCAAACACAAAACTTACAGTTTTTTAGACAAAAAAGAATATTTGTAAATTAAAAAATTTTTGTGACCTAAACTAAAGGAGACACAGAAAAACCCAGGGCAATTTCAAAAAGTATGTGTATTATGAACATAGGGTTAAAATATTAGACCAAAATTCAAAATATTTTGTCGCAAGGGACTTTTTTAGTGACGTAACAAAAACATACAAAATTTATCATACTTTCTAAACTGCTGGAGAAAAATGGTTTAAATTTAGGTTGTAACATGTTTACAATATACTACACCTATGGTGTAAGTTTGAAAAAGTTAGCATTATTAGTTCAGAATTTGAAAATTTCAGTCATACATACCCTTAAAGTACTTACAGCATAGTAAGTCGTCATTAAGGTAGTTGGCTCATGTGTTTATGAGAACTCCCAGTGGTTTACCGGGAAAAACAAAAGGTCAGTCGGAGAATTTAATGTCATGTTGGCACGTTGGCCATAGTAGCTCAATGGTTTAGAGCGGCTGGACGAAGACCAGAAGACCGTGGTTCAAATCCCGGCTATGGCATTGAATTTTTCATTATGGCTCTACCCTATCAATTTATAATTACGTTGTAAAATATCCTGTAATGTGAAACTAAAAGAAAATAAATTTTGCTCTGAAATTGTGAAGACTTCAATATACGAGAGTGGTCTTAAAAGTTTCCCAACTCAACGTGATGATGCCAACACTGGTTCTCATCTTGTTCTCATTAGCTAAGCTTACCAGAAATTAAGGCCATTTTGTGCTCCTTACTCAGATATATACATATAAATATTTATAAAATAGGTGTTCTCAGAAATATTTATTATGGAATAGTAAAACTTCGCTATAAAATGGTATAACTCCGAAAGTAAGAGATATCAAACAGAAGTTAAAAAAAAGTTTATAGAAGGATGTATTAACAATAAATCTTGAATTAAATTCTCTGTAAAGTTTAGGAAATCACATTACACATCCGCCCCTGCGCCGTGCTGTTAGCGCCACTATCAAAAGTTTCCTGAAAGATAAATGTCTGGTAACTCTAATCTCTACCCTGGCTCATTTGAACATCATTTCATTCATCGTCCGATATGACTTAACGTTGGAGGACATTGGCCCGTCTCTGTGTCGTGGTGGTAGTGTCACGTTCAAGAGGTCCCTAGTTCTTATCTCGTCCAGGGAAATAAAGTTTCCCTTATCCTGAAAGATGAATATCAGTTAACTCTAAGATCTATGTACCTTGTACTCATTTGAACATCACTTCATTCATCGTCCAACATTGCTTAACGTTGTAGGAATTCGCCCGTCTGTAGCGTGGTTTGTAGCGTCACGTTCAAGAGGTCGCTAGTTCTAATTTCGGTCAGGGTGATAAGGTTTTCTCTTAATATAAAAGGTGAATATCTAGTAACTCTAATCTGTATATAAACTGAACTCACTTGAACATCATTTCGTTCATCGTCTGATATGACTTAATGTTGGAGGACATTGGCCATCTCTATAGCGTGGTGGTAGTGTCACGTTCAGGAGGTCCCTAGTTCTAATCTCGGTCAGGGTGACAAGGTCTTCCCTTATCCTGAAGATGAATGTCTGGTAGCTCTAAGCTCTATGTACGCTGGACTGATTTGAACGTTATTTCATTGATCATCCACTATGACTTAACGTAGCAGAACATTCATTAAGGAAACCTTGAGAGAGAACCTGGCGGTAGATGTTAGTAACTATTAGCCAATGCCTGACTTCATTTTTCTGTGGAAGTTGTTAACCAAATGATGTACTTCTAGCGGTTAGCAGTTTTAAAAATATTCAAGTGACTGTTTCATATTCGATATGGTCTCGTCAAGGAAGGTATTTGATAAACTCCGTTTTAACAATGGAGTTTCCTAGTTACGGGTAGTGGACTCAGTAGGATTTACCCTTTGCTAACGAATTATATCCGATTTGTACCAAGGATTAAGGTTGGATAAAATTAATTTCCATGTTACATATCTCATTACAGACGAAATGATGAAAATACAGATTCAGGTTTCTAGGACAAGGGATGGCTTCTGTAACCCGGAGTTCCGAAAGGCCCCGGGCCTCAAAATAGAAAATATTTTTATTTATTTCTTAACATAACCTCAAAATAGCTGTTTACCGCATCAATGACCTCGTTGCTGTGAAAATGTCGCCCTCCAAGAAATGTTTTGATGTATGGGAACAGGTAGTACTCACTGAGTGCTAGATCTCGCGAATAGTTCAGACATTTTCTGCCGGCAAAGTGATGACCAGTGTGTTCTGGGACAGAAAAGGTGTATTGTTGTGCAAGTTTATGCCTACTGGCACAACAATAAACGCCGCCAGCTACTGTGAGACTTTAAATAAATTTTGACGTGCCATTCAAAATTGAAGGAGGGGAATGCTGACGAAGTGAGTGATTTTTCATCAGGACAACGCTCGTCCCCATACTGCACATGCAACGGTTTGTCTCCTGGCCCAGTTCGGATAGGACAACTTCACCCATCCCCCCTACAGTCCAGACTTAGCACCTAGTGATTATTGTAACTTTGTAAGTTCGTGAAATTAAAAGTCCAATTGCACAAACTCAAAATGTTCTTTATTTCCACCGAATTACATTTGTAACACTTGCCGGTTACATAGAATTACTTAGCGCACACAATTACAATCCACCAGTTCGTCCGTCACAGGTCCATTGCACGCTCACAGATACGTGTTTACGTCAAAGAACGCCTGCACTGTATGCCCGTATCACAACTACGGCAATGAAGTTACCTAATTATGTAGGGGTAATCTATTTACATACGCAACGTCATCGAAAGTAAACAAGGCAATGAACTTTTCAAAACAAACTTTATTTTGTGCAATATGCATCATTATTGTCAATAACATATCTCCATTTCTCAGGAAGCTTATCAATACCATTTTTCCAAAACGTTGCAGTTTTCTGGTTGACGAACTCTTCTACGGCGAGTCTGTAATCCTCCAAGGAAGTAAGGCGTTTGCCATTAAGGAAGTTTTGCAGGGATCGGAATAAATGAATGTCGGATGGGGCAATTTCTGGAGAATTAGGCGGGTGAGGTAACACATCCCAGTCAAAATCCCGTAATTTCTGACGAGTTACCATAGAAGTGTGTGGTTTGGCATTGTCTTGGCCTTTTCTCTCCTAGGGCAACCTTCAGACGATCCAACTGAGAACAGTATTTCTCTGAAATGATGGTCTCCCCAGGAGGAAGAAATTCGTAATAAATAATTCCTTTCCAGTCCCACCAAATGCACAGCATAATCTTCTCAGGATGAAGCCCTGGTTTAGGAATTGAGAGTGGTGGTTCCCCTTTCTTACGCCATGACTTTCTCTTTCGGATGTTGCTGTACACAATCCACTTTTCGTCCCTTGTAACCAGCTGTTTCAGAAAAGGGGCAGTTTCATTGCGTCTTATCAATGCGTCACAGATGGAAACCCGCTGAACTAAATTTTGTTCACTCAGTTCGCGCGGAACCCATACATCCCGAAGATTTACGTAACCAAGTTTCTTTAGGTGCCTGGCTACAGTCGCATGAGATAAGTTTAGCTCCTGACCTACCTCCCGAGTTGTTATTCTGGGGTTGTTCGTAATCATGTCCTTTATCCTTTCCTCATCCGTAACCACAGGTCGTCCAGAACGAGGTTTGTCTTTCACAGAGAAGTTCCCAGATCGAAATCGAGTAAACCATTTTTGACATGCCCGATTCGTCACTGCATCTTCTCCGTAAACAGCACAAATTTTCCGTTGAGTTTGTGAGGCTGTTTTACCTTTACGGTAATAAAACAGCATTAAATGTCGAAAATGTTCCTTCTTGCCTTCCATATTAACATTCACAAGTTACAACTCCACACTGTTGCATCCACAAACTCGTACTGAAGTTTGGTTACCAATTCTTACATAAGTTGACCTATTTACCTTTGGCCATGAGGTCGCTGTGGTTTGTGTTCATAGCATTCTTTTCAGTTATTGTATTTGTAAACAAACCCCATATTGTTAGGCAACTTCTTTGACGTAAAAGTAATGGGGACATGCAGTGTTATCAGGTGTTCTTAGTCGTAAACACGTAACAAGAATCGAACGAATATATGAGACAACCCGATACAACTCCTGTGATACACGTACACCGTCTCCCAGTCCAACTCGCTCGGCGCTCCTCACGGCTGCTCGCCAACTACAGGCCTTATATAAGGAGGATCGCCGTTTCTGGAAGGTTCGCTGCGCCCACAATTATCCCGAGGTTTCCAGACGTCTGGTGGGAGGGGAAAGAGACAGTACAGGGCTCGTGCCGTTCTCCTAATCATCCCTTCAGGTAGTGACTGATAGCGTCCCTGTTAGGCATAACATTGTCATAATAACCCCGAAAGTCTTATTACATGCATAATTAAGGGCGGATAGATACCACAATATGAATTAAACAAACTTATAATAAATATAGAGGATAATGATTAAATATACAAGTGCAGATACTAAACAGGCAATCCCGATATATATTATTAAAAGCATGAACCCAACGTGTTAAGGGAGAGAGTAAAATGAATATTTTCCCTCACAGGTAGCTTCTTTGTGTTTCTAGCCGACAAAGGTGGCATTGTCCAAGGATAGACCCTCGGCGCAAACCTATGTCTTGGCCTGCATATGATACGTGACGAGAGAATAGACTCTGGAATTTAAGATACACATTTTCAAACATGCTTATGCATTAATTAGCTTGACTGTGGGAAAGAGAAATTCGCGTGGAATACATACCTCATACACTAGAAATTGCTATTAAATTCAAGAGTAGGGATGAAACACAACCTATAAGGGACAAGCAACCGGTCACATGACCTCTAAAGTGTCCAAAATTCGGCAAAAGGAAGGGGAAATTTGTGCAATGGTGACGTCCGATGTTTGCTAGGAAAAACACTCTGTTTCGGCGTGTGAAGGGGGCGACAAGTACTAAAAAGTTCATCAGAGTCCGTGTTCGTGAATGGACGGAGTAACTCCTATTAGGTGGTTATTAAACACCCTGTGTTAGCGAATGAGAGAAAATGCACACGTTACAACGTCATTAAGATTTCACCAAACTCCGTTTTTTTTTTGTTTTTTTTGTTTAATAATCCTCTGGAAATACTATGTTGTGCGAAGTGATTCACTAACGACGTTCAGGAACAACGCGTACACAGATACATATAAGTCGTGTTATGCGCACAGCAACGGGAAAGTCTCAAATCTCGCGCCTAATGTGCGAATAACATCGTCACAGTGGCGAGTGGAGAGGACTAATTGTAACAATAAACTTGACATTCAAAGGTCGTGGTGTCTTCCATGTGATAATACCCACACACTGTCAGGACGCACCCACTCCCTGGAACTCAAAAGCGAGTACTCATGCAGATCTACCCTGAGAAAACCCCCGACCTGTTGGAAACCTCCCATCCGTAGTCCTCACCTATCACATATCCTATCTTATGAGGTGTTGAGTGCCGGGAGAGCTCAACGAGGTACTTAACGGGCAAGGACCGCCTCATGACACAAGATAAATGGGTAGGCGTGGACTGAATGCTTCCCGTCTGACCCTATAGCCGGCCGGTTCTATCGGGAATTCCGAAGTTCGGGTGACATCTGTTTCCTGAGTTGAAGTCACACCTGGGAGGAACACATTTCCAGACCGACGAGGTTGAGCGCTACCTGCGCAACTTGGCAGGAGAGTGCTATGACAAGGGTATACAAAAACTGCCACAGCGCATGCAAAAGTGCATTGATTGTAATGGTGATTACGTTTAGAAATAGTTCCACTTTACTATCAATGTAACATTCATTGACAGTAAACAGGTTTTCTATATTAAATAAAATTGAAGACCTTATTTTACGGACACGGCTTGGTAAAATCTGAGTTTAACGAGCTCATTTCTCTGTAGTTCTGTCAGTTTATTCCCTTATTGATTTAAAATAAATTATAAATTATGTTTACCGTAGAAAGAATTAATGTAGAAAAACAAAGGAGTCATTATTTATAAATAATGTTCATTTTATGCCCTAAATTTATGCCTGCATTTCAGTTGTTTTCGGCGTGACCTTGAGCGCTGCGTGATACTAAGCAGTTTTCGCACTATAAATCTTTGATATACACTTCTGGAAATTGAAATAAGAACACAGTGAATTCATTGTCCCAGGAAGGGGAAACTTTATTGACACATTCCTGGGGTCAGATACATCACATGATCACACTGACAGAACCATAGGCACAGAGACACAGGCAACACAGCATGCACAATGTCGGCACTAGTACCGTGTATATCCACCTTTCGCAGCAATGCAGGCTGCTACTCTCCCATGGAGACGATCGTAGAGATGCTCGATGTAGTCCTGTGGAACGGCTTGCCATGCCATTTCCAGCTGGCCCCTCAGTTGGACCAGCGTTCGTGCTGGACGTGTAGACCGCGTGAGACGACGTTTCATCCAGTCCCAAACATGCTCAATAGGGGACAGATCCGGAGATCTTGCTGGCCAGGGTAGTTGACTTTCACATTCTAGAGCACGTTGGGTGGCAGGGGATACATGCGGACGTGCATTGTCCTGTTGGAACAGCAAGTTCCCTTGCCGGTCTAGGAATGGTAGAACGATGGGTTCGATGACGGTTTGGATGTACCGTGCACTATTCAGTGTCCCCTCGACGATCACCAGAGGTGTACGGCCAGTGTAGGAGATCGCTCCCCACACCATGATGCCGGGTGTTGGCCCTGTGTGCCTCGGTCGTATTCAGTCCTGTTGTGGCGCTCACCTGCACGGCGCCAAACACGCATACGACCATCATTGGCACCAAGACAGAAGCGACTCTCATCGCTGAAGACGACAAGTCTCCATTCGTCCCTGCATTCACGGCTGTCGCGACACCACTGGAGGCGGGCTGCACGATGTTGGGGCGTGAGCGTAAGACGGCCTAACGGTGCGCCGGACCGTAGCCCAGCTTCATAGAGACGGTTGCGAATGGTCCTCGCCGATAACCCAGGAGCAAGTGTCCCTAATGTGCTGGGAAGTGGCGGTGCGGTCCCCTACGGCACTGCGTAGGATCCGACGGTCTTGGCGTGCATCCGTGCGTCGCTGCGGTCCGGTCCCAGGTCGACGGGCACGGGCACCTTCCGCCGACCACTGGCGACAACATCGATGTACTGTGGAGACCTCACGCCGCACGTGTTGAGCAATTCGGCGGTACGTCCTCCCGGCCTCCCGCATGCCCACTATACGCCCTCGCTCAAAGTCCGTCAACTGCACATACGGTTCACGTCCACGCTGTCGCGGCATGCTACCAGTGTTAAAGACTGCGATAGAGCTCCGTATGCCACGGAAAACTGGCTGACACTGACGGCGGCGGTGCCCAAACGCTACGCAGCTAGCGCCATTCGACGGCCAACACGGCGGTTCCTGGTGTGTCCGCTGTGCCGTGCGTGTGATCATTGCTTGTACAGCCCTCTCGCAGTGTCCAGAGCAAGCATGGCGGGTCTGACATACCGGCGTCAATGTGTTCTTATTTCCATTTCCAGGAGTGTATGTATTACGAAAGCTCTCAAGATTTCTGTCCCGTCCAGGAGATACATAAACACCCAGGGATAACGCGGAGCTTGTTATACGAGGAATTCATAACTGTAATCCACCCATACATGGTGTCCTCCCACGTCATCCGTTCCTCCCAAATTTGTTCCCTGTCAGGAAAATAGCTACGATGTTTCATAGTTCACACATACATGCACATTTTCCATAAAATGGTTTCATTGGACTTCAAAACATGAATTTTCCGTAAAATCTCTTAACAAATTTTAGTATAATGAAAAATTTTTCTGGCATATTATATAGCTTTTTGAAGGCCAAGTAAAACTGGGAATCAGTTTGCAACTTATGTTTCAAATCATAGATGCTATACAACAAACAGACGTAATTTATACAGGGTGTCCCAATTTAATTTTGCAAAACTCTGCAACAATCTCTGTTTGATCATCTCTCTCCTCAGGTTAAAAAATCTGTCATATGGCAAATCATCTTTATTGGTTGAAGCTGTAAACAAGGTTCATGATGTTTTATAACAGATGACAGCAGTAGTAATGAAGATAGGGCACTTACTTGGTGTCAACAGAGCGAGCCGGTAGTTAGCATGTTAAGGGCACCGCAGAAACCTTAGCAGTGCATGCTGGGCATTCCTCTCCCGTATCCGTACACATCTGCAACATAAACATAGAATATTGAACAAGTGTATTTGAACATTCACATACGAAAAATATATCTGCCTTAGACATGGTTTAGAATAATGACATAGCCACAGCTAAGGTCTCTGTATACATGTGATAAAGAAAGATGGTATGACACGAGATCTAGAAGGTTAGCTGTCTACTACACACCAAGTCACGGCGTGTGGCACTTTTAAATACAATGTTAAGTATATCTGCATAGAATTAGAAATACTTATTTAAATAGATTGGTATTTAGTGGTGAAAAATAGCAAATTCGTGTGAAATTTTAAGTTATTAACAAAAGTGTGTCACTTGCATACTTTCTCCACTTCATGCTAACAGTTCACGCGGTGTGGGTCAGGGAACGTCTGAGTGGAAAGGCGAAGCTTCTACTGTGAGCAGGGCCTACGTATGACTGTACAACAGAAGGGGTACTGAAGAATAGCCTTAGTTATTTGATTCATTATTCTCTCTTATTTTAATGAAAATTATAATTTAGAGCTTCCCTCGCTTTGAAAATCACGCCTCGCTACTGGAGCTATGTGTGTCTGTGCAATAGAAAGAGTACTGAAGAGTAGCCTTAGTTCTTTGAGTCATTATTCTCTCTTATTTTAATGGACATTATTATTTGGAGCTTCCCTCACTTTGAAAGTCACGCCTCGCTACTAGACCTGCGTGTGACTGTGCAATATAAAGAATACTGAAGAGTAGCCTTTGTTCTTTGAGTCATTATTTTCTCTTATTTTAATGAAAATATTATTTGGAGCTTCCCTCGCTTTGAAAATCACGCGTCGCTATTTGCCCTACTTGTGACTGTATAATAGAAAGAGTACTGAAAAGTAACATTTGTTCTTTGAGTCATTATTCTCTCTTATTTTAATGAAAATTATTATTTGGGGCTTCCCTCACTTTGAAAGTCACACCTCGCTACTGGACCTACGTGTGACTGTACAATAGAAAGAATACTGAAGAGTAGCCTTAGTTCTTTGAGTCATTATTCTCTCTTATTGTTATGAAAATTATAATTTGGAGCTTCACTCGCTTTAAAATTCACGCCTCACTACTGGACCTATGTGTGACTGTACAATAGAAAGAATACTGAAGAGTAGCCTTTGTTCTTTGAGTCATTCTCTCTCATTTTAATGAAAATTATAATTTGGGGCTTCCCTCGCTTTAAAAGTCACGCCAAAAGTGACACAGAAGACAGTTTACTGGTTAGATAATTTTTGTAAAAGTCCTGCCAAGCATATTTCAGGTATATTTCCATCTGACCGAGGAATGTAGCGTACTAAGGTTGGTGTGACAGGTAAAATGAAAAGCTCTTGTTAGAATAACATTGTTTGGATTATCAGCACTTGTAGCCGGGCTGTTCTGTAAAGCCACTTGTAAGCGGCTGGCTCTATCTAGCCCTTTGTATTACAGAATTGGAGAATCACCGATGAACCACAACCAATAACGGCGTATTTCCTTTTCCTGTGGCGCTGCGCAGAAGGCAGAACTGTCCGGTAATCAACAAGGGAATCCCGTGGGAATTAATCAATGTATGGGAGGCGGGCGAGGAATGCATGTCAAATATTTCCGTAACGGGATGAAGCGGCGGCCGGACTGAGCGATAATTTAAAAAAAAAAAAAAAAAAAAAAAGAGTAGCGGAGAGGCGGACTTCGCAATCACACCGTCCATTGTTTCCGTACAAGAAGGGAAAACAATTGCCGCATGCTGCGCCTAATAAACTTGAACAAGGCTTTGCTTCGCAGAATGTCACACACAGGATTCTCTGAACTTGTTCTTCTACAGGCGTTTGTTTATTTATGTAAAATAAAAGAAATATGTGTATTGGAAATTAACTCCACGAATAAAGTAAACTATGGCACTGGGACGGGTTCCTCAACCCACGAAGAAGAACACTAACAGCACGGCAGTTGAGGATTCTCTCTCTCTCTGTCACACTTGTTATTTTATTCATGCAAACAAATCGAATTACAAACATACGACATATTCATCTGAAATATCTGTTGAGACACCCAACAGATAAAAATACCTCTAGAAAAAGTTCGTAATATATGAGTGTACGAGGGGGGGGGGACTCCGAGGGCGCTGCCACTCTTAGACGTAGTGCAGGGTTCTCACGCTAGATGGTGTTAGTAGAGACCTTCATGAAACAGCTGTGCAGACGGCCTCAGTGTAGAGCTGAACGTGCAAGTGTGGTATTGTGTTTCTCTGACTGTTGTTGGGTTACCTCTGCGAAGTCGTTATGGCAACTTTAAAATAACAAATAGTGTGTGTGAAATGACTCCAGTCCCTAGAAGAGCTCCTCACAACAGTCACCGCCGCCAACCGCCGGACTCCAGCGGAGGAGGTTCAGGACCTTCATTCTGAGGTCCTTAATCTCAACCAACGCTTGGGCAACCTGGAGGAATCCGTCACCGCCGCTGCCCAACAACAAAACGACAACCACGCCACCCTCATCGACGTCCTCGACACACCGTCAACTACACAACGACTAATAACCGACGGACTTACTCCGCTGGGCAGTCTCACCACTTCAATGACCATCCTACAACAGACTGCGGAAACCATCAGCTCCCAACTTCAACACTCCGAACAGCTAGCCAAGGAACATAAGGACACTCTTGCCTCACTCAAACGTAAGATGCAACGTGTGGAGGCTCACCTCACCGACGCGCGTCCCTGCCAGCCAACGGACTCTTCCACTCTCCTCGATAGACTAGACCAGCTCCACTCCACGCTTAGGGAAGTATACAACAGCCTCAGCACACGAATGAATGATCTGAAATCCCCAGAAGAAATCATCACCGACTACAATGCAGAAACCACTAGGAGGCTCAAGGCCCACTTCGACAACTTTAACCCCCACCGCGCACCACCATACAAATGACGACGCCACAACACTCCCCCACTCGGCAACAACTGCCGGATATGATGCCCTCCCATACTAGATATATGTTACAATAAAGACTCACCCTGAATACCTTACACTTTTTCACCCTTACTCTCCACGCGCCTCGTTCAGGGCCTTTTGGTCATGTTCGACGCCTGGCCATCATTCTTTACCCGCTCGCCGTTATTGACGGCCAGCTCCTACATTTCACCTCTACTAACGGGAGTGCTTTTAGCGGGATCCCACAAAGCCACTCAAACTACCTTCCTAACTTTCACCTCCTAACCTTAGTAGTTTAAAAAATTAAAAAAAAAAAAAAAGTGAAATTTTGTTTCCTGTTTAAAAAAACCCCAACGGCGACGCACCAAATGCTTCAGGAAGCTTTCCAGGAGGACGCTATGAGCCGCACACAGGTTTTCGAGTGATTTGGGCGCTTTAAACGTGGTGAGATATATGTTGAAGACAATTGAAATAGTCCGCCAAAAGATCGAGGGTCGTCGTCAAACGATCGACCACACTTCAGGAGCGACAGGAATCAGTTGGAGCTCGTGCCAGCGGGTTTTGAGGGAGTATTTGCACATGAGACGTGTTGCTGCTAAATTTGTTCCGCGCCTTCTCACACAGGAGCACAAAACCATCCGCATGAATGTGTGTCAGGACTTGAAAACAGAGATTGCACGTGATCTAAACTTCTTGAACAAACTCATTACAGGGGATGAGAGTTGGTGTTTCGGGTATGACGCAGAAACCAGGCAAGCGTCAAGCCAGTGGAGGACTCCCAACTCTCCCACAGCAAAACAAGCAAGGCAAGTGAGGTCGATGGTCATTGTCTTTTTCGATGTACGTGGAATTGTGTATCGGGAATTCGTACCCCCTGGCCATACTGTTAACCAGAACTTTTACTTGGATGTTTTAAGGCGTCTGTGAGAGGAAGTGAGGAGGAAACGCCCGGAGCTTTGACGATCAGGTGACTGGTTTCTGCATCACGACAACGCTCCAGCACACACGGCCTATTTGGCATCTCAGAGGTGGTCTGTCGTTCACCACGCTCCGCATTCCCTGGACCTAGCCCCATGCTACTTTTTCCTGTTTCCACGAAAGATAAAAACGCTAAAATGGGAGCGTTATGACGATGTGGAGGCGGTAAAAGCAGCTTCGCAAGGGGCACTCGACAATATCAAACTTGAAGAGTTCCAAACATACTTCCAACAGTGGGAAAAGCGACTTGACAAGCGCATCACATGTAATGGAAAGTATTTTGACTAAAGTAATTTTGTAAAAAGGTTCATGATTAGTTTTTATGACAGGAAACTCAAAACCGAAAGATTAGTAAAAAAAGATAAACTTGTGTAGAAGTCAGCAGGCATCTTAAAAAACTGCTAAATGGGCGGTTTTTAAAACAAATTCCCGCAGACATTTACATAAAACGGTTTTAAGTGACCTTATTTTTGTTAAGTTTTATTTTTGTTTTGTGTAAATTACTTTGATTGAAGATATGTTCTTGACAAATCTGTAGATTGTAAGGTCCGCTTCATACTGAATTAATATTGCCTATCTGGTGAATCGCAAGAGCTTGGAGTTTACCACGGCCGCGCCGTGGCTCAAGGGTTAGACCGCTTGATTCTCACCAAGGCGGCCCGGGTTCGATCCCAGGCGACCGCAAAGTGAGATTTGTGCTGGACAACACGGCGCTGGGGCGGGTTTTCTCCGGGACCTCCGGTTTCCCTCGCCATCTCATTCCACCGGTGCTCCACCTTCATCTCATGTATCATCAGTGTCATCGCCTGCGGTGCCGTATGTAGTAAAAGCGGGCGTTAAACACTACACATTTTGGAGTTTACCATTTACCAGATATTTCGTGCTACTAATTTACATTTTAAAGTACAGTAAAACTTCGTTAACCCGGACAAGTTTTGAAAAAGATTGTTCTTTGGTGCAGTAAATCAACATTTGTACTTGCTTAGGCAAGATTCCAGCAAGTACCGAGCTAGAATCATCCTCTGAAGATGCTCGTCGGAGTTATGAGAAGTTTCATACTCTGGACCACGGCCCACAAGCCAGGGAATACATTTTATTGGATTAAATCAACATTTGTTTTACATACGATAAATTGCTATTATAGGTAGGTAATTTACTGGAATTCTCTTGCTAGCGGGCGAATTCATTGTAATCACCTCATCTGCTTGGAAACAGGTTCGAAGAGAGACTTTGATAAAGTTATGGAAAAAGTTGAGGCCAGAAAACAAGATTGAAGAAGCAAAAGTAAGGCCCGCATCGGTAGCCTAGATGGTAGCGTTTCTGCCTCACGTTCAAGGGGTTCCGAGTTGGAATCTCGCGTAGGGTGAGTTACCTGGATACGGTTTTTCCAGTGTTTACCCTTATCCTGAAATAGAAATGTCAGGTAACTCTAAGCTCCTTGGACCCAGGGCTCATTTGAGCATCATTCCACGCATTTAATTCATCGCCCGATATGACTTAGTGGAATAATATTTTATACACATTTTAAAATATCAATTGCTGATGTTGATGAAAACCAAGTCCAAGTCCAAGTCGTGTACTGACAGGCTGTTAACAGCCAGAAGGTTTTTGCTGCGTACCCACCCGGGTTTTGGGTCTGACCGCAGGTTGTTTATTTAGATGGTTACAGGATGATGTGGTATTTTTTTGTTGAGGAAATTTATTGAGGTAGCTTTTTGCTCCTGTTTAATTTTGTACAGAATGCCAAATCGCATTTTTGTTTACACCCTGGTGTTTTATTTTATTAAAGTGGGATAAATTCTGTAGCCAAACAGCTCATTTGGAGATTTTGAAATTCAGCTTGTGCTGCTGTTTGGATTAACTACTTTGTTACCTCGGGTGCCGCAAGCCATACGGGGTACCCGGTAACGCCTGAAGCGGCGTCTCGTAGCGTCGTAATCTCCTAGAGACCGAACCAGGGCGCTTCTGTGAGCTGGAATTTGAGCGTAAACGTTTGTCGCCCGGCGCCTAATTTCGTCTTCCACGTATGGGAGAAGAGAAGCTTCGTGAAGCAACATCACGGGGAAAGAACGACCCACAGAACAGATGGATCGGAGTCCTCTGTTCTGTGCACGCTGAAGGTATGCTATCCAGCTATCTGCAGCCATGTTCCAGATTTCACAGGCGTACAACATAAGTGGGTTTATCAGCGCTCGAAAGAGGTGTAGCTTTAAGCGGACTGGCATCGAGCGCGAGCCCAGCATTGGGTACAGAGAGGCAATAGCCCCCTGCACCCGTGCCGATAGTTCCCTGATGTGCCCGCGGAAAGTTAGGCCTCTATCAAGTTGAACACCCAGATACTTGATGAAATTAGTCCACTCTATCCTTCGGACTCTAAAGTGGAAGTTGCGGCAGTCAGCAGGGCTGTGACGCTTTGTAAGAAGAATGGCGTGGCTTTTGTCCGGATTTACGGACATTCGCCAACGCCTGCACTACTCTTGTGTGAGACGGAGGTGTCTCTGGATTGGGTTGAAGGCTCTGAGTATGTGTTTGTCTTTGCAGAACAACAACACGTCGTCAGCGTACTGTGCCATTTCGAGCTGTGGTTGAGTTGGAAAATCTGCCATGAACACACTAAAGAGTGTGGGAGATAGTACAGAGCCTTCGGGGACTCCGCCTCTCACGGGTCTCAGTGTAGATGTTTTCCCCACTACTGTCACTTTAAATGTTCTCTGTCTGAGAAAGCTGTGTAGGTAGCCCCAGTTGGATAAGTTTGAAGATCAGACCGGCATGCCATGTCGGGGAGAAGGCCTTTTCTAAGTCCAAAGACACCACTGCCGTAAAGGCGCGTTCCTGGAAACTCCACCACACGTAGTAGCTGTTGGTTGATGAAAACATTAACAATGAAGAGATTATAAACCGATCACAGAGGAATGCATTATTACATCATGCAGTGATACTGAAAATGAAAATAAAGAGTATTCAGATTGAGACAGTGTTGATGAACCAGCTGTGGTTATGACCCACACACAAGCAGTAACAAACATAGAGAAATTGATGTTTTATTTCGAGAGTCAAGACAAATGAACGTCTAATGTTAAAGCGGATATGAGATAAGCGATACACTAAACTGAGACAGTAGAAGCTCGCTGTCTTTTTTACTACCGACTAGTTTGTAGTACAGTACAAATACATAGACCATTAATTAGGGCACACGTATATAATAGGGAGATTACATTACACTATTTACATCTCAGAGAAACTGTTGGAAGTGTCCTTCACCAGCATCTATACATGTTTGTATTCCTCACCATATTCTCTCAAGTTTTACGGAGAGTATCCTCGCCAATGTTACTTATTTCGGTTCCAATGGATTCCTTGAGAACATCAATTGTCCGTGGTCTACTCCTGTACACTCTAGTTTTTAGATACCGTCACAAGAAAAAATCCGGTGAGGTTAGGTCAGGGGATCTGGAAGACCACAGAGCTTTTGAGATTATTCGATTATCAGAGAAACTGGCTACAAGTTCCATGGTGTCACTAGATGTATGGCACGTTAGTCCATCTTGCTGGAAATAACCTTCTCTCAATTCGATACCATCCAGCTGCTGCACAAATGTCTTGAAGACATCCATATACACTCCTATACCCATATACACTTCCTACCGCGGCCCGGGCCACGTGAACAGTCTTCAACTTCTGGCTCAGCATTGTCGATTGTGTCGGATGAGAGGTGAAAAGGAATGCTAGCCTCACGTTACTTCCTACACCCCTATCTTATCCTTGCATCTTTGGTGAATAACCAAATCTATTACTTCAGCAAGCATTAATGATTATACCTTAGGAAACTGCTGCCTTTGCCAACGATAGTGATCAAGTTACTTGCAGTCAACTTTACTTCTATAACACTGGGCAACAATGAAAATGTTTTGGGCATAAAATAGTGAATTTACATGTATTTCCATCTGCTGAATCCATAAATCACCATAAAAAGGTACATTAGCTCTTGTTTTGAACATAAAGTGACATTTAATTTTTTAGAGTGAAAATACTAAATTTGGAGGATTTGTGGGGGGGGGGATTGACACACCTGTCAAATAAAAAAAACACAATCAGAGGGAAATTTTGGAAATTAAGTGATGAAAACGTTAAGGAAGACATTTCTGTCGGAGCACAAATGAGAGAACTTGTAGAGGTTCCTGCATTTGAGCTCTCAGGGGCCTACTGCGGTGGGTACTGGAATTGGCGATTCCGGGGCCATTTTACACGTACGTCGACGAAAGTTGGGGGACTGCTTAATTCTGAGTGATTCCCTCAGTGCACTTCAAAGCCTACGGCAGCTGTACAACTATCACCCTATTCTGCAGCGTATACAGGATGCCCTCCACGTTTTACACACTTTCTGAGTTAGCGTGGTGTGTGCATGGATCCCTGGTCACGTAGGCTTGCGGAGGAATGAAATGGCGGATTCAGCAGCCAAAACGGCTACCATGAAGCCAAGGGTTGGACTACCATCTGTGACATCGGACGATTTTAGGGCCGTATTCCGGAGAGCTGTGCAAACCTGCTGGCAGAAAGAGTGCTCCGCTCTCCGCAATAATAAACTTAGATCTGTGAAAGAACTTCCGATTCCCCGGGATACCTCCTGTCGTTCATTTCGTCGTGAGGTGGGTTTGGCTCGGTTACGCATTGGACACTGCTTTTTTACTCATAATTTTCTCTTTAAAAAGGAGCCTGCTCCACTGTGTCCGTTTTGCAACGAAGCGTTATCTGTCCGACACGTGCTGCTAGTGTTCTTGTTTAGCAGACCTTAGGACGTCTCTGCAGCTGCCGGCCAGTTTTGCACAAATTCTAGCGGATGACAACAAAATAGTGGAGAAGGTTTTTAGGTTCTTTTCTAGGTTAGACTTTAGAATTTAGTGAAGATAATTTTTTGAAGTTTGGATTTATATTTAGTTTTATTTTTTGTTCTGTTTTTATGTACATGCACGAGACATGTTTTTTAAGTCAGTACCGTTTTGCGATTCCGCCGCCGCAGCACTACAGTCGGCGTTCCTACCTACATCTCTTGACTACGCACTGACGCCATTACAGTCTGATTCTTCATTGTATACGTTGGTTACTGAGTGTTTAAGATGCCTCCGACAATCGTGAGTCCCGCCGATTGTGAAGTACGCGCTGTTATACGATTTCTTAGTGCTAAAGCCGTAAAACCGATCGATATTCATCGTGAGATCTGTGAAGTTTACAGAAAAAACATTATGAGTGATGGAATGGTAAGGAAATGGGTGAGAGCATTTAAAGATGGCCGCACAAATGTGCATGATGAAGGACGGAGTGGGCGTCCTTCGGTCGTTACTGAAGATTTAGGGCAGAAAGTGGACGAAAAGGTGAGAGAAAACAGACGCTTTACAATTTCAGCATTGTGCGACGATTTTCCTCAATATTCTCGTAGTTTTGTATCGCATTGTGACCGAGAACTTGAAGAACCGGTAATTGTGTTCACGTTGGGTTCCAAAATTGTTGACGGATTTGCACAAAACCCAACGTTTAAGCAATGCATTGACTTGCCTTGAGCGGTAACACAATGAAGGTGAAGATTTTTTAGACCAAATTGTTACTGGTGACGAAACATGAGTGGCCTACGTCACACCAGAATCGAAACAACAATCCATGGAATGGCGATATTCATCATCACCCACAAAAGTGAAGTTTAAGCAAACAATTTCTGCCCGGAAAATCATGTGCACAGTTTTTTTGGGACAGAAAGGGAGTATTGCTAGTGGAGTTTCTGCCTCGTAATGAGACAATCAATGCAGGGTCTTATTGTGAGACTTTGAACAATCTGCGCCGTGTAATCCAGAACAAAAGACGTGGAAGGTTGCGTAAGGGTATCTTTTTTATGCATGACAATGTCCGTCCACATGTTGCTAATCGGACCAAAGATCTCATCAAATCTTTTCAATGGGAAACTCTAGATCATCCTCCATACAGCCCTGATCTGGCGCCCAGCGACTACCATTTGTTCCTGCACTTGAAGAAACATCTGGGCGTTCAGCGTCTTCAAGACGATAACGAAGTCAAAACAGTTGTGATACAGTGGTTAACACGTCAGGCGGCAGAATTTTATGAGGAGGGTATTCAAAAACTGGTGCCACGTTATGACAAGTGCCTCAATATTTACGGAAATTATGTAGAAAAGTAGATTAAGGTACAGCCTTTCATGTAAAAATAAAATTATTGCGATATCTATGCAGGTATTTTTTAAATTTCAAAACGGTTCTGACTTAAAAAACATGCCTCGTATTTTTGTAAGTTTATTTAAACTTGTATAGCGTTTTTGGAATCATTTATATCTGGCTTTTGTTATGAATAATTTTTTTAAAGAGCGCTGATTATCTCTGCAGTTGAGCGCCCTTATACACATCATCCCATATAAGCTTCAGTGTCTACAGTCGTATCAAAGAAAATGGAACCAAGGATCCTATTTAAGACTGTCAAATGTCAACGATTGTCAATTTTGTCAATTCTGCTAGAGCCACTGAGATCGTTAAAAGAAATTTCTACATTCTACGAGCTTTCAAGGCAAATTGTGGCCTATTGAAATGGTTCAGGTTTAAATGGATCACACTGTACATTGTCTATTACAGTACATACAGTGTAAGTGTTTTTAGGTGAAAGTGTGCGAATTGTAATTTTTAAACTAGATTGAAAATGTTCCAGTTATGTTTTACATGATTTTTATCTTTTTCCACCATTCTCTGGATGATCCGAATTTCTTTAACTCGGATTGGCCCTATTTTTAGCTGATTCGGGTAAACAAGGTTCTACTATACCTACAATTTTCTCAAATAAATGCTTTATTTCAGTTTCTGTCTATCGGAATTTCAAATCTATCGCATACCAGTTCTTCAAAGATTTAACTGCATTTAAGCCCACTGTACAGCACTATTCATGTCATTCCTGCAAGCCAATACGTAACAACACAATTAGAAAAATGAGTAGAGAACGTCATATGAGGTGGTAGATCATATATGTAAGCATTATATGAACACGCATCACGGAATCGGGGAATCTGGTTCGAAGCGCCGTTTAAACGTGTCAGCTCCAGGACTTGCCTCAGGTTTGGCAGTAATGGATTGTCACCTGTGGCGGGGCTGCAGGCGTTGGTAGAAACGGAGCAATCACCATAATAGCAATGGAAACAAAAATAGAACGCTGAAACGGAAGTGCATTAACGTTACCAGAATTGATTTATTAAATTTATTCTGTTGCTGAATTTTTGGACCATTTGGGGCACAAGAACTTAGTTTACTGAAAGGATATACTGGGCATGTTGTGACTTAACTCAATCAGTACAGCTCTTCACCTCACACTAGTTGACTAGTCATTTTTTAAAAATAAAACAGGAAATATGGGGAAGTCTAGAAAATATGAAATCATTACTATTTTACAAGTAAATAAAAAAATTGGGGACGAGAAGCACATGTAGATTACTGCAATAGACAAGAGAGAGAAGGACTAGCTTGGATGAGAACAGAAATAATATTTCTAGGAGGGATAAGAGATAGGGAAAAGGGAATTTGTGAATTGTGTGGGGGAAAAGAAAGCATAGAACACCGTGTAACAGAATGCGAGGAGGTTGCAATATGGAGAAAAAAGGTTTGGGAGGAAAAATGGGAGAAAGTAGAGAAGGGGATTGTAGCTACAAAATGTTAACGGACTGGGAGGAAAAGATGGTAAGAAGTATTGGTGAGTTCTTGCAGAAAGTAAAAGAAAAACGGAGAAGAAATGTAAAGAATATAAGAAAGGAAGATGAGGGGGAAGAATGGGGTTAATTAAGCAACAAGGAGGCATGGAGGTTAAGAGCTACCTGACAGAGCAGCAGACCAGTGTGTCATGTAAGACAAGGTAGCAACAAGGTAAAGACAAATAAATGTAAAGAATATAAGAAAGGAAGATGAGGGGGAAGAAACGGGCTAATTAACAAGAAAGCATGGAGGTTAAGAGATACCTGACAGAGCAGAAGACCAGGGTGCCATGTAAGCCAACGTAGCAACAAGGTAAAGACAAATAAATGTAAAGGATATAAGAAAGGAAGATGAGGGAAGAAAGGTGCTAATTCAGTAATAAGGAGGCATGGAGGTTAAGATCTACCTGACAGAGCAGAAGACCAGGGTGTCATGTAAGCCAAGGTAGCAACAAAGTAAAGAGAAATAAATGTAAAGAATATAAGAAAGGAAGATAAGGGAAGAAAGGTGCTAATTCAGTAATAAGGAGGCATGGAGGTTAAGATCTACCTGGCAGAGCAGAAGACCAGAGTGTCATGTAAGACAAAGTAGCAACAAGGTGAAGACAATAAATGTAAAGAATACAAGAAAGTAAGATGAGGGGGAAGAAAGGGGCTAATTAAGTGACAAGGAGGCATGGAGGTTAAGAGCTACCTGACAGAGCAGAAGACCAGGGTGTCGTGTAAGACAAGGTAGCAGTAAGGTAAAGACAAATAAATGTAAAGAATATAAGAAAGGAAGATGAGTGGGAAGAAAGGGACTAATTAAGTAACAAGGAGACATGGAGGTTAAGAGGTACCTGACAGAGCAGAAGACCAGGGTGTCATGCAAGACAAGGTAGCAACAAGGGAAAGACAAATAAATGTAAAGAATATAGGAAAGGAAGAGGAGGGGGAAGAAAGCGGCTAATTAAGTAACAAGGAGGCATGGAGATAAGAGCTACCTGACAGAGCAGAAGACCAGGGTATCATGTAAGTCAGGGTAGCAACAAAGTAAAGACGAATAAATGTAAAGAATATATTAAGGAAGATGAGGGAGAAGAAAGGGGCTAATTAAGTAACAAGGAGACATGGAGGTTAAGAGCTACCTGAGAGCGCAGAAGACCAGGATGTCATGTAAGACAAGGTAGCAAGAAGATAAAGACAAATAAATGTAAGGAATATAAGAAAGGAGGATGAGTGGGAAGAAAGGGACTAATTAAGTATGAAGGAGGCATGGAGGTTAAGAGCTACCTGACAGAGCAGAAGAGCAGGATGTGATGTAAGCCAATTTAGCAACAAGGTAAAGACAAATAAATGTAAATAATATAAGAAAGGAAGGTGAGGGGGGAGAAAGGGGTTAATTAAGTAACAAGCAGACATGGAGGTTAAGAGCTACCTGACAGAGCAGAAGACCAGAGTGTCATGTAAGCCAAGGTAGCAACAAGGTGAAGACAAATAAATTTAAAGAATATAAGAAAGGAAGGTGAGGAGGAAGAAAGGAGCTAATTAAGTAACAAGGAAGCATGAGTTTAAGAGCTACCTGGTAGAGCAGAAGACCAGGTTGTCATGTAAGACAAGTTAGCAACAAAGTAAAGACAAATAAATGTAAAGAATATAAGAAAGGAAGATGAGGGGGAAGAAAGGGGCTAATTAAGTAACAAGGAGGCATGGAGGTTAAGAGCTACCTGGCTGAGCAAAAGACCAGGGTGTCATGTAAGTCAAGGTAGCAACAAAGTAAAGACAAATAAATGTAAAGAATATAAGAAAGGAAGATGAGGGGGAAGAAAGGGACTAATTAAGTAACACGGAGGTATGGAGGTTAAGAGCTACCTGGCAGAACAGAAGGTCAGGGTGTCATGTAAGACAAGGTAGCAACAAGGTAAAGACAAATAAATGTAAAGAATATAAGAAAGGAAGATGAGGGAAGAAGGGGCTAATTAAGTAAAATGGATGTATGGTGGTTAAGAGCTACCTGGCAGAGCAGAATACCAGATTGTCATGTAAGCAATCGTAGCAACAAGGTAAAGACAGATGTATCCTAAAGTCATAAATTGTAAAATTTTGGAATATGCACAGTGAAAATCTAACCTAATCTAAGTAAAAAAATCACATAAGAACAAAGTCGTGGTGTATATGGTAGCATGTGACGTTCAAGATCACAGCCAAGCTCTAATTTCGGTCAGGGTGTCCAGGTTTTCCCTTATCCTGAAAGATAAAAGTCCAATAACTCTAAGCTCTGTGTTCAGTGGACTCATTTGAACATCATTTCATTCATCATCCAATATGACTTAACGTTGGAGGACTTTCGCCCGTCTCCTTATCATGGTGGTAGTGTCACGCTCAAGAGGTCTCTAGTTTTAAGCTGGGTCATGGTCATAAGGTTTCCCCTATCCTGAAAGATAAATGTCTGGTAACTCTAAGCTCTATATACCTGGACTCATTTGAACATCATTCCATTCATCATCCGATATAAGTTAACGTTGGGGGACTTTGGCCTGTCTCTGTAGTGTGGTGGTAGTGTCACGCTCAAGAGGTCGCTAGTTCTAATCTCGGTCAGGGTGTTAACGTTTTCCCTTATCCTGAAAGATGAATGTGCAGTAACTCTTAGCTCTATGTTCTCTGGACTAATTTGAGCAGAGTTTCATTCAACATCCGATATGTCTTAAGTTTGAAGGAGTTATAGAAAGGAGCAGAATCAGTAAGCATTTCAGATGAGAGGAATGACTCCACGAACAAATAAATATATTTTAATGTTTACATATCTGCATAGTAAAAATTACAGATAAGCTTAGATGAACATTGTCGTCAGTAGACCCCTTTTTCAGTATTAAATACCTGACTTGCTAAGTCTTACAGAATAAAGTTTTTAATTTCAACGGAGACCGGACAGGAAACAAAAGAATGCGGCTGCTAATGTATATAAACAATCGGTAAACATCACAGCCTGAAAGCAATTAACGAAATGATTTGAAATTCCTTTTTGGAACACATTCAAATAGAACAATATTTACAAGGAAATTAAATAAGAACGAATGTCAGGTTTTGGAGAAAAGGAGAGAAGCTTTTAAAATCCAGGTAGTAAGTTTACAAAAAATGACAAAGGGTTTTGCATACAGACGTCGTGGTTTATTTGCTGAACAAATGAAACACGGGTACAAATCATTAAGGTCGTTCATTTGTTTTTCCTTTTTACGAACTCGTTCCAGTAAATAATTACACAGACTTTGCAAATGACAATTGGCTTTGTTTGGGATTTTAGCTGCTGTTGGGGAACTTTTTAGAGATGATGTAGATATCGAGGTAGTATCCGTGACGCAGATTCGCTCTCAGAGCTCCAGGAGGTATTATAAATATATTCCATACACGTAACGTAGAAAATAATAATTTTGGTTACTGAAGGTTGACTGAAGTCCTTAATGGAGAAAGGAACGTTGTTTCATTGTTTTTTATAACTTCATGGCGTGGAAAACCAAACAACTGAAAATATCTTCAAATGGATAGAGGTACCTTCATTTGATTAAAGCAGCATAGATAAGTTGAGACAAATGAAAATCTTGTATTTTTCGTGAATATTCTGCGATATTACTCCTTGACTAAACAAAAACCCGCCTGTGTAACGTGGTGTTAGCGTTTCAGTTCAAGAGGACCCCAGTTCAAATCTCAATCACGTTAACAATCCTGAAAAATTGATCTCATAACTGTAAGCCCTATATCACTTGGACTCATTTGCATATCATTTCATTTATCGTCCGATATGACATAGCGTTGGAGGACATTAATGTACAAAAATAAAAAAGGAGCCTCAAATATACGGTAGGATTTCAAAACAAATATCTCTAACAAATAGTTTATATAATATACGAGGGCGGTGTGAAGTTTCCGTCCTCAACATGAAGATGGCAGCACTCGAAAATAAAGGGAAGTGAATTTCGTTGTTCATCTGTTGAGAGTTACTCACCAAAGTTTGTCATTGTAGACGCTCGCTTGTTTTATAACACTCGTTTGAATGAGTTGATGAGAGTGTCTTTATTAAAATGGATAAAATCGAGTATCGAGCTGTCATTAAATATTTGTTTTTGAAACGCAATACGCCTACGCAAATCAAAGATGATTTGGATTCTGTGTATGGGGACTCTGTACCATCATTTACCACAGTGAAATTTTGGGCAGCTGAATTTAAACGTGGCCGTAACAGCTTGGGAGACGAACGTTCAGTACGTCCAAAAACTGCAACTAACTTTGTTTTTACTTGGACCCCAGGCCATGTGGGGATTTCCGGGAACGAGGAGGCGGACGCGGCTGCTAAGTCCGCTTGCCGTTTGCCCCGGAGTTTAACAACTACGGTGCCATACCAGGATGTGCAACGTTCTTTCCGTCGCCAACTCCTATCTGCTTGGCAGCACTCCTGGACAGCTTTGGAAGGCACACAACTCCGGGCAATAAAGGAGAGCGTACAACCCTGGCTATCTTCCTGCAGGGATAACCGGCGAGCCGAGGTGATACTCACCCGGCTGAGAATTGGACACACACGAGCGACTCATGGCCATCTGTTAAGCGGGGAACCGGCCCCAGTGTGTGCTCCATGTGCAGTACGCCTCACTGTGCGGCATGTATTGCTCGATTGCCCGCAGTACGCCCGCGTTCGCCAGTCTTTGGGCTTGGGGACTAACTTGCTCGGTGTTTTAGGGGACGACCCAGTGGCCGTGGTTAAGGCACTGCGGTTTGTTGCCCAAATCGGTTTTAATAAACAAGTCTAACTTGCATTTTATATTTATTAATTTTAGAGATTTTAAATTATTAGTCTTTAGATGGTTTTTTATGTCCTTTTAACAGTTGAGTGTTTTTATTATATTTTACCTCTTTAGCTAATTGTTTTTAGCTTTTAGGTTTTAGTGATGACTTCGGGCCCAAACGACCTTGTTGTCGACGGGCCCTAAAACACCACACACTCACTCACTTCGCTTAAGTTCACCAAATGAGGCTAGACGACCGCCGAATTAAAATGAGAGAGATAGCAGAGGCTACGAACATGTCATAGGAACGTGTTTGTCACATATTAAATCAACATTTAGACATGAGAAAGCTATCCGCGCGTTGGGTACCGAGTTTGCTCACGTTAGACCAAAAACGTGTTCGAATGAACATTTCCAACGCTCTGCTGGCGGAGTTTAGGCGCAATAGATCCGAGTTTTGACGTCGATTAATTACTGTAGATGAAACTTGGATACACCATTATACGCTCGAAACAAAACACAGTCCAAACAGTGGACAGCAAAAAGGAAACTGTTCCAAAAGGCAAAAACTGTTTTTTTTCGGCTGGGAAAGTGATGGTTGTGTTTTTGGGATAGTCACGGAGTTATTTTAATCGATTATCTTCAAAAAGGAAAAACTATTACAGGAGGATACTACGCATCATTACTTGACAAGTTGAAGGCAGAACTTGCGGAAAAACGGTCACATTTGGAGAAAAAAGTCCTGTTTCACCTAGACAACGCACCGTCTCACACCTCAGCAGTTGCAATGACGAAAATGCACGAATTATGGTTTGAACTGCTTGACCCGCCAGATCTAGCCCCAAGCGACTCCTTTTTGTTCCCTGATCTGAAAATCGCACTCGGAGGAGAGAGATTTTCGTCAAATGAAAAGGCAATCACCCTCGTGAACAATTATTCTGCAGAGAAAACGCCGAGTTTTTTTACTGTTTGGACGGTAATGGTAATGGTTAATGTTGGCAAAGGTAATGTGAAACTCTGCTTCCTAAATCGAAATTTTCTGTCATACTCTTCTGCTGTAGTGTTGGCATTTCCGTAAATTTTTGACGGATGTTTCTATTTTTTATCACGAAATCTGTTTTATCTCTATTTAACTTTAGACTTACGTAATAATTTTTAACGTTGTCCAAATAAACGCAAAACTATTGGGCAAGTCTAGAAATGGATAGAAGGTAAGCAGTTGGCTATTGATGAACCAAGCAACGTTCAGTGCATTACCAAAGGTAAGAAGAAATCGATAACGCGCCACTCGTGGTGCTGCAGCCTTCACCGCAGAGAGAGAGATACTGCATAACATCCAGGCCTGATTAACAAGTGATGTACACATCCGGATGCATTTCACCCCCTCTGAAGTGCTTTGTATTTATAGCCTTCACAGAATATATAGTTACCTCCTTCAACGTGTTCCATACACGCAGTTTCACTATCTCGATCCAAAAAACAAAGTCTGAAGCATTCCACTTACATCTCTACCCGTGTACAAACACTTGATCCTCTATCTACTTTAAGTTAGGTAATTTTATTGTAGGAATATGGGAATACAGTAGACTTTAAGTGACAGTCAAATGTTTTAAAACTTGTTGTCTAGGTGACGGACTGTGACATTACGTTCTATTTGTATGTCCAAGAGATAAAAAATGAATAACGACAAGGGAATATGGGAATACAGTAGACTTTAAGTGATAGTCAAATGTTTTAAAACTGGTTGTCTAGATGACGGTCTTTGACATTACGTTCTATTTGTATGTCCAAGAGATAAAAAATCAATAACGACAAGGGAATATGGGAATACTGTAGACCTTAAGTGATAGCAAATGTTTTAAAACTCGTTGTCTAGGTGACGGTCTTTGATATTACGTTCTATTTGTATGTCCAAGAGATAAACAATGAATAACGACAAGGGAATATGGGAATACAGTAGAGTTTAAAAATGTTTTAAAACTGGTTTTCTAGGTGACGGTCTTTGACATTACGCTCTATTTGTATGTCCAAGAGATAAAAAATGAATAATGACAAGGAATGTGGGAATACAGTAGACTTTAAGTGATTGTCAAATGTTTTAAAACTGGTTGTCTAGTTGACGGTCTTTGACATTACGTTATATTTGTATGTCGAAGGGATAAATGGGTAAATAAGGACTTTCTCTTTGGGAAAACTGTAACTATTGGTAAATTTGAAGCGTTTACAAGGGATATATAAAAATGGTTAGATTGAAAATGAGGATTTTTGTGAATCTGTGCAAAATGGGGAACCTCAAGTGAAGTATTTACATCAGTTGTACTTTTTGGGTCACCGGGTCTTGATCAGTCCTCAGTGAAATTGCAGTACGACCGAAATGACCATCAAATATTTTTGCATCCTGGCGATTACATCTTGGCCTATCTCCATAGATAATTGTAATTAGAATTAGGACTCTTTGCCTTTCACTCAAATCACACAGAGTATTACATAACGAATTTACATGTCTCCATGGATACATATGAATGGCAGTTTCTTAAATTTTCTTGGATAAACAAAGGACGGGAGAATCACAGCCAGAACGTTTTATTCCTGTAATCATTTGATGTCTTTGTATTTAAAAATAATGAATTGTACACAATTTTCAGTTGAATAGCTACTTAAAATTACTATCTAAATAGGTGAAAAGTGTAGCATTTCCTGCCAGTTCACATTTTGAGACAGTTGAATCATAAGTGACATTTTAGAGAAATGTCAGTATGTACATATATATATATATATATATATATATATATATATATATATATATATCTGTGGACATTATTACAAAATTGGTAATTGTTCTAAAAATACACACTAATATTTTGTTGAAAATCTTTTAAATCTAAAAGAAATTTACGTGGAAGAAATTGTGTTATCTTTCATACCTGGATAATAACTAAAAATAGTGCATTTTTACCATGTTTACAGGAATTAGTAACATTTACTCTTGAATTTTCTGCCGATTGCCTACGAGGTCTTCAATTCCGAATAACGTGGGTATGCGGTTTGCGTATTTCGGGCCACCGTACAACAAATATCAACTGCACAGTTGTTTGATTCTCTTTTCACGGTTGTTTTTGAAAATGGCAGCTGAAACAACTCTGGCGGTTAATGGCGCATCAAATTGAACCAGTAAATAAGCAAACTGTCAGTTAATTCCTGGACGATTCGTGAGCTGGGTCATTGTGCAGGAGTGCCTGGTTTCGATTACCGCTGCGAGGCGTGAAATTTCCCTCCAAACGCCGTAATACAAATGGAGCATTATGTGCCCAGTTTCATAGTGGCCGTGATCAACTCCTGACTCCACCGCCAGATAGCATTGCTGGGCTATTCGCACAAACCAATTGGATGTTAAACGGGTTGGGTCTGTGTTGGCTCTAATTAAACAGTTTAACGAGAACTAAAATTCCGAAATGTTTATAGTATATTTACCGATCCCAAGGTCTGGAGTTCTAATCCGGCCCAGGCTTGAAAGGAAAGCCCTACCTCAATAGATTTGCTGCACATAACTACGGGACAGAGTTTCTGTAATTTTGCTGTTTCCTTATGTATGCAACAACTTGCTCTGCATGTAATTTATCCGACGCGCACACAACGTTTCTGTTTTACCGTCTCTGATTACTGACTCCGATACAACTGGTCAACTTTCCCCTTCACTGCACGCACTGTCTGTTGGAACGCACTGCACAGCTTGCAAACCGTAGCAAGAACTCACGACTTCTCTACCCTAGACTGAACTGTGAACTCAACTCCCCTAGGCTGGGTTTAAGACAGTTGCGGCGAGCAGTTTTTGCAACCGAAATGCTCTCAATATCCAGAGATTGAATCGAACTGGATGTCTCAGCTTGTTTCGTGTCTTGCTCGCATTTGGGAAGCCCCTCCCGTAGGGGAAGGGATTCGTCCCTTTCAGCTGCCATGGTGCGGCCGCTGCGGACCCCTAGCACTCGTGGTACCTCTGACGTTACTAGGGGAACCTCGGGCCGAAAATTCGAGCCCCTCTCTCTGGGATCTGTTCGGATTGGGTTGGTCTCGATGGCGCAGTGTGTTCCCGCCACCCACGGGAAACTGCGTACCTCCGGATAGGCTCCGGCCACCCGTAAGGGGTAGAGGGTTGCCTCATAAGTTCCGGGTACTAGCCTGCAGAGGTAGTAGGTGTGCTAGATCACCAGGCGGCCTCACCGAGGTTTTTCGGTAGTCTTCCCTGCGGGGTTAATGCGTGTAAGTGGCGTATCCACTAACACCTGTCTTGACGTTATTATCGATGGGAACGGGGGGGCTTTCTCCCGGGTACTATCCTACAGAGCTAGTAGAGGGTGTGCTAGATCACCAGACGGCCATACCGAGGTTATTCCGTAGTCTTCACTGCGGGGTTGACGCGCGTAGGTGGCGTATCCATTTCCACCCGTCTTGACGTTGTTGTCGATGGGAAGGGGGGGCTTTGTCCCGGGTACTATCCTACAGACCTAGTAGAAGTTGTGCTAGATCACCAGGCGGCCCAACCGAGGTTATTCTGTAGTCTTCCCTGCGTGGTTGACGAGCATAAGTATCGTATCCACTTCCACCTGTCTTGTTGATGGTGGGGGGCACCTTTCAGATTCAAGTTACTGCCACAAGGAAAGAGCGCCGGAGTTTTCCATCACTTCCGGTTGCACAGAGCCTGTAGCCTCCGGCCTTTCGGTTAGACCTCGTGGTGAAACTCGGAAAGCCGAGGTTCCATTCCCGTGGTTGATCTATCTAGCTCATGGGTTTTTTCGAGGGTTTTCCCGCGTCGTCAGCCAAATTCTGGGTAGATTAATTACATCATCCTAATTTCCTGTCCCTCAATTTCATCTCTTATCTAGTGACCTCTTTCAGGGTAGAAATGCTGGGAGGTGTCTCGGTGCAACATGACTGTTCCTGGTAATCACTTTCTATGAGAGGACAGTCTCCACTTCCTTTCCAAGGTGTGTGGTATGACCTATACTCCGCTGCCGGGAAGTTTGAACTAGTTAAGTGTAGAGACACTGCCCTCTGCACTGCCATAGTCCCTAGGAAGGCCGCCACATCTCCTCTCGCGTCATTCTTCTTTCCTGGTGTGACTTGCTTGCGGTCATAGGTACAAGAGATAAAGTTTGGACCAAATCTATTACATGTGTAGACCAGTCCAGTCAATGTATACGACCGTCATCCTTTGGATACATCCCCTCATACATCCTTCCCTCTTAGGGATATGAGTAGAACTACAAAAGGCCCACAGAACTGTTTATGAATGAATGAATTAGTTTTTGTGCATATTCCCAAATTTAACAACTCCAAACTTTAGGCTATATCTATTTGTCTTTACCTTGTTACTACTTTGTCTTAGAAGACACCCTGTTCTTCTGCTCTGTCAGATAGCTCTTAACCTCCATATCTCCTTGTTACTTAATTAGCCCCTTTCTTCCCCGCTTCATCCTTTCTTATATTCTTTACATTTATTTGTCTTTACCTTGTTGCTACCTTGTCTTAGATGACACCCTGCTCTTCTGCTCTCTCAGATAGCTCTTAACTTCCATGTCTACTTGTTACTTAATTAGCCCCTTTCTTCCCCCTCATCTTCCTTTCTTATATTCTTTACATTTATTTCTCTTTACCTTGTTACTACCTTGGCTTACATGACACCCTGGTCTTCTGCTCTTACAGGTAGCTCTTAATCTCCATGTCTCCTTGTTACTTTATTAGCCCCTTTCTTCCCCCTCATCTTCCTTTCTTATATTCTTTACATTTATTTGTCTTTACCTTGTTGCTACCTTGTCTTGCATGTCACCATGGTCTTCTGCTCTGCCAGGTAGCTCTTAACCGCCATGTCTCCTTGTTACTTAATTAGTCCCTTTCTTCCCCCCTCATCTTCCTTTCTTATATTCTTTACATTTATTTGTCTTTACCTTGTTGCTACCTTGGCTTACATGATACCCTGGTCTTCTGCTCTGTCAGGTAGCTCTTATCCTCCATACCTCCTTGTTACTTAATTAGTCCCTTTCTTCCCTCTCATCTTCCTTTCTTATATTCTTTACATTTATTTGTATTTACCTTGTTGCTACCTTGACTTACATGACACCCTGTTCTTCTGCTCTGTCAGATAGCTCTTAACCTCCATACCTCCTTGTTACTTAATTAGCCCCTATCTTCCCCCTCATCTTCCTTTCTTATATTCTTTACATTTATTTGTCTTTACCTTGTTGCTACCTTGACTTACATGACACCCTCGTCTTCTGCTCTGTCAGGTAGCTCTTAACCTCCATGCCTCTTTGTTACTTAAATAGTCCCTTTCTTCCCCCTCATCTTCCTTTCTTATATTCTTTACATTTATTTGATTTTACCTTGTTGCTACCTTGGCTTACATGATACCCTGGTCTTCTGCTCTGTCAGGTAGCTCTTATCCTCCATACCTCCTTGTTACTTAATTAGTCCCTTTCTTCCGTCTCATCTTCCTTTCTTATATTCTTTACATTTATTTGTATTTACCTTGTTGCTACCTTGACTTACATGACACCCTGTTCTTCTGCTCTGTCAGATAGCTCTTAACCTCCATACCTCCTTGTTACTTAATTAGCCCCTATCTTCCCCCTCATCTTCCTTTCTTATATTCTTTACATTTATTTGTCTTTACCTTGTTGCTACCTTGACTTACATGACACCCTCGTCTTCTGCTCTGTCAGGTAGCTCTTAACCTCCATGCCTCTTTGTTACTTAAATAGTCCCTTTCTTCCCCCTCATCTTCCTTTCTTATACTCTTTACATTTATTTGTCTTTACCTTGTTGCTACCTTGACTTACATGACACTTTGGTCTTCTGCTCTGTCAGATAGCTCTTAACGTCCATGCCTCCTTGTTATTTAGTTAGTCCCTTTCTTCCCCCTCATCTTTCTTTCTTATACTCTTTATATTTATTTGTCTTTACCTTGTCGCTACCTTGTCTTGCATGACACTTTGGTCTTCTGCTCTGTCAGGTAGCTCTTAACCTCCATGTCTCCTTGTTACTTAATTAGCCCCTTTCTTCCCCCTCATCTTCCTTTCTTATATTCTTTACATTTCTTTGTCTTTACCTTGTTGCTACCTGGTCTTACATGACACCCTGGTCTTCTGCTCTGTCAGGTAGCTCTTAACCTCCATGTCTCCTTGTTACTTATTTAGTCCCTTTCTTCCCCCTCATCTTCCTTATATTCTTTACATTTATTTGTCTTTTATGTTTTGCTACCTTGGCTTAAATGACATCCTGGTCTTCTGCTCTGTCAGGTAGCTCTTAACCTCCATGTCTCCTTGTTACTTAATTAGTCCCTTTCTTCCCCCTCATCCTCATAACTTATATTCTTTGTATTTATTTGTCTTTTATTTGTTGCTACCTTGGCTTACATGACACCTTGGTCTTCTGCTGTCAGGTAGCTCTTAACCTCCATGCCTCCTTGTTACTTAATTAGCCCTTTTCTTCCCCCATCTTCATTTCTTAATTTGTTTACATTTATTTGTCTTTACCTTGTTGCTACCTTGGCTTACATGACAACCTGGTCTTCTGCTCTGACAGGTAGCTCTTA
This sequence comes from Mantis religiosa, assembly GCA_030765055.1. Lineage (NCBI taxonomy): Eukaryota > Metazoa > Arthropoda > Insecta > Mantodea > Mantidae > Mantis > Mantis religiosa. Next base: position 15,701,770 of record CM060959.1, on the reverse strand, counting down.
ACCTCCATGTCTCCTTGTTACTTAATTAGCCCCTTTCCTCCCCGCTTCTTCCTTTCTTATATTATTTACATTTATTTGTCTTTACCTTGTGGCTACCTTGGCTTACATGACACCCTGGTCTTTTGCTCTGTCAGGTAGCTCTTAACCTCCATGCCTACTTGTTACTTACGTAGTGCCTTTCTTCCCCCTCATCTTCCTTTCTTATATTATTTACATTTATTTGTCTTTACCTTGTTGCTACCTTGTCTTACATGACACCCTGGTCTTCTGCTCTGTCAGGTAGCTCTTAACCTCCATGCCTACTTGTTACTTACGTAGTGCCTTTCTTCCCCCTCATCTTCCTTTCTTATATTCTTTACATTTATTTGTCTTTACCTTGTAGCTACCTTGTCTTACATGACACCCTGGTCTTCTGCTCTGTCAGGTAGCTCTTAACCTCCATGTCTCCTCGTTACTTAATTAGTCCCTTTCTCCCCCCTCATCTTCCTTTCTTATATTCTTTACATTTATTTGTTTTTACCTTGTTGCTGCCTTGGGTTACATGACACCTTGCTCTTCTGCTCTGCCAGGTAGCTCTTAACCTCCATGTCTCCTTGTTACTTAATTAGTCCCTTTCCTCCCCGCTTCATCCTTTCTTATATTCTTTACATTTCTTTGTTTTTACATTGTTGCTACCTTGGCTACCTGGTCTTCTGCTCTGCCAGGTAGCTCTTAACCTCCATGTCTCCTTGTTACTTAATTAGTCCCTTTCCTCCCCGCTTCATCCTTTCTTATATTCTTTACATTTCTTTGTGTTTACATTGTTGCTACCTTGGCTACCTGGTCTTCTGCTCTGCCAGGTAGCTCTTAACCTCCATGTCTCCTTGTTACTTAGTTAGTCCCTTTCTTCCCCGTCATCTTCCTTTCTTATATTCTTTACATTTATTTGTCTTTTCCTTGTTGCTACCTTGGCTTACATGACACCCTGGTCATCTGCTCTGTCAGGTAACTCTTAACCTCCAGGTCTCCTTGTTACTTAATTAGCCCCTTTCTTCCCCCTCATCTCCCTTACTTATATTCTTTACATTTATTTGTCTTTTATTTGTTGCTACCTTGGCTTACATGACACCTTGGTCTTCTGCTCTGTCAGGCAGCTCTTAACCTCCATGCCTCCTTATTACTTAACTAGCCCTATTCTTCCCCCTGGACTTCCTTTCTTATATTGTTTAGATTTCTTGTCCATTTTTCTTGTACTTTCTGCAAGAACTCGCCAATAATTCTTACCTTCTTTTCCCCCCTGCCCGTTAACATTTTTATAGCTACTATCCTCTTCTCGACTTTCTCCCATTTTTCCTCCCAAACCTTTCTGATCCATATTGCTAACTCCTTGCATTCTGTTACATAGTGTTCTATGCTTTCTTTTCCCCCACACGATTCACAAATTACATATTCCCTACATCTTACCCCTCTTAGAAATATTATTTCTGTTCTCATCCAAGCTAACCCTTCTCTCTCTTGCCTATTGCAGTAATCTACATATGCTTCTCGTCCCCAATTTTTCGTTATTTGCTTGTAAAATTGTAATGATTTCATATTTTCTAGACTTCCCCATATTTCCTGTCTTTTTATATCTTCTATTCTGCATTTTATGAATTTACCCACATCGCTTGTGTTCCTTTCCTCTTATCTCCATGTATCTCCCATTCCTATTTTTCCATAATTCTTCCTAACTCTGTCAATCAAATTCTTTGGCCGAAAATCTGTATGATTCTTTCCATTATTCTTCTTGTATTTCCTAATTCGACTAAAGCTACTTCCCTAGGTGCTGATCTTGGTTAGCCTAGTAGCTCTTTACAAAACCTTCTGTAGTTTTGGTCCACCGTTTTGTTTACCTCTGTGCCCCCAGATCTCCACTGCATACTTTTTGGGTTCAAATAGTGCTTCATACATTCTTTCTAACCACTTGGTTGTCATTTCTAGCTTATATTTGCATATTCTTATGCTATTCATTGCCACGCTTCCTTTTGCTTCAATTTTTCTTCTGTGCTCCACACTTTCCATTGTTATTCAACTCATTCCTTTGTATAAAAATTCTTTGACCACTTCTATCCAATGATTCTCTGCCCCATCTGAGCCATTATCTTTTATTTTGAAGTAACTTAAAGTATATGGTACACTGTTACTTTACTTTGAGCTAGCCTATGTCAGACAAAAGCATAATTTTCGATTGCCCCGTACTGATGAGGTGTGTCATGCTGTAATCCGCTTATGGGTTAAGCTCCGCTCGGTTATACTGAGTAATTTTGTAGTTCAGTGCACCTAGTTTGGCACGGATAATGTATCCAGCAGCTTCTCTCAAAGTTTGGCTACCAGGTCTGTTCAAAGAGGAACTCGTTAACGGAGCCTGGGGCGGGGGAGACTGGCGAGGTTTAAACCCTTCCCCAGGTGAACAGCAAAGCTAGTATAAATAACACTTTATAGCGATTCATACTACCTTTCTCTCTCCAGATATATTTATATATTTCCTTTTAGCAAGTTTATACTTGTTCTATGAGTATAAAAGCAAAGAAAAATTTGGAGTACATTAGCCCGTCTCTGTAGCGTGGTGATAGTGCCACGTTCAGGAGGTCTCTAGTTCTAATCTATGTCCGGGTGATAGTTTCCCCTTATCCTGAAAGACCAATGTCTGATAGCTCTAAGCTCTCTGTACCCTGGACTCTTTTGAACATCATTTCATTCAACTTCCGACATTACTTAACGTTGCACATTGGCCCGTCTGTGTACTGTCACGTTCGAAAAAAATGTGTAGTGTTTAACGCCCGCTTTTACTACATACGGCACCGCAGGCGATGACACTGATGATACATGAGATGAATATAGAGCACCGGTGGAATGAGATGGCGGGGAAACCGGAGGTCCCGGAGAAAACCCGCCCCAGCGCCGTGTTGTCCACCACCAATCTCATTTGGCGGTCACCTGGGATCGAACCCGGGCCGCCTTGGTGAGAGCCAAGTGGTCTAACCACTGAGCCACGGCGTGGCCGTCACGTTCGAGGTTCCTAGTTCCAATCTCGGTCAGGGTGATAATTTTTCTCTTATCCTGGAAGATGAATCTCTGGTAATTCTATGCTCTATGTACCCTGGACTCATTTGAACATCGTTTCATTCATCGTCCGACATCACAACGTTAGAAGACGTTGGTCCGTCTCTGTAGCGTAGTGGTAGTGTCACGTTCAAGAGGTCCCTAGTTCTCATCTCGGTCAGGGTGCTTTTAAGATTGCTTCTTATCCTGAAAGGTGAATGTCTGGTAACTCTAAGCTGTGTGTACCCTGTACTCATGTGAATAGCATTTTATTCATCGTCCGATATGACTTAACTTTGGAGGACATTGGCCCGTCTCTGTAGCGTGGTGCTAGTGTCACGTTCAAGAGGTCCCTAGTTCTAATCTCGGTCAGGGTGATAGTTTCCCCTTATCCTGAAAGACCAATGTCTGATAGCTTTGAGCTCTCTGTACCCTGGACTCATTTGAACATCATTTCATTCAACTTCCGATATGACTTAACGTTGCACATTGGCCCCTCTGTGTAGTGTCACGTTCGAGGTTCCTAGTTCCAATCTGGGTCAGAGTGTGATACCGTCCCTGTTAGGGATAACATCGTCATAATAACCCCGAAAGTCTTATTACATGCATAATTAAGGGCGGATAGATACCACAATATGAATTAAACAGTTATAATAAATATAGAAATGATTAAATATACAAGTGCAGATACTAAACAGGCAATCCAGATATATTCGTATATATATATATTATCGAAAGCACGAGAATCCAAATAGCGAGGCGAATGAACACCTTTCCTCACAGGTATTTTCTTTGAGTTTCCTGCCGACAAAGGTGGCATTGTCCAAGGTTAGACCCTCGCCGCCAGCTCAAGTCTTGACCTGCACATGATACGTGATGATAGAATAGACACCGGGGTATAACATACACACTTTCAAACATGCTTAAGCATTAATTAGCTTGACTGTGGGAAAGTGAAAATTGCATAGAATACACGTTTCAGACACGAGAAATTGCTTTTAGATTTAAGAGTAGGGATGAAACACAACCTATAAGAAACAAGTAACAGGTCACATGTCCCCTAAAGTGTCCAAAGTTCGGCGAAAGGAAGGGGAAATTTGTGCAATGGCGACGTTTGATGTTTGCTAGGAAAAACACTCTGTTTCCGGCGAGTGAAGGGGGCCAAAAGTACTGAAAATTCATCAAAGTCCGTGTTCGCGAATGCACGAAGTAATGCCCTCGAATTTCACAAACAATGCATACACAGATACATACATAACATCAAGATAACGGTGACGAGTGGAGAGGACTACTTATATCGATAAACTTGACATTCAACGGTCGTGGTGTCATCTATATGATAATACCCATACCCTTCCGGACGCACCCACTCCCTGAAACTCAAAAGAGGTAATTCATGCAGATCTACCCTGAGAAAATCCCCGACCTGTTAGAAACCTCTCGTTCGTAATCCTCACCCATCACATATCTTCTCATATGAGATGTTGAGTACCGGGAGGGCTCAACGAGGTACCTAACGGGCAAGGACCGCCTCAAGTGACAAGATTCCTTCTTATCCTGAAAGATGAATATCTGGTAACTCTAAGCTGTGTGTACCCTGGACTCATTTGAACATCGTTCATTCATCGTCCGACATCACAGCGTTAGAAGACACTGGCCTGCCTCAGTAGCGTGGTGGTAGTGTCACGTTCAAGAGGTCCTAGTTCTAATCTCGGTCAGGGTGATAAGATTGCTTCTTATCCTAAAGATAAATGTCTGGTAACTCTAAGCTCTGTGTACCCTGTACTTATTTCATTCATCGTACGACTTAATAGGCCGCGCCGTGGCTCAGTGGTTAGGCCGCTTGGCGCTCACCAAGGCGGCCCGGGTTTTATCCCAGGCGACTGCAAAGTGAAATTTGTGGTGGACCCGCTGGGGCGGGATTTCTCCGGGATCTCCGGTTTCCACCGCCATCGTATTCCACCGGTGCTCCATTTTCATCTCATGTATCATCAGTGTCATCGCCTGATGTGCCGTATGTAGTAAAAGTGGGGGTTAAACACTACACATTTCATTTCATTTTTTGTCCGACATGACAATGTTGGAGGACATTGGCCCGTATCTGTAGCATGGTGGCAGTGTCACGTTCAAGAGGTCCCTAGTTCTAATCTCCAGCAGGGTGTAAGGTTTTCTCTTATCCTAAATATGAATGTTATCTCTAAGCTCTATGTATTTTGGACTCATTTCTACATCATTTCATTCATCCTCCGATATAAGTTTACGTTGGAGGACTTTGGCCCGGCTCTGTAGTGGCTTATGAGGTTCCTAGTTCTAATCTTGGTCAAGGTGAAAAGTTTGCTTCTTATCCTAAAGATGAATGGTAACTCTAAGCTCCATATATCCTGGACTCATTTGAACATCATTTCATTCATCGTCCGATATGACATAACGTTGGAACACATAGGCCCGTCTCTGTAGCGTGCTGGTAGTGTCACGCTCAAGAGGTCCCTAGTTCTAATCTCGGTCAGGGTGATAAGGTTTTCCCTTATCCTGAAATACGAGGGCCGTTCAGAAAGTAACTTCCGGTTGATTGCAAAAAATTCACCAAGTTAAATAAAAATATTTTAATATATACATCTTACAACTACATCTTTGCACTATTTTTCTACATAGTCTCCATAACGATTGAGGCACTTATCGTATCTGTTCACAAGCTTTGAAATTCCTTCTGCATAAAAATCACCCGCTTGTGCCTGGAGCCAGCCTGTGACCGCATCTTTGAGCTCTTCGTCGTCATCAAACCGCTGGGACCCGAGCCATGTCTTCATATGCATGAAGAGGTGATAATCGCTTGGCGCTAGATCTGGGCTGTAAGGTGGATGGTTGACAACGTCCCACTTGAAGGACTCAAGAAGGGCTGTTGTTCTGCGAGCAGAGTGAGGACGGGCGTTATCGTGCAAAAAAACGATACTGGAAGCTCACGATGAATAGCTGCTGCAGAATATCCTTTGGCTGTAAAAAACCTTCTAACAGCACGCACTTCACATTTGGCGGGGTTTTCTATTGCAGCACACATTTCAAACGGCCACAAACACTAAACTAGCGCAGATACGACGTTCACTCGACCACGGCTTGATGCCGACTGACCTGCTGAGTGCGTGAATGCACAGATGGCGTCGCTACTCCCCCCACTACCCGCACTGTGACCGATCGGAGGTTACTTTCTGAACGGCCCTCGTATAAATGTCTGGCAACTCGAAGCTCTGTGTGTAATGAAATGTGAAATGTGTAGTGTTTAACGCCCGCTTTTACTACATACGACACCGCAGGTGGTGACACTGATGATACATGAGATGAAGATGGAGCACCGGTGGAATGAGATGGCGGGGGAAACCTGACGTCCCGGAGAAAACCCGCCCCAGCGCCGTGTTGTCCAACACAAATCTCACTTTGCGGTCACCTGGGATCGAACGCGGGCCGCCTTGGTGAGAGCCAAGGGGTCTAACCACTGAGCCACGGCGCGGTCCAAGCTCTGTGTGTCCTTTACTTACTTGAACACCATTTTGTTCATCGTCAGATATGATTTAATGTTGGATGACGTAAAAATTCATATTTTAGAAATACCAAAGGGACTCGTACGGTGGCATTGGTAGACCCCTGTCCTTTAAGCTTACTCCCCTTCTAGGGGCTACCCTGTTTATGCTCCTATATCTTGTGAAATCTTAAGGCCTTCAAAAAAAACTTTTACCTCTGTTTTGCTAAATTCTAGGAAGTGCATTGTCTTTATAATTTTAGAATCGTGACTTTTGTGGTTTCTGAACGTACTGCATTGTGACTGACGGAACCTTAAACCAAAATCAGCGTAAATAAATGAAACCGAAGCAAATGAAGCCGCGTGACTGTTACACGTACGAGATTTAAGCCACAAGTGTCAGAATTTCTTCCCGCACACAGTATGTGTATATATTCGGACGCAATGTTTTAAAATACGTAAATCATATTGTCGTAAATTATGGCCGGCGGAGAAACAACCGGATTCGCGGCCATTGTTCATTGTTGTAATTTATTTGCTTTGAAACATGGCGGGCAGCAAGTGGACATCTGCGTGTGTAAATGAAGTTATTTATATGCAGAGGCATGTATTGTATTACAGTGGGTTGGTTGTTGATTTAAGACTGGCATCGAGATACGAGCGGGTCAAATACCACGTAACTGCAACTGCATCATTATGGCTAATGGACCATACGTCCGACCTCAGAAATGGCCGTTCCCTTCTGTTTAATGAAAATCACATTCCTTCGCTAGTTTACATTCTGTCACACAGATGGCTCTAGTAGAGCTGTACAAATAATCACTTAATATTAAAAATATATTTATCTTGCTTGCCACTGATATGAAAAAGTTGTTCTTTTGTTTTATCTTAATGTAAATAAACACTGCACAGTTTGCTCTATACAGGATGAACAAAATATAAAGAATACTGGTTGTAACATTGAAATAGATCGATGAAATAGTGACAAAGTTTTATAACCTTAAAAACGTCTACGATGTAATCGATAGATTATAATATAGGGTAGAGCGGGCCTATTGCGCTCATTTGAAATTTATGGTGTTGTAAAACAACTGATTTTTTATGTAAACATATATATTTTACGAGGGCTGTTCAATAAAGAATGATCATAATTCTTTACGGTCATAAGTTTTCGCACTAAAATTCAAATTTATTATATTCTGTTACCTTAATGTGAAACAAACACGCTGTAGTAGTTCCATTGTTGGTACTGCTGGTTCCGCCTGTGAGAACCAGGCAAGTTCAGACATGTCCAGTATTGCCTAATGCTGTAATGAAGGTAACACGCGAGAAACAATATGCTGCTTTGAAATTCTCCTTTCGTCTCAACAAATCTTCAGTTGAGGCCTAATACAATGTTACAGGAGGTCTATGGAGAGTCTGTTCTTCCCGATAGCACAGCTCGAAGGTGCTTTAAAATGTTTAAAGAGGGGAGACAATCAATTTCAAAGGAAGGGGAACCCGGTGCTCCACTTACTGCTCTTACGGAAGAACACATCAACACTGCTGCTGCCATTGTGAGAGAGGGTCGACGAATTAACTTAAGATCACTTTCTGAAATACTGAACATTTCACTGGATGCCACCCACACGTTGGTGACAGAAACATTACACATGAGACGTGTTTGTGCGCGATGGGCTCCAAGACTGTTGATTCCCGAACAAAAGGACATTCGCATGTAGGTCTACATGCAGTTAAAGTTGATGTTAGAGGAAGATCCGGAGTTTATTTCAAAAATAATCACTGCTGATGAGCTTGAGAGCAAACAGCAAAAGCCAGTGTGGAAATCTCCTTCATCATCAATCCCCAAAATAGCAAAAGTAGTTGCTTCTGCTGGGAATGTTATGGTCATCTCATTCTTTGATATTCATGGAATGGTTTATCAGCATGTTGTACCTGCACACACATCAGTAACTGGACAATACTACAGGGATGTCCTGAAAACATTGCAAGTCCATATCAGGCACAAAACACCACATTTCCGTGAAGCAGGCTGAATGCTGCACCACGATAATGCGCGGCCGCATATTGACAATGTTGTTGCTGAATATCTTGTAAAAATCAACGTTATGTGAATCCTTCACCCTCCCTATATTCCTCACCTTGTGTGTGTGTGTGTGTGTGTGTGTGTGTGTGTGTGTGTGTGTGTGTGTGTGTGTGTGTGTGTGTGTGTGTGTGTGTGTGTGAGGTAAACATGTGTTGCGAATTTTTGTCGATACGCTTTCTCGCTTTGTCATGTAGTACTTACCTTCAGTTGTTTACATGTTCGAGCTATGTGCTACAGTTCGTGTGCATCTGTGGCTAACGCACCCCCATTTCATCGTCCAATATTACTTAACTTTGGAGATGGTAAATTTAAAAAAATTCCGTCCTTAGTCCCAGATTTCCATTCATCCATTTTATCTTTTCTTTCACAGTAGAAACCGAGAGAAAAATTGAAAATATCACAACTTTTATACACACGCTGCAATTATTCTCTCGCCAACGAACCTCTGGAGCGATGAATTTTCTTGGGAGTGTCAAATATCTTCGCTGAAGATGCGACAGGTAAAGAGGAAGGTCTGGTTATTTATTCATGTGTAGTTACATTTTGTTGCCAATTTTTTTTAAAAAAGAAACGGCGTGCACACCCGCGCAAAACTTAGCAAGTGAGATCCAGTTGATCATTTAACTCGGTCCACACCTCATGATATCTACGCATTTTGTATCGCTCTGTTCTGAGCCACTTTTTAAATGCAAATAAATTAGGATAATCTGCACTCAGGCAATAATGGTAGAAAGCTAAGTCCGTGCAGTGTTGCCTTTCTTAATATTCCAGGATAGAATTACTGACACTGTCGTATATTCCGTCCTGCTTCCAACCAGCACGCCCACTTCATATTTAGTCCATTTCCAGATCTCAGATACGTTTTTGCAGGTGGTAATTCTGGGTATCTGCGTGTCCACTTTTCCACAACGTTTACACCATGGGACTGTTGCTAAATTATGTTTACATTTCTTTAATTCCGTGGGGATTAATTCATTCACAAGGAAGTACACGGACACCTTCCAATCAAGTGGAACGTAAGTGCTTCGAAAATTGTTCCATATGCGATCTCATGTTGTATTTGGATATTTTGCAACAATTGCTGGCACAGACAAATACTCGATGTACAAGTGTTTGGTCGTAAGGCATCCTGACTCCGTTGTAATCAAGGGCAATGGATGTTGATAGTCCTTTACTACCTGTCGAAATGCAGAAGGTGAGGTCTTATCTGAGGACGTCAGGTGATGACAATAGTCCATGTCCTGACGACTTCCCTGTCCGCTGAGTGCGCCCAAAACAGGCTTTTTTATAAGCTTTTTATTTTTGTTTGTTTAATATACCTGGTGCCGGTACAATGGACCCGGCTTACAGGCTCTACATTTTCGTTATATTATATTTTTCAGTTTTTGTTGGTTTTGACGTCATGGCTTTACATAAAGCCCATACGGCGCCCCCTTATGGGCGAACCAAGAACAGCTTTAGTTAGTTCGTTTTCTTTTAGGTGCTCCAGTTTTTGCTTTTATTTTATGTTTTTCTTGTGATTGTATTTACATATAACACACACACACACACACACACACACACACACACACACACACACACACTCACGCACGCACTCATGAGCATACGTAGTACGTCCCTCGCACTCACAAACTCATTCACGCACACTTCACTTAACTTTGTACACTATTTACACTCCGCTGTCCTGCTATGCGGCCGCTCAGTTCCTTGGGCAGCCCGGGAGTGGCGGCCCCTGCCAGCGGTATGTGAGGCCTTGGGCCGGGGATTTTGGGCGCGCAATTGGTGGCGAGCCGTCCTTATTTACAGTATTTTCAGCCGTTTATGTTTGCGGTGTTTTGGCTCACCTTTTCCGATGTTATGGATTAAAGGGTTTTGTATGCCGACGAATGCGCGCCCAAATGGATGAGGCTCTTTTTTCCAATGCCTCGGGGATGGTCGGGATGTGGACTTCTTGATGGAGGGAGTCGTTTCTGGTGCGGATGGAGCGGAAAGGATTTTCCTGAGGGAGAGGTTTTGCAGTGTTTGATGGTTGTTTTGGCTGAGTTTGCCCAGTCCACACATGCGTATAGAAGCACTGACAGAATGAACGACTTGTACTTCGAGCTGAGTTTCAGTTGTTTACTCCTAAATATGGGGGCGCACATCTTTAATCGCCGCCGCCCTTTGTTGGCAATATCTTTTATGTGGGTGGACCATTTCATTGTGCGTGTCAAAGTCACGCCGAGGTATTTGACCTGCTGAAGGCAGTGCAATACTTGACCACCGTCCGTTAGGTCCATACCCAAAGGGCGCCGCTTTGAAAAATGGATAAGCTGGCATTTATTTGCATTAATTTTAATTTTACAGTCATGGAGCCGTGAAAGGAAGCGAAAACAAAACACAATAACAGCGCTCTGCACTTCACGTACACATGTTAGATTCCAGCCTCCTTCAGTTATTTTCCGGCGTGAGTGAGCTCGAGCTACTTTGTAGAACTGATTCCGTCAAATATAATAACCGATTGCCCGTTCCAAGCGCTGAGAGTATTTTTGGTGCATTGGTATTACCTGCGCTGCGTACCATATTTTGTATCAAGGGCGGACTCGATAAGCCATAACATGCCTCCATCTGTCGGACAGCTCGACAACCTCCATGCGCATCAATCTAATATCGTACGCAAATGACAGAATACCACAAATTGGTCGAGTTTATCCTTGGATTGGATTGGCAATGCGACCAGCCTTCTCCGGCAATAACATCTGAAGTAGATGAAGCGTATGTTACTGACATAATCCATACACAGAACAGAACTGCTCTCTGCGTGTATTTACGCGCGCAGCGGACTAAATATGTGCTTTATTAATTAAGTACTGTTGAAACTGAATAATCCGCGATATAATTGCCCGTGTATGGATACTAATCCAGATTAATCCTATACATAGTTTTAAATCTAGAACTAAAACTGTGTAAATTAATAAATCATTTGTATACCTTTATATCTAATTCCAATTTAATCATTTTGTGACATTATCTTGGTTCAGTTTAACCCATTCAGCTCGGATACAGAAATAAATAACAGTATATATAATCCCTAATATATCGATGTAAAAGTATAGACCTCTCTACTCATAATAAATGCATGTTACATATTTGTGAAATTACAGTTCATACAAAAATGTACTGTTAGATATGAGCGATCTCTGCAAAGAGCGGAATTATCTCTGCCAGAGTCAATATAGTAGATCAAACACAAAAATAAAGTTAAAATCTACAAAATATCATTCTTCAGCAACGCCTACTCTTACGAGGAGCATTATTCTGTGCCTAGTACAGTGCGATCCATATAAAACTGAACCATTTCCACTGGCCATAACTGTTGAATCAATAATAGCACACACGTAGAAATTTGGAAGAATATAATACACAATTGGGAGATTAAATTACAATATTTAAATCTCAGAGACAATGTTGGAAGTGTCCCCCACCAGCATCTATACATGTTTGTACTCGTCTCACCATATTCTCTGAAGTTTTACGGAGAGTATCCTCGCCAATGTTACTTATTTCGGTTCGAATGGATTTCTTGAGATCATCAATTGTCCGTGGCCTATTCTTGTACACTCTATTTTTTAGATACCTCCACAAAACAAATCCGGTGAGGTTAGGTCAGGGGATGGGTGGTGCCACAGACCTTTTGAGATAATTCGATTACCAAAGAAACTGCTTAAAAGTTCCATGATGTCATTAGATGGCACGTTGCTCCATCTTGCTGGAAATAACCTTCTCTCAATTCAATATCATCTCCGGAAAACTTCAGAGGATGTGGTGAGACGGGGAGGTTTGCAGTTACAATAGTTGCAGAAGTCTAGTGGCAACTGTTTGTACATTTGATTGTTGTGTTGTCCATCTGACATCCGTTTAACCTGTATCGCGGCTTATGGAATGAACGGAGGGGGAAACTGGAAAACTCCGAAGCAAGCACAGACTGAAATTATCCCGCTATGAACGCCATTTATATACCTCGAACTCAGACCGCCTTAATGTCAGGGCGATGGCACCAACTACTCGGCCACGGCACCGGCTTAGTCTTCCAAACCGCGTCAGTCTCGGTACATGTAATTCTTAATAGAAAGCGTAATGAATAGCACTAGGCAACAATGAAAATGTTTCGGGCTTAAAAATAATCAATTTACATGTATCACCACCTGCTGAATTAAAAAAGACCATAAAAATGATAAGATTAGTTCTTGTTTTGAAGATAAAGTGACATTTCATATTTTAGAGTGCATATTTTATTTTTGGGGGATTTTTTTGGGAGTTGGCACACCTGTCAAATAACAAAACACAATCAGAGAGAAATTTTGGAATTTAAGTGATGCAAAAGTTAAGGAAGGCATTTTCATCGGACCACAAATAAGAGAACTTGTAAAGGATCCTGCATTTGAACAAATTTTGGAGGGAAAAAAATGAAGCTTGGGAAGCCTTCAAGGGTGTTGTTCATGGACTTTTAGGCAACAAACGAGATGACAAATAAAAGCATTTGGTGACACTGCTGCTGCAAAAATACCGTAACCTTGGATGCAACATGTCCCTTAAGATCCATATACTCCACTCCCACCTAGACTTTTTCCCTCCTAGTTGTGGAGCTGTTAGTGATGAACATGGGGACAGATTCCATCAGGACATTTCTGTTATGGCACAAAGATATCAGGGCCGTTGGAATGAAGTAATGCTTGCGGATTACTGTTGGTCTTTGTATAGGGATTCTGCCGAACTCCATCACAAGAGGCAAGCTAAAAGACGACGAAGTCAATAGGCCACCACATGATTCTCTTCAGACACGACTATCTGCGAAGTATTTTTCCAGCAATTTAGAACTCTTAGCATGTAATTACCAGTTAAAAACCAAATGCACTTTCATTGTTGTTGGCATGTATGTAATTAAAATGTGTCATTTTCTCTCAATCCGTTAATATGTAATACTTCCACTTTGTGTATATCATAGAAACTAATTACATTGTCACATTTGTTTTTATCAACCCAAAATTAGTAGGAATTGCATCATGAAGTAGTCAAAATATTTGATAGTTTTTTTGTGGCCCACTCTTATTTGCGGAATACTGTGACGTGACGTTATCAACGAGAACTGGCAGCAACATGAGTACAACGTATAACCATGTGACTGTTACACACTACGAGATGCCCAGTGGTCCATGATGGAGTCTCCATTATTAAGCGCTTTTTATTCCGCCTTCTTGCTAAATATTTCCATTTAAATTCCATTTATATCTTACAAACAGCAGTAATTTTTAAAGCGTCCTGCAAAGTGCTTGGGTCGGCATATGAGATGAATTAATTATATCCACGAGGTTATAAACGTAACGTCTCTCATCAGGCGGAAGAAGAAACAGCGTCATTACATCAAAATTGAACAGAGGGAGCAGCCAACAAAATCGCAGTCATTTCTCTACTCGTTTTTGTTTCGTGCTTCCTCTGTCACGTACCTAGTACCTAAGGGAGGTATATTCCATTCAAATAATACGGTCTTCCAGGGAGGTGATATGAGGATTTTGAGGTAAATTCTCCACTTCAGAAGTAACCTTTACGTAGGATATTTTAATCTCTGATTTTCTCTAAAAAGCTCATTGCAATATAATATACCATATTTTTATTTCAAATAAAATATATATCTTCAATTTTCCAGGAATATCATCACAAGCTCTTAACATTCAAATGAATCCACAGTACATAGAGCTTAGTTACCGGACATTCATCTTTCAGAATAACGAAAACCTTTATCATCCTGACCGAGGTTAGAACTAGGAACCTCTTAAACGTGACACTACCACCACCCTACAGAGACGGGCCAATCTCTTCCAACGTTAAGTCATATCGGACGATGAATGAAATGATGTTCAAATAAGTCTAGGGTACATAGAGCTTAGTTACTAGACATTCAACTTTCAAGATAAGGGGAAACCTTATCACCCTGACCGAGATTAGAACTAGGGATCTCTTGAACGTGACACTACCACTAAGCTACCGAGACGGGCAAATGTCCTTCGTCGATAAGTCCTAAGTGAGGATGAATGAAATAAGAAGTCGCTTGGGGATATATCTGGCGAGTCAAGCAGTTCAAACCGTAATTCGTAGATTTGCGCCATTGCAACCGCTGAGGTGTGAGACGCTGCGTTGTCTTGGTGAAACAGGATTTTCTTTTTCTACAAATGTGGCCGTTTTTCCCCAAGTTCTTCCTTCAGCTTGTCAAGTAATGATGCGTAATATGCTCCTATGACGGGTTTTTCTTTTTGAAGTTAATCGATTAAAATAACACCATGACTATCCCAAAAAGCAGTCACCATCACTTTCCCAGCCGAAAAAAAACAGTTTTTGCGTTTTTTTTTGTAATTTACGTCCTCCAACGTTTATTTATATTGAAAGATGACTGGAATGGGTGAAATAATGCTCCAAGGAGCTTAGAGTTACCCGACATTCGTCTTTCAGGATAAGGGAAACCCCCGAAAAAAACCTTATCCAGGTAACTCACCCTGACCCAGATTTCAACTCGGAACCTCTTGAACGCGAGGCAGACATGCTACCATCTACGCTACTGAGGCGGGTCTTTCCACCTTTGCAGTCCACCGTTTGGACAGTATTTTTGTTTCGGACGTATAATGGTGTATCCAAGTTTCATCTATAATAATTAATCGGCCCCAAAACTCGGATTTATTACGCCTAAAATCCGCCAACAGAACGCTGGAAGTGTTCATTGGAACACGTTTTTGGTCTAACGTGAGCAAACGCATCACCCAACGCACGAACAGCTTTCTCATGTCTAAATGTTGATTTAGTATGTGACAAACACGTTCTTTTGACACTTTGATAGCCTCTGCTGTCTCCCTCTCTCCAAATTCGGCGGTCGTTTAGCACCATTTGTTCAACTTTGGCGATGTTTTCGTAGGTAGTAGCAGTTTTTGGACGTCCCGAGCGTTCATCGTCTCCCAAGCTCTTACGGCCACGTTTAAATTCAGCTGCCCAAAATTTCATTCTGTTAATTGATGGTACAGAGTTCCCATACACAGAATCCAACTCATCTTTGATTTGCGTAGGAGTATTGCCTTTCAAAAACAAATATTTATTGACAGCTCGATACTCGATTTTGTCCATTTGCTTAAAAACACTCACATTAACTCACTCAAATGACTGTTGCATAACAACTGAGCGTCCAAAATGGCTGAAACTTTGGCGAGTAACTGTCAACAGATGAACAACGAAATTTACTTACGACTGCCGCCACCTTCATGCTGAGGTTGGAAACTTCTCAGACCACCCTCGTGTATATATATCTTGAATCTAGAGTACATATATCTTAGAGTTACCACACATTATCATTCAAGATAAGGGAAAACCTTATCACTCTGCCCGAGAATAGAACCAGGGATTTCTTGAACGTCTCACTTCCACCACGTAAGAGGGGTCAATGTCCTCTAACAGTTAATCATTTTGAAGAATGACTGAAAAGATTTTCAAATGAGTCCAGGGTACATAGAGCTTAGAGCAACCAGATATTCTCCTTTCAGGATAAGGGAAAACCCGGAAAAAATCATATAACAAACTTTTTGAGAGTTCTGGAGAGAAACGAACCTTTGCAAACAAAAGCCGATACGCTTTTGTTTTTAGGATGTTGTTCACGAGCATATGCTGCAATAAAGAACACTCCGCTACGAGAATTTCATTTACCAAGTGCAACACAACTGTTGCGTATTATATTACACTGTCACTGAGTGAACAGCAAATAGAGAAAGTTTTTACAACTCTCTGTGTAGTCTTATCTTTAGAAAATAACTGCTTTTACTCAGAAGAGGAGAGAAAGAAGTCTACTTCCCTACACAGTGTTTCTATCAAACTATATCACATCTACTTCTTGTTTACACTATACCAAAATATTATATATGAAGATTTCATCAAACTATCTGTTTTGAAGGCCATTTCGAAAAGCAAAAATCAAATAAACTCTTTTGAATATCAAATTACCATACATGGTATATATATGGAACCCTTGATCCAAAAGTATACTATACGAAAATACCTGAGGGAAATTTAAATTTCGTCAAAAATACCTTTATAAATTTAAAGAAAACAGACACACTTTTAAAATATCTTCATAAATATCTGGTAATAGCCTCAGAATTTCTCTGCATTCTCAATGATCTTTGTAGAACTGGTAAACTGTAAGCCATAGATGAAACGCTACTACACAATAACGCATTTTCGTGCGGAGTAAACCATTTGAGAAATATTCCTTATTTCATTGAATTTTCTAACATTTTTGTCAAATATGACAAACAGAACGTAATGTTAAAGACCGTCACCTACACAACCAGTTTTAAAACATTTGATTATCACTTAAAGTCTACTGTATTCCCATATTCCCTTGTCGTTATTCATTTTTTATCTCTTGGACATACAAATAGAACGTAATGTTAAAGACCGTCACCTAGACAACCAGTTTTAAAACATTTGACTATCACTTAAAGTCTACTGTATTCCCATATTCCCTTGTCGTTATTCATTTTTTATCTCTTGGACATACAAACAGAACGTAATGTCAAAGACCGTCATCTAGACAACCAGTTTTAAAACATTTGACTATCACGTAAAGTCTACTGTATTCCCATATTCCCTTGTCGTTATTCATTTTTTATCTCTTGGCCATACAAATAGAAACTAATGTCAAAGACCGTCATCTAGACAACCAGTTTTAAAACATTTGACTATCACTTAAAGTCTACTGTATTCCCATATTCCCTTGTCGTTATTCATTTTTTATCTCTTGGCCATACAAATAGAACGTAATGTCAAAGACCGTCATCTAGACAACCAGTTTTAAAACAGTTGACTATCACTTAAGGTCTACTGTATTCCCATATTCCCTTGTCGTTATTCATTTTTTATCTCTTGGACATACAAATAGAACGTAATGTCAAAGACCGTCATCTAGACAACCAGTTTTAAAACATTTGACTATCACTTAAGGTCTACTGTATTCCCATATTCCCTTGTCGTTATTCATTTTTTATCTCTTGGACATACAAATAGAACGTAATGTCAAAGAACGTCATCTAGACAACCAGTTTTAAAACATTTGACTATCACTTAAAGTCTACTGTATTCCCATATTCCCTTGTCGTTATTCATTTTTTATCTCTTGGACATACAAATAGAACGTAATGTCAAAGACCGTCATCTAGACAACCAGTTTTAAAACATTTGACTATCACATAAAGTCTACTGTATTCCCATATTCCCTTGTCGTTATTCATTTTTTATCTCTTGGACATACAAATAGAACGTAATGTCAAAGACCGTCACCTAGACAACCAGTTTTAAATCATTTGACTATCACTTAAAGTCTACTGTATTCCCATATTCCCTTGTCCTTATTCATTTATCTCTTGGACATACGAATAGAACGTAATGTCAAAGACCGTCATCTAGACAACCAGTTTTAAAACATTTGACTATCACTTAAAGTCTACTGTATTCCCATATTCCCTTGTCGTTATTCATTTTTTATCTCTTGGACATACAAATAGAACGTAACGTCAAAGACCGCCACCTAGACAACCAGTTTTAAAACATTTGACTATCACTTAAAGTCTGCTGTGTTCCCATATTCCCTTGTCGTTATTCATTTTTTATCTCTTGGACATACAAATAGAACGTAACGTCAAAGACCGCCACCTAGACAACCAGTTTTAAAACATTTGACTATCACTTAAAGTCTACTGTATTCCCATATTCCCTTGTCGTTATTCATTTTTTATCTCTTGGACATACAAACAGAACGTAATGTCAAAGACCGTCATCTAGACAACCAGTTTTAAAACATTTGACTATCACGTAAAGTCTACTGTATTCCCATATTCAATTGTCGTTATTCATTTTTTATCTCTTGGCCATACAAATAGAACGTAATGTCAAAGACCGTCATCTAGACAACCAGTTTTAAAACATTTGACTATCACTTAAGGTCTACTGTATTCCCATATTCCCTTGTCGTTATTCATTTTTTATCTCTTGGACATACAAATAGAACGTAATGTCAAAGACCGTCATCTAGACAACCAGTTTTAAAACATTTGACTATCAGTTAAGGTCTACTGTATTCCCATATTCCCTTGTCGTTATTAATTTTTTATCTCTTGGACATACAAATAGAACGTAATGTCAAAGACCGTCATCTAGACAACCAGTTTTAAAACATTTGACTATCACTTAAAGTCTACTGTATTGCCATATTCCCTTTACGTTATTCATTTTTTATCTCTTGGACATATAAATAGAACCTAATGTCAAAGACCGTCATCTAGACAACCAGTTTTAAAACATTTGAATATCACATAAAGTCTACTGTATTCCCATATTCCCTTGTCCTTATTCATTTATCTCTTGGACATACGAATAGAACGTAATGTCAAAGACCGTCATCTAGACAACCAGTTTTAAAACATTTGACTATCACTTAAAGTCTACTGTATTCCCATATTCCCTTGTCGTTATTCATTTTTTATCTCTTGGACATACAAATAGAACGTAACGTCAAAGTCCGCCACATAGACAACCAGTTTTAAAACATTTGACTATCACTTAAAGTCTGCTGTGCTCCCATATTCCCTTGTCGTTATTCATTTTTTATCTCTTGGACATACAAATAGAACGTAACGTCAAAGACCGCCACCTAGACAACCAGTTTTAAAACATTTGACTATCACTTAAAGTCTACTGTATTCCCATATTCCCTTGTCGTTATTCATTTTTTATCTCTTGGACATACAAACAGAACGTAATGTCAAAGACCGTCATCTAGACAACCAGTTTTAAAACATTTGACTATCACGTAAAGTCTACTGTATTCCCATATTCAATTGTCGTTATTCATTTTTTATCTCTTGGCCATACAAATAGAACGTAATGTCAAAGACCGTCATCTAGACAACCAGTTTTAAAACATTTGACTATCACTTAAGGTCTACTGTATTCCCATATTCCCTTGTCGTTATTCATTTTTTATCTCTTGGACATACAAATAGAACGTAATGTCAAAGACCGTCATCTAGACAACCAGTTTTAAAACATTTGACTATCAGTTAAGGTCTACTGTATTCCCATATTCCCTTGTCGTTATTAATTTTTTATCTCTTGGACATACAAATAGAACGTAATGTCAAAGACCGTCATCTAGACAACCAGTTTTAAAACATTTGACTATCACTTAAAGTCTACTGTATTGCCATATTCCCTTTACGTTATTCATTTTTTATCTCTTGGACATACAAATAGAACCTAATGTCAAAGACCGTCATCTAGACAACCAGTTTTAAAACATTTGAATATCACATAAAGTCTACTGTATTCCCATATTCCCTTGTCGTTATTCATTTTTTATCTCTTGGACATACAAATAGAAGGTAATGTCAAAGACCGTCACCTAGACAACCAGTTTTAAAACATTTGACTATCACTTAAAGTCTACTGTATTCCCATATTCCCTTGTCGTTATTCATTTATCTCTTGGACATACAAATAGAACGTAATGTCAAAGACCGTCATCTAGACAACCAGTTTTAAAACATTTGACTATCACTTAAATTCTACTGTATTCCCATATTCCCTTGTCGTTATTCATTTTTTATCTCTTGGACATACAAATAGAACATAACGTCAAAGACCGCCACCTAGACAACCAGTTTTAAAACATTTGACTATCACTTAAAGTCTACTGTGTTCCCATATTCCCTTGTCGTTATTCATTTTTTATCTCTTGGACATACAAATAGAACGTAACGTCAAAGACCGCCACCTAGACAACCAGTTTTAAAACATTTGACTATCACTTAAAGTCTACTGTATTCCCATATTCCCTTGTTATTCATTTTTTATCGTTTGGACATACAAATAGAACGTAATGTCAAAGACCGTCATCTAGACAACCAGTTTTAAAACATTTGACTATCACTTAAAGTCTACTGTATTCCCATATTCCCTTGTCGTTATTCATTTTTTATCTCTTGAACATACAAATAGAACGTAATGTCAAAGACCGTCATCTAGACAACCAGTTTTAAAACATTTGACTATCACTTAAAGTCTACTGTATTCACATATTCCCTTGTCGTTATTCATTTTTTATCTCTTGAACATACAAATAGAACGTAATGTCAAAGACCGTCACCTAGACAACCAGTTTTAAAACATTTGACTATCACTTAAAGTCTACTGTATTCCCATATTCCCTTGTTATTCATTTTTTATCTCTTGGACATACAAATAGAATGTAATGTCAAAGATCGTCACTTATACAACCAGTTTTAAAACATTTGACTATCACTTAAAGTCTACTGTATTCCCATATTCCCTTGTTATTCATTTTTTATCTCTTGGACATAAAAATAGAATGTAATGTCAAAGATGGTCACTTATACAACCAGTTTTAAAACATTTGACTATCACTTAAAGTCTACTGTATTCCCATATTCCCTTGTCGTTATTCATTTTTTATCTCTTGGACATACAAATAGAACGTAATGTCAAAGACCGTCACCGAGACAACCATTTTTAAAACATTTGACTATCACTTAAAGTCTACTGTATTCCCATATTGCTACAGTACAATTAACAATCAGATAATGCTTTTTTGAAGTAGATAGAGGAACAGGTGTTTGTACACGAGTAGAGAAAGTCACATTAGAACTTTCTTGACTGTGTTCGTTGTGAGGGATAGCGGTCGGAGTGTTTTCTTTCTCAGTTTGTCAGCGCCGAAAAGCAGGTCTTCGTTCGGTTGAAGCCAGATGTTGGAGTCGTCAGTCCTTGCTGGGAAATTAATTATGACGAAAAGTTTGTTTGTTTGTTTGCTTTTTTGGCTCCGTTTCTTCGACTCAAAAGTGGGTCCACAGAAAATAACACCAAAACTAACTGCTTTCGGCAATGACAAAATAACTGCTTCTTAATGAGCTTTCATTAACAAGCCTTGGAATTTTAATATCTCTCCGAAAGAAAGGCTCGCTAAACGAAGTTCCAGCAATTATTTACAAACCGAGGTAAGCAACTTCTTGTCAGATTAGGCAATTAATAATCTCAAGGAACGCAGAGTGTTTTGTCTTTACAAAAATAATGTGGAATATAAGCCCAAACACTTTGTAAGCCTATTACTGAACAGTGGTGAGGCACGGCTTGAAACAACCCTTGAGCTGCAGCGTAACAAAACAACACTTTCAATATACCATTGTTTTGATTTATGTATTGTTCAAGAAAATGTCAATAGTAACACAAGCGCCACTTATTGGAGATTTTAATACAGTAGTGTATGGGTCCCATATTTCGGATACTATTTTATTGTTATGATATTGTGCATATTCAAAATTTTACAATTTATAGCTTTAGGCTACATTTCTTAGTCTTCACCTTCTTGCTACCTTGGCTTACGTGACACCCTGGTCTTCTGCTCTGCCAGGTAGCTCTTAACCTCAATGTCTCCTTGTTACTTAACTAGTCCCTTTCTTACCCCTCATCCTCCTTTCTTATATTCTTTACATTTATTTGTCTTTACCTTGCTGCTACCTTGTCTTACATGACACCATGGACTTCTGCTCTGTCAGGTAGCTCTTAACCTCCATGTCTCCTTGTTACTTAGCTAGTCCCTTTCTTCCCCCTCATCTTCCTTTCTTATATTCTTTACATTTATTTGTCTTTACCTTGTTGCTATCTTGGCTTATATGACACCCTGGTCTTCTGCTCTGTCAGGTAGCTCTTAACCTCCATGTCTCCTTGTTACTTAGCTAGTCCCTTTCTTCCCCCAAATCTTCCCTTGTTATATTCTTTACCTTTATTTGTCTTTACCTTGTTGTTACCTTGGCTCACATGACACCTTGGTCTTCTGCTCTGTCAGGCAGCTCTTAACCTCCAAGTCTCCTTGTTACTTAATTAGCCCCTTTCCCCCCTCCCCTTTCTTTCTTATATTCTTTACACTTATTTGTGTTTACCTTGTTGTTACCTTGGCTTATATGACACCCTGGTCTTCTGATCTGTCAGGTAGCTCTTAACCTCCATGTCTCCTTGTTACTTAATTAGTCCCTTTCTTCCCCCTCATCCTCCTTTCTTATTTTCTTTACATTTATTTGTCTTTACTTTGTTGCTACCTTGGCCTACATGACACCCTGGTCTTTTGCTCAGTCAGGTAGCTCTTAACCTCTATGTCTCCTAGTTACTTAATTAGTCCCTTTCTTCCCCCTCATCCTCCTTTCTTATATTCTTTACGTTTATTTGTCTTTACCTTGTTGCTACCTTGTCTTACATGACACCCTGGTCTTCTGCTCTGCCAGGTAGCTCTTAACCTCCATGCCTCCTTGCTACTTAAGTAGCCCCTTTCTTCCCCCGCATCTTCCTTTCTTATATTCTTTACATTTATTTGTATTTACCTTGTTTATACCTTGGCTTACATGACACCCTGGTCTTCTGCTCTGTCAGGTAGCTCTTAACGTCCATGTCTCCTTGTTAGTTAATTAGTCCCTTTCTTCCACCTCATCTTTCTTTCTTATAT
Source organism: Mantis religiosa (assembly GCA_030765055.1). Taxonomy (NCBI): domain Eukaryota; kingdom Metazoa; phylum Arthropoda; class Insecta; order Mantodea; family Mantidae; genus Mantis; species Mantis religiosa. Next base: position 15,678,535 of record CM060959.1, on the reverse strand, counting down.
TCTTGACATTTATTTGTCTTTACCTTGTTGCTACCTTGACTTACATGACACCCTGGTCTTCTGCTCTGTCAGGTAGCTCTTAACCTCCATGTCTCATTGTTACTTAACTAGTCCCTTTCTTCCCCTAATCTTCCTTTCTTATATTCTTTACATTTATTTGTCTTTGCCTAGTTGCTACCTTGTCTTACGTGACACCCTGGTCTTCTGCTCTGTCAGGTAGCTCTTAACCTCCATGTCTCCTTGTTACTTAACTAGTCTCTTTCTTCCCCTAATCTTCCTTTCTTATATTCTTTACATTTATTTGTCTTTACCTTGTTGTTACCTTGACTTACATGACACCCTGGCCTTCTGCTCTGTCAGATAGCTCTTAACCTCCATGTCTCCTTGTTACTTAATTAGTCCCTTTCTTCCCCCTCATCCTCCTTTCTTATATTCTTTACATTTATTTGTGTTTACCTTGTTGCTACCTTGGCTTACATGACACCCTGGTCTTCTGCTCTGTCAGGTAGCTCTTAACCTCCATGTCTCCTTGTTACTTAATTAGTCCCTTTCTTCCCCCTCATCCTCCTTTCTTATATTCTTTACATTTATTTGTCTTTACTTTGTTGCTACCTTGGCTTACATGACACCCTGGTCTTCTGCTCTGTCAGGTAGCTCTTAAACTCCATGACTCCTTGTTACTTAACTAGTCCCTTTCTTCCCCCCTAATCTTCCTTTCTTATATTCTTTACATTTATTTGTCTTTACCTTGTTGCTACCTTGGCTTACATGACACCCTGGTCTTCTGCTCTGCCAAGTAGCTCTTAACCTCCATGTCTCCTTGTTACTTAATTACTCCCATTCTTCCCCCTCATCTTCCTTTCTTATATTCTTTACATTTATTTGTCTTTACCTTGTTGCTACCTTGACTTACATGACACCCTGGTCTTCTGCTCTGTCAGGTAGCTCTTAACCTCCATGTCTCATTGTTACTTAACTAGTCTCTTTCTTCCCCTAATCTTCCTTTCTTATATTCTTTACATTTATTTGTCTTTGCCTTGTTGCTACCTTGTCTTACGTGACACCCTGGTCTTCTGCTCTGTCAGGTAGCTCTTAACCTCCATGTCTCCTTGTTACTTAACTAGTCCCCTTCTTCCCCTAATCTTCCTTTCTTATATTCTTTACATTTATTTGTCTTTACCTTGTTGTTACCTTGACTTACATGACACCCTGGCCTTCTGCTCTGTCAGATAGCTCTTAACCTCCATGTCTCCTTGTTACTTAATTAGTCCCTTTCTTCCCCCTCATCCTCCTTTCTTATATTCTTTACATTTATTTGTCTTTACCTTGCTGCTACCTTGTCTTACATGACACCATGGACTTCTGCTCTGTCAGGTAGCTCTTAACCTCCATGTCTGCTTGTTACTTAATTACTCCCATTCTTCCCCCTCATTTTCCTTCCTTATATTCTTTACATTTATTTGTCTTTACCTTGTTGCTACCTTGGCTTACATGACACCCTGGTCTTCTGCTCTGTCAGGTAGCTCTTAACCTCCATGTCTCCTTGTTACTTAATTAGCCCCTTTCCTCCCCCTCATCTTTCTTTCTTATATTCTTTACATTTATTTGTCTTAACCTTGTTGCTACCTTGGCTTAAATGACATCCTGGTCTTCTGATCTGTCAGGTAGCTTTCAACTTCCATGTCTCCTTGTTACTTAATTAGTCCCTTTCATACACATCCCCTCCTTTTCTTATATTTTTTACATTTCTGGCCTATTTTTCTTTTACTCTCTGCAAGAACTCACCAATACTTCTTATCTTCTTTTCCTCCTTTTCCGTTAACATTTTATAGCTACTATCCTCTTGTCTACTTTCTCCCATTTTTCCTCCCAAACCTTTTTTCTCCACATTACAACCTCCTCGCATTCTGTTACATAGTGTTGTATGCTTTCTTTTCCTCCACACAATTCACAAATTCCCTTTTTTTCTACCTCTTATCGCTCTTAGAAATGTTGTTCCTGTTCTCATCCAAGCTAGCCCTTCTCTCTTTTGCCTATTGCAGTAATCTACATATGCTTCTCGTCCCAAATGTGTCGTTATTTGTTTGTAAAATTGTAAGGATTTCTTATTTTCTTGACTTGCCCATATTTCCTGTCTTTCTATATCTTCTATTCTGCATTTTAACAATTTACCCACATCGCTTGTATTACTTTCCTCTAATCTCTATATATCTCCCATTCCTGTTCTTTCATAATTCCTCCTATCTCTGTCCACCAACTATTTGGTTATTCTACATGTTGTAGTACATCAATACGCACCTTATTCTGTGACAACGTACTTTATTCACTTTAGCTTACAGTCTCTTAATCAAAAAATGTCTAATAAAGTAAGATGAAATAAGGCATAATGAAAACAATTAAAGAGCATTTGGATTAGGTTACAAAAACGTTGCCTAATTGCGGATACCTTTGAGGAGTGCGATAAGACAGTTGAGAGTGTGTTTTCATAAAATCCCCGAGACATTCTTTTTAGCCATATCGTTACTCGAATCAAATGAATGCTTTACATTGTTGATCAAAGTTAGCTGGATGTGTAATGTCTTTCTTTCTAAGTCCAAAATAGCGATCATCCCTAACTGTACAGTTTGCAGCCAGTTCGGTTTTCAGCTTCTCACCAAGTGCGCACTCTTTTCCGATTTTAGTAGTCAATAAACTGTCAATATCTCCTGTTTGTGGTTTACATAATTCTCTAGTGTAGAGTGAGGTACACCATATCATTTGGAAGATTTTAAAAATCCCATTTTCTTCTCTTTGACGGCCTTTACTGCTCCTCTAATTGCTTCTGACCACCTGCTTCTGCACCATAGTGCCATCTGATGAACAAAATGTAAGATATTGTTCATTCCTAATTTCGGAAATCCAAAATTACGATGCCCTGTGGTATCCGAAATAAAGAACTCGGCCATATTGGATAAGTAACAGCTTGGGTTAAACAAGATATAAGTAAATTGTTATTTCACACTAGCCGTGTGTAGGCTAAAGTATGGAAATAAGGTCAGACTGGAAAATTCAATGCCATAGCCGGGATTTCAACCACATATCTTCTGGTTGCCATCCAGCCGCTCTAACCCTTGAGCTACTATGGCCAACGTACCGATATGATATTAAATTCTCCAACTTACTCGTGATTTTTCCAGTAAACCACTAGGATTTCTCATAAACACATGAGACAACTACCTTAATGGCGACTTACTATGCTGTAAGTACTTTAAGGTCCGGGTATGACATTAAATTCTCCAACTGACTCGTGTATTTCCCGGTAAACCACTAGGAGTTCTCATAAACACATGAGACAACTACCTTAATGACGACTTACTATGCTGTAAGTACTTTAAGGTCCGGGTATGACATTAAATTCTCCAACTGACTCGTGTATTTCCCGGTAAACCACTAGGAGCTCTCATAAACACATGAGACAACTACCTTAATGGCGACTTACTATGCTGTAAGTACTTTAAGGCCCGGGTATGACATTAAATTCTCCAACTGACTTCTGTTTTTCCCGGTAAACCACTAGGAGTTCTCATAAACACATGAGACAACTACCTTAATGGTGACTTACTATGCTGTAAGTACTTTAAGGTCCGGGTATGACATTAAATTCTCCAACTGACTCGTGTATTTCCCGGTAAACCACTAGGAGCTCTCATAAACACATGAGACAACTACCTTAATGACGACTTACTATGCTGTAAGTACTTTAAGGTCCGGGTATGACATTAAATTCTCCAACTGACTCGTGTTTTTCCCGGTAAACCACTAGTAGTTCTCATAAACACATGAGACAACTACCTTAATGACGACTTACTATGCTGTAAGTACTTTAAGGTCCGGGTATGACATTAAATTCTCCAACTGACTCGTGTATTTCCCGGTAAACCACTAGGAGTTCTCATCAACACATGAGACAACTACCTTAATGACGACTTACTATGCTGTAAGTACTTTAAGGTCCGGGTATGACATTAAATTCTCCAACTGACTCGTGTATTTCCCGGTAAACCACTAGGAGTTCTCATAAACACATGAGACAACTACCTTAATGACGACTTACTATGCTGTAAGTACTTTAAGGTCCGGGTATGACATTAAATTCTCCAACTGACTCGTGTTTTTCCCGGTAAACCACTAGGAGTTCTCATAAACACATGAGACAACTACCTTAATGACAACTTACTATGCTGTAAGTACTTTAAGGTCCGGGTATGATATTAAATTCTCCAACTGACTCGTGTTTTTCCCGGTAAACCACTAGGAGTTCTCATAAACACAAGAGACAACTACCTTAATGACGACTTACTATGCTGTAAGTACTTTAAGGTCCGGGTATGACATTAAATTCTCCAACTGACTCGTGTTTTTCCCGGTAAACCACTAGGAGTTCTCATAAACACATGAGACAACTACCTTAATGACGACTTACTATGCTGTAAGTACTTTAAGGTCCGGGTATGACATTAAATTCTCCAACTGACTCGTGTTTTTCCCGGTAAACCACTAGGAGTTCTCATAAACACATGAGACAACTACCTTAATGACGACTTACTATGCTGTAAGTACTTTAAGGTTCGGGTATGACATTAAATTCTCCAACTGACTCGTGTTTTTTCCGGTAAACCACTAGGAGCTCTCATAAACACATGAGACAACTACCTTAATGACGACTTACTATGCTGTAAGTACTTTAAGGTCCGGGTATGACATTAAATCCTCCAACTGACTCGTGTTTTTCCCGGTAAACCACTAGGAGTTCTCATAAACACATGAGACAACTACCTTAATGACGACTTACTATGCTGTAAGTACTTTAAGGCCCGGGTATGACATTAAATTCTCCAACTAACTCGTGTATTTCCCGGTAAACCACTAGGAGTTCTCATAAACACATGAGACAACTACCTTAATGACGACTTACTATGCTGTAAGTACTTTAAGGTCCGGGTATGACATTAAATTCTCCAACTGACTCGTGTTTTTCCCGGTAAACCACTAGGAGTTCTCATAAACACATGAGACAACTACCTTAATAACGACTTACTATGCTGTAAGTACTTTAAGGCCCGAGCTTTATAGTTCGGACCACTATTAGGTACAATTAATGGAAATTAATTGTTCTTTCACACTAGCCGAATGTAGGCTAAAGTATGTAAAGACATTCAGACTGAAAAATTCAATGCCATAGCCGGGATTTGAACCACGGATGTTCTAGTTGCCGTCCAGCCGCTCTAACCCTTGAGCTACTATGGCCAACGTGCCGACATGACATTTGTTTGAGAACTCCTAAGTGGTTTACCTGGAAAAACAAAACTCAGTTGGAGAATTTAATATCATGTTAAAATGTTAGAAACCTTATTACTCTGACAGAGATTAGAACTAGGGACCTCTTCAACGTGACACTACCGCCAATGGACAATGTCTTCTAACCTAGTCATATCTGAAGATGAATGAAATAATGTTCAAAGGAGTCTACGGCACATAGAGCTTAGAGTTACCAACATTCATCTTTCAGGATAAGGGAAAACCATATTTCCCTGACCGAGATTAGAACTAGAAACCTTTAGAACGTGACTCTACCACCACGGGACAACAGGGACAACAGGGCGCTGGGGCGGGTTTTTTCCGGGGCCTCCGGTTTCACCCGCCATCTCATTCCACAGGTGCTCCATCTTCATCTCATGTATATTCTATGTCACCGCCTGCGGTGCCGTATGTAGTAAAAGTGGGCGTTAAACACTACAGATTTCATTTCATATCTGAGGATGAATGGATGTTCAAATGAGTACAGGTTACATAGAGTTTAGAGTTACCAGATATTCATCTTTGAGGATAAAGAAGAAGCTTATCATCCTGGCGGAGATTAGAACTAGGAACCTCTTGAACGTGATGCTATCCTCACACTATAGAGTCGGCAACTGTGGAAATGTAAAATAAAAAGTGGATTACGTAGCTATTTTATTATCAAAACCCCTCACAAGTACTTGATAATTTTTAAAAATTCCGTGTAATCACGGCCCTCATAAACGCACATCCACTGAAATGTGTATTAAATTATTGAATGTATTACACGTTTGATAAGCTGAAAGGCAGTATTTCTGCTTTACCGGGTTACCCTTGTGTGTATTACTGGCGGAATTGAGTTCAACTACCTCCACCCATGTCAGTTACTTTGCCGCTCGGTCTGCTGCCAATTTGACGTGGTCCTTTGACAGCGTGCGATGAATTAAAGCCCAGTAGAGCTCAAGGGAAATAAAATTAAAAAAAATGTAGCTCTGAAACAAAAATGTAAAAGAGCAAGGCTAATGACAGCAAGTGATTTGGGAACGACGTGCTTCCTGGAGCAAATTTCAGTGAAAGTGAAACAGTTAAAGGGGAAGACTCAGGAAGCTTGTCCATTTTTACTACAGATAAGCTAAGGCGGGTAGACTTTGCAAACCGACTCTCCTAATCACTGGGGACTCGAAGACCGCCTTCGATACACGATACCGCCATTTGTTCTTCGAGCTTCAATCCAAAATAGAATGCTGGGAGAGCTATACACGGTGTTAATTTTTATCTGTAGTTTTACCGCGCAAAATTTGTCGTCATCTGTACTATCGCAGATAGAACAAGTTTATACACGATTCCCCTAGCAGCTTGCGATCGTATTAGATATGCTGACAGCAGCTTGAGGCCTCCCTCTCTCACTAGGTAAATATACTATTTGAGTAATATAAAGGTACGCAATTTCGCCTGGTAGGGGAAGGAAGGGAGGAAGGGAGGGAAGGAGATAAGGAGGGAGGGAGGGAAGTAAGGAAGGAGGGAAGGAGGCAGGGAAGGAGGGAAGGAGGAAGGAGGAAAGGAGGGGAGGAAGGAAGGGAGGGAGTTAGGAAGGATGGAGGAGGGAGGGAGGAAGGAAGGAAGGGAGGGAGGGAGGGAGGGAGGGAGTGAGGAAGGAAGGTTGGAGGGAAGGAAGGAAGGATGGAGGGAAGGAAGGAAGGAAGGATGGAGGGAAGGAAGGAAGGATGGAGGGAAGGAAGGATGGAGGGAAGGAAGGAAGGAAGGAAGGAAGGAAAGCAGGAAGGAAGGAAGGCAGGAAGGAAGGAAGGAAGGAAGGAAGGCAGGCAGGAAGGAAGGCAGTCAGGAAGGAAGGCAAGTAGGCAGGAAGGAAGGAAGGCAGTCAGGAAGGAAGGAAGGCAGGCAGGAAGGAAGGCAGTCAGGAAGGAAGGAAGGAAGGCAGGCAGGAAGGAAGGAAGGAAGGCAGGAAGGAAGGAAGGCAGGCAGGAAGGAAGGAAGGAAGGAAGGAAGGCAGGCTGGCAGGAAGGAAGGAAGGCAGTCAGGAAGGAAGGAAGGCAGGCAGGAAGGAAGGAAGGCAATCAGGAAGGAAGGAAGGAAGGAAGGAAGGCAAGCAGGCAGTAAGGAAGGAAGGAAGGCAGTAAGGAAGGAAGGAAGGCAGGCAGGAAGGAAGGAAGGCAGTCAGGAAGGAAGGAAGGCAGTTAGGAAGGAAAGAAGGAAGGCAGGCAAGAAGGCAGGAAGGAAGGAAGGAAGTAAGGAAGGCAGGAAGGAAGGAAGGAAGGAAGGAAGGAAGGCAGGCAGGAAGGAAGGAAGGAAGGAAGGAAGGCAGGCAGGAAGGAAGGAAGGCAAGCAGGCAGGAAGGAAGGACGGAAGGCAGACAGGAAGGAAGGAAGGAAGGCAGGCAGGAAGGAAGGAAGGCAGTCAGGAAGGAAGGAAGGAAGGAAGGAAGGCAGGAAGGAAGGAAGGAAGGAAGGCAGTCAGGAAGGAAGGAAGGAAGGCAGGCAGGAAGGAAGGACGGAAGGAAGGAAGGCAGGCAGGCAGGCAGGCAGGCAGGTAGGAAGGAAGGAAGGAAGGAAGGAAGGAAGGAAGGCAGTCAGGAAGGAAGGAAGGCAGGAAGGAAGGAAGGAAGGCAGGCAGGAAGGAAGGAAGGCAGGAAGGAAGGAGGGAAGGAAGGAAGGCAGGCAGGAAGGAAGGAAGGCAGGCAGGAAGGAAGGAAAGAAGGCAGGAAGGCAGGCAGGAAGGAAGGCAAAAAGGAAGGAAGAAAGGAAGGAAGGAAGGCAGGCAAGCAGGAAGGAAAGAAGGAA